>VZQC01010238.1:495332-544089 GCA_009823505.1 Rhizomys pruinosus | reverse complement strand
GTTTTAGGACTTAGTAAAAGTAAATATGTGCATATTGGACAACATTGGTTTGAAGGCTGATAAAAACGGTAATGCATCTGAGTTAATTGGTGGTATAAATTGCTCTTGTCCACATTAGCTTTAACTAAGATCTGTATAACAATTACTTTGGGATTGGTATAAACAAATTATTCTCTATAATTTTGCTGTCATACAGTATCACCTGGTACTTTACATTCCTATATTACATAGCAAGTTGAGTGACATCAGGTATTATATTTACTAAAAAAGAAAAAAATGTTAAAGGATTAGACTGCTCAAGCACAGAATATGTAAATATTAAAAACATAGGAATGGTATATGCATGAAATGTGGGACACTGTGAAAAGACCAAATTGATATATTATAGACATAGAAGAAGGAGAAGAATTTCAGGCTAATGATGTTGATCAGATTTTCAACAGCATTATAGAAGGAAATTCCCTAAACTGAGGAAAGATGTACAAGCTCCCTAAATTGAGGAAAGATATACAAGAAGCACACAGAATGACAGATATACAAGACTGGAACAGAAACTACCCACACATATCATACTAAAACAACAAAATATAGAGAATGAGAGGGTTCTGAAAGCTGCAGGAGAATAAAATGTTACATACAATGGAAAATTCATCAAAATTACAGCTGTTTTCAGTACAAACAAGAAAGGCCTGAAAAGCCTGAACCAAAGTATTCCAAGTTCCAAATGATCATAGATACTAATCCAGAATACTTTATCCAGCGAAACTTTCTAACATGGTCAAACAATAAAGAAAAAATTTCCATCTACGAAAGGCAAAAAATCATGTTCTGTTTGTCTTATAAATAGAGATTTGGTTCTAGGATCCACAAATGAGGGACACTACATGCCATTTGATTTTCTGGGACTGTATTACTTCACTTAGCATAATGGCTTCTAGTTCCATCCATTTACCTGAAAAGTTCATGATGTCTTTCTTTTTTTGTTTATTATTTTTTATGTGTATGAGTGTACTGTCTGCATGTAGGTTGGTGCACCAGTGTTGTGCAATGCCACGGGGGTCAGAAGAGGGCCCCTGGATTCCCCTGGAACTGGAGTTAAAGACAGTTCTTAGCTGTCATGTGGGTGCTGGGAATCGATGCTCTTAACTGCTGAGCCATCTCTCTATCCCTGATGTTGTCTTTCTTTACTGCCACATAGAATTCCATTGTGCAGATGTACCAAGTTTTCTTTATTCACTCATGGGTTCAGGAACACTTAGGGTGCTTCTAGCTCTTAGCTATTGTGAAGAGATCTGCAATAAACAGTGATGTGCATGTATCTCTGTGGCAGGATGAGTCTTGTCTATCTGGCATTCTAAGTGCTTTTTGTATCTATAAGAGTATATCTTTCCTAGTATAGAGAAGTTTCCTGCTATAATCCTGATCAAGATCTGGTAGACGCCATTGACATGAAATTCTTTCCTTCCTCTATGTCTATGATGTGTCAATTTGATCCTTTCACAGTGTCCCACATTTCATGTCTATTCCATTCTTATGTTTTTATTTTTTTATGTTCTCTGCTTGAGCACTCCAATCCTTCATCTTGGCCATTCAGTCCTGATATTCTGTTTTCCATTTGATTGATTCATTTGGCTCGTGAAGTTTTCTCCTGTCCTTTTACATTAGCTTATTGAGATTTTCAGTTCCATTTTCATTTCAACATGACTTTTCTTCAATATTTCTATCTCTTTTGTGAATTCACTTTTCATAACTTGAATGGTCTTTGTCATTTCATTCTGCTTTATATTTTTAGTTTCTTGTGTTTTACTCAGCAATTTATTCCTGTTGTCTTTGATTCCTTTGAGTTGTTTGTGTTTTCTTTAAAATTCTTGAATTCTTTGACCATGTTTATGATTGTTCTTATGTGTTCTGTGTTCTGGTATTTCTCTAGGTACTTCTCATCATAGATCACTTCTATAGGACTGGTGGGATTTGGTAGGGCTATATTATCTTGATTTTCCCTATTACAGCTTGGCTGCTTTCTGATCAGGGACCATGCTTCATGTTCTCACTTCTGGATTTTTATCAGAAGCCTGGAATGGTTCCAGGCAGGTGAATTGGGAACTGACTCTCCAGTAGCTCAAATATATGAATTTTTCAAAATATATTATTTAAATATTTTATGGCATTTTGTAAGCTCCATAAGACCATTCTTATTTTATAAAGCAGGCATAGGAGTAGGTATATTAGCATGTAGCAAAATTCCACCTATACTCCATATATTTGGGAACTACAATATATTTCATTTGTATGTTTAATCTAGAGCAATAAGGCAAGAAATAGACCCAAGAACAGAAACATAATGATCATTTCATTAAATGCATATAAGGCCTTTGAGAAAATCCAGCATCACTTCATGAAAGAAGTTATAGAGAATCTAGGGATTGAGGGGACATAGAACAACATAATAAAGGATATATATATCCTTTATATCCCATATGTATATACATATATGTATATATGGGATATAAAGTAGGATAACCATATATACATAAAGTGACGATATCTACTTTACCCTATAATATGTACGATAACTATGTCAACTAGAAAATTAAAAATATTTTTATTTTATGTGTATGAATATTTTGCCTGCATATATCTATTTGCCTCCATGTCATGCAAAGCCTGCAGGAGCCATAAGAGGGTGTCAGATATCCTAGAATTAGAGTTATGGATCGTTGTTAACTGCCATATTGGTGCTGAGAATTGAACTTGGATCCTCTGGAGGAGCAGTCAATGTGTTTCATTGCTGAGCCATCTCTCCAGCTCTTAGGTTTTTTTCTCTTGCATAATTTCCCTCTTGTGCAGCGTTTTTGTCATGATTCTGTTATGCTACTAGTTCTGCAAACAGAGCACTACTATGATTACTTTAAAATTACTTTGAAATATTCATTATTCAGGAGTGTGTTGTTTAGTCTTCATGTGTTCTTATAGAGATAATATCCTATCTTGAAGTTGTGTAGAAAACCACCTGTGTATTAACAAAAGAAGTTGAGCCACTGTCCATTTTCTAGAATAAGAAATTATGCCCTTTCTGACATCCTGTTGCTCAGATCCATTGTTCTGACTTTAATGTAACACTTCCTAGAGGTAAAAAATACTTTGTCTGTTAAGTTCTAACACCTTCTTGGCTTTCTAACACCATAATCCACGTATGTATCCCCTTACATACATTTTCATCCTTAAAACTATGATGGGAGAACCGAGAGCTCTGGTATGGAATTTCACACACATGCTTGGCTGTTCTCTGCTTAGATGTGTACCCCTGTGTATGTCATGACTTATCTGATGGTGAGGCACATTGCAATCCAGAGTATGTAGTATTTTCCCTTCACGTCAGCAACTTCTTATTAATCCCAGAAAAAGACAGTTTCATTTCTGTCTTTTTGAGTTTCTTTTTTTTCCTCATTAAATCTTTTTTTTATTGATGCTTTGTGTATTTCATACATCATTTTCCAATTCAGTTCAGGCATATATCCCTTTCCCTTCCCCCCACCCACCCCTACCCATCCCAGATCATGCATTCTGCGGTAACTTTTCTGCATCTTTTTCTGCNTATATATATGGAGCCGGTAGCCAACAGCATGATAAATGGAGAAAAACCTCAAAGCATTTCTACTAAAATCAGGAATAAGACAAAGATGTCTTTGCTTTCCATTTCCATTCACTATTGTGAGTTGAGTTTTAGCTAGATAAGTAAAACAAGTGAAGGAGATAAAGGGATTACAAATTAGAGAAGACATCAATATATTCTTATTTTCAGATGATACAATTCATACATAAGAATCCCTAAAGACCCCACCAGAAAGCTCCTAGACATGAAATGAAAACATATTTTGCAAAGTAGAAAGATACAAATTTTACATGTATACAAAAATCATCAGCCTTCCTACACATAAACAATAAACATAGTGGAAAAAACAGGGAAACAATCCCATTCATGCTACCTCATAAAACAATCTCATAATAAATCTCACCAAGGAAGTGAAAGTCTTGCAAAAATATAAACTTTGCACATTGAAGAAAGAAATTGAAGAAGATACCAGAATATGAAAAGACCTCCTATGATCATAGATCAATAGGATCAATATTGTGAAAATATTGCCAAAAGTAAATTACAGATTCAATGAAATCTCCATTAAAAGTCTAACATAATTTTTTACAGAAATTTAAAAAAAATCTTGAATTTTTCTATAGAAACACGAAAATCCCAGTATAGCCAACCAATCCTAAAAAGTAAAAGAAGAGCTTGGAGACATCACCATATCTGATTTCAAATTATACTACAGAGCTAGAGTACTAAAAACAGCATGGTACTGGCATAAAACAGAAAATGCTGATCACCAGCATAGAATTGAGGACCAAGATTTAAATACATGCACTTAATAGTCACATGGATTTTTACAAAGAGGTTAAAGTAGACATTGGAGAAAAGACACCATGCTCAACAGCTGTGCTGGTCAAACTGGATAGATGCATGTGAAAGAATGAAATCATATCCCTAGGTTAGCTTCACAACACTTAACTCCAAATACATCAAGGACCTCAATGTGAGATGTGAGACTATGAATCTGGTATAGGAGAAATTAGGGATTGCACTAGAATTTACAGGCACACAAAATAACTTTGATAGCAAAGGTATTAAGACCAACAGTTGTTGGTTTATGATTTCATGAAACTAAAAATCTTCTGTATAACTAAGGACACTACCATTGAGAGGCAACCTACGGAATGGGGGATATCCTCCTTTACTTTGTAAGAATGATAACAATTCTCCCATCATATGTTGTCTTTAAGACTTGGAGAAGCACCATAGTATCTAGACTTGGAGAAGCACCATAGTATCTAGACTTGGAGAAGCACCATAGTATCTAATACCTGAGACAGGAAATACTACACATGTTGGTATTCTTCACTGTTTTATTTGCTAAGATTAATTTAGTGTGAGTCAGCATTCCCTCTAACTTTTTGTATAATCTCAAGATTTGCTATTAGGCAAAGCTGTTGGAGTTCTTCTATTCTCTTTGCTTAGCAATTTTACAGTGCAACTTTTCTTATGTTTACAGGAATGTAATGATACTATTTCTCTCCTCTCTCCTCTCTCCTCATACAGTAATGCTCAGGAGGCAGGCAAGATTTATGGTGAAAACTATAGCCTTTGGAGATGTGAAATCATCTTTAATGTTTCCTAGCTAAGATACTTTACATTGCCTGACTCTGGAGCCTTACAGTTTTAGGCTACAAAGTAAAGATGATACAATACTCCTCTCTGTGTGATTAAGTGAATTTAAACATTTAATATATTTTGAATAATGCCTAATACATGACAATTATAATAAATATTGGTTGCTACTTATAAGCAAATTCCTTTTGTTTTCTTGTGTGTCTGGCCTTGGAGAGCATTTGGTTAATTTTCTTCTGAATAAATATTGCTAAAATTAGTAAATAACACACTGTAAAATGTGATACTTTCATTTTACAGGAGCAACTTAGCAAATATAATTTATGAAATAAGAGAAAATAATTGTATTCTAATGAATGCCCAAGATGCATCCTAGTTATAATTTTACTAATTAATTACTCAAGAGATATGGAAAATGTACACTGAAAGCCTTTGTCTTTGCCAAATTTTCAGGGAAAAGAATTTGAGTTCTCTCTGTTCTGCATGCATGTGGAGCATACAACACAGGGTGTTCCTTTACCCTCCATCAATCCAACTGAGACTCCGTTCAAAGGCATTTTCTAAGCATGATGTGTGTCAGACCTCCCTGATTACATTAGATGAATTCCAGTCATCCCTCTGGCCTTACTGCTACTTACTGAAGAGGAGGTGGCCCACTGGTCACTGTGAATTGTGTTTAATTGCACTTATTACAGCTTGTCTTTAATTTGTAATTATTTAGGAGTTTCATTTTTGTTATTACTATTGTTGCTTAGGGCAACTTAAGGAACAGCTTCTACTGTGAGATGACATAAAATTATCCAGATGTTCATTTCTGTCCTGACGTGGAAATAGCGGGGAGATAGGAAAGGACAAACAAACGGCAGGAAGATTTTTCTAACTACTAAAATGGGCAAGTGAACTGGCAGAAAATTTAAGATTGATTGTAGTAAATTGGTTTCTTGAGAATCATGTTCATTTGAGGAAAAGGGAAAAATAATGGAAATAAGTGTTCACTGTTCAGTTTTTGTTAAGTATGATGGGGCCTATGATAAAGTTGTTTTTTTATAACTTTATGAAGTTAAGAGAAGATACTATGTATGACACTCTATTTTTAAAACATTACAGTTTTTATGGTTTAGTTTTAATCTTAAATAATTTTGTAAACATAAAGGTGTCATTAGTATAAAATCACAACTTTTGCAGGTGCTGTCTATGAACTTACTGCCTTATGAAAAGATGAAAATGCATTTTTCAGGCTAACAAGAAGCACATTAACTTAAATACAATGGTTTCATGCTTAGGAGCATTTCAGGCACCGGAGATAGGTCTTTTCAAGTGAAATTATCAGAAAACTTCAGAATGTGACTAAGAGACAAAGAGAAAATATCTTACCCACAAATATTTTCCAAGTTCTTAGTGATTCTTGTATTGTGGAGTATTAGAAATTCTATTGTATTGAATGAGAGGTGAGACAGACTGAAAAACGTTCAAGCCCCATAACTTCTCAAGGCTTTCTCCTTCTCAGAGAATCTCAAGGTTTTCCCCAAAGATACTGACAGCACTATTGAGTTAGTGCTGTACATTTGTAGACAGTATATTGGTCTTGGGGGAGGCTTGTACTATAGGTCTTATTTTCAGATAATCCAAAAGAAATTTATATTCAGAATTTTTCACATTTGGATAAATAGCTCAAATTTCCATGCTGAGCAACCACTCTATTAACATAAGACTATAATTGCAGAATATTGTCATTCTTAATAAAAATGAACTCCAAAATAATTGAAAGGAAATATGTTAAATTAACCAGTAGAATCATTGAATAGACATTTTTAGCGACTGTATTGCTTTATTTTTAGTAGTTTCAAAATAGAGAATCATGCTAATGTATTTATAATTTTAGAATGAATTAAAGAATATAGATTATATTATTATCTACTAGCAATGTTTAACATTTTGTGACTTTATAAAAGTGTAACCTTATGAATATATAGAACATTGACAATTTTGAAATGATATTGTTCATGGATTAGAAAGCAGGCTGTGCATGTGGTTCCCAGCTGAATATACTCAGCACAGTTTCTAGTGTGGACTGTCTGGAGATCTTTTCCTTATGAGCTTCTAGGCTCCAGGACAGCTCCTGATTTCACTCATGTCACTGCCAGCCAGTCTTCCCAGGCTGCACTTCTGCATGTCTATTGATATGCTTCCAAAGGTCAAGGAATCCAGCAAAAGGCCTTAGCAAGTAAAGTTGTTTGCCTCTAAGCCTACATCCTGAATGTGATTCCTGGGACCCAGACAGTGGAAGGAGAGAACTGACTCCTGTAAGTTGTCCTTTGAAAACACACACGCGCGCGCGCGCGCACACACACACACACACACACACACACACACACACACACAATGGTAAATAAATAAATCAAAAAATAAAAATGTAAAGTATTTTTGTTAAAGGTCAATGAATTCTAAATTCTCTCTATTTTGTGAGCTCTCTTCCTTCCATTTTGGGATAGTTAGTTATTACTCTTTAACTAACTTCAAAATTTATAAATTGATTTTATATATCTTTGCACTATCCCTTTTTGCTATTTTATTAATCAAGAGGGAGATTATAAGTAAATTTGAGACTATACTTCAAATTTCTACAGCATCAGCTTGGGATAGCTTAATAAACAGCATGGTGGAACAGAGTTTTTATGCTGTCTACTGTTCCTTGGAAACATCCACCATATGGTAAGCATGAAAAATGTACATTAAATAGTATCTGTGTATTGTTTTATCTGTATACAGTTATACTTATTTGTATCTGTCCTAATACAGGTTAAGGAAATACTTTTGAAATAAATGTACTTACAAATTCATGTTATGAAATTTAAATATAAGTATGATATCCTTTCAAAAATATTTTAAAATGTGTCCTTTCACTTCTACTAATAGTATGTAAGAACCTGAGAGAATTTGATTTTATTGTTTCTTTGTTCTTTTTATTTGCTTCAGTTTGAAAGATAAAATCAATAAAATTCAGAACCCTTTTCCTAGTGACTGATGGTGGGCTGATCATTCCTATTTATTAGTTATTGGCATGTATGGTTGGTGCATCTGTGGCTTTGAATAGTATTGATTTGTATGGTATCTGAATCTTTAAGTGTATGGTATCAAGTTTATCAGAATTTACAGATGGCTGTTTTTAAATTAATAAATTAAATTTTATGTGTATGAGTGTTTTCCTACATGCTTGCAATCTCCCCAGAGGCTAGAAGGCATTGGCCCCTAGAATTGGAGTTATGGACTGTTGTTAGGCAGTATGTGGGTTCCGGGAACTGGATGCGTATCCTTGGCAAGAACAGCCAGTGCCCATAAATGCTGAGCCGTCTCCTCAACCCCAGATGGTTTTTATAGTTGTAAAAAAGTCCACTTAAGTGCCTGGGTGGAGACCCAGCATTCCAGCCTAGCCAGGTCAGTCACATGGCCCTGGACCAGACCTAAGGAAGTGGATTCAACTTAAGCTTTGAAGAGGTAAGTGAGTATGAGTATGTGAATGAGATGGTGAGGCTTTCATGTCTGCAACAGACACATGGCATGCTTTTCTATCCCTTTTCTAAGTGTGCTTTTCCTTCCATTCTGACTTCCCCCACGTTTTGAAGTTCTTATTCTTTCTTTAAATATTCTCTCTTCACCATGGCCTTGTGGCTGCTGCTTTGTTCTATCTGACTTCCATGCTGGCTTTAAAACAGCTCTCTCTCTCTCTCTCTCTCTCTCTCTCTCTCTCTCTCTCTCTCTCTCTCTCTCTCTCTTCCTGCAGTGTCTTCCACTGGGTAGCTGTTGAGATTTAGGGTGTACCTGCCATGAGAATTTTTTTTTTTTTTTGGTCTTTTCAAGACAGGGTCTCCCTGTAGCTCCAGCTGTACTGGAACTTACTCTGTAGACCAGGCTGGCCTTGAACTCACAAAGATCTGCCTGCCTCTGCCTCCCAAGTGCTAAGATTAAAGGCATGCGCCACCATGCCCTTCCTGTGAATTTTTCTTTTACACTCTAAGAAAATTGTTCTTAAACTTCCATTTGAGTTCATTCTTAAATTCTTTTATGAATGAGCTAAGAACCCTCAGAGGTGAACCCTGTTTCCTGTATGTCATGGTCACACATACATTTGAAGCTGTCAATGGAAAAGATTGGGGCTGGGAATATTACCGAGCAGAAGAGCCCCTGTGTGACACTTTAGGTTCAACTGCCAGCACACATTTTCATGCAATAAAGGTTTGTTTAGCAGCTATGTTGATGTACAGTAGGATTCTAGAAACTGGGAGATAGAACTAGGACAATGATGCAGCTAAAAGTCAGCCTCAGCTACTTGAGAGTTTAAAGCTAATGTGAGTTATTTGAAACCTTGTTACATAAAAAAATCAAACCAAAATACATTTCAATTGTTTATAAGTATGAATAAATAAGCATTATTGTATTTAGTTAAATTTGTTGAATTTTTAATGTTATTATATTTTAGAAAGTCCTTTCACAAGCCTGAGCCATTAAAGTGAAAAGACCTGTCTGCCCTTTCTCTGAAAATTCAGGGAGACAGTATTTATGACTGGATGTTACTGTGATACTAGTTCTCTGTTTAATATGTGACTTGTTTCTTTGCTAAAAACCAACAATAAAAACAAAACCTCATGTTTCTGAGAAAAAAAAGTCAGGAAATTATCTGCTATGTACTTAAGAGGAAGCAACTGGGTTGGAAGACCATTCCTTACAATAAGAAAATAGGAAGCATGGAGAATTTTCTTAAGTAATTAAAATAAAGCAAATGTGATGACATGCTTAAATTAACATGGTTTAGGTTTCTTTATATCTGTTTCACAATTTATTTCTAGAAAGTTCCAAAATTTCACCATGTCCATCTGTTGATATTTCTTCCCATAGTAAAATATCTAATGCTATTAGATTCTATGGTCTTTAAATCCAAGTGTAGGTTTTAGTCAATAGAAACCAGACTAGTCCCATAGAAAGTCCATTGAAACGCCAATGCAACAAGACTCTCCATCCAATAACATCACCTATTTAAAAATGAAGTTTTGCTAGCTGGGTGTGGTGGCGCATGCCTTTAATCCTAGCCCTTGAGAGGCAGAGGGAGACGGATCTCTTTGAGTTGAAGGCCAGCCTGGTCTACAGAGTGAGTTACAGGCCAGCTGGGGCTACAGGGAGACCCCGTCTTGAAAAGACTAAAAAAATGAATTTTGTGGGCTGGAGAGGTAGCTCAGCAGTTAGAGCCCTGGCTGGTCTTACAGAGGACCTGGGTTCAATTCTCAGTATCCACATGAGAGCTAGAAACTGTAACTCTAGTTCCAGGATATCTGACACCCTCTTCTCACCTCCAAGAGCATTGCAGGACATGGCTGCACCTACATACATGCAGGCATTACATTCATACACATAAAAATAATAAATAAAAATTTGGGAGCAGAAAAATATTCAGAGGGGTCTTTCACACTAACTTGGATTTCAATGTCTTTCAGAAGAGAAATGGTTGCGGAGAGGTAAAATCTTATGTCCTTATATATCAGTTCAATGAATTAAGTAAATGCATATCCTTTCCATTTCCACACATTTCCTGCTTAGCACTTCATTTTTCACTCCATCAGAAATGTGTTAAGGCTATTTCATAACTTGAAAACACAAAGGTTTTAAAATTTGAATAATTGGGGCTGGAGAGATGGCCTAGCGGTTAAGAGCACGAACTGCTCTTACAGAGGATGCGGGTTCGATCCCCAGCACCCACATGGCGGCCGAGAACCGTCTGAAACTCCAATTCCAGGAGAACTCCAGCTCCAGGGGAATCCGACACCCTCTTCTGACCTCCGCGGCATTGCACGACACGGGTGCACAGACCTGCATGCAGACAGTACATTCATACACATACGGAAATAAATAAAATTAATAAAAAAATAAAAATAAATAAAATAAAATTTGAATAATTAAAGAATTGAAGTTATAAAATACGTTTTTGTTATCTTTCACACACACATACACAAACACACACAATACTGTTGTGTGTTTGCATGCCGATTGAGAAGCTATGCCTACTTTTGAAGCATACAGGCATTTAAGGATGCCATTAAGAATCAAAAAAAAATTCAGACATGTGTTGGAAGGAGATGGAAAGTGACAGCTTACTGTCAGTGGTGCATCTGCTCCCACTGTCATCTGATGTTTCATTCTTTCTTTCTGTTTCTTTGGTGGCAAGTTACCTAGAGGGTGGATGGGTGCAGGTGTAGAGCTGGGAGTAAAGGAAATATGGTCTGCTGGGCATGGTCGTGTATGCCTTTAATCCCAGCACTCTGGAGGCAGAGGCAGGCAGATCTCTGTGAATTCAATGCCAGCCTGGTCTACATAGTGAGTTTTAGGACAGCTAAGACTACAGGGAGACCCTGTCACAAAAAGAAAAAAAAAAGAAATATGGTCAATTAGGCAACTTTGATTTCTAGCCACACTTGCAGTGCTGTTTAGTGACCCACATGTCACTGTCAACTTCCAGGCCATCTTGGATCCATGGACTCCTCTTGAAAGATTATCTATGCATTTCAAGATTTTAATTGATGTAAGTCATTTTATTTTGGCATCTAATTTGGGATTTACACAAGTTACATCTTCTGCTATATTATTGGGATACTTCATTGACATTTGGGGCACCCCCTCAGACCTTTTGGGGCACTCCCTCAGACCTTCTATTGGGATGTGAGGCACATTGGTTTGTCTGCATCATTTTGATGTAGACTTGAATTCTAAATTTGTTTTTTAAGATTGCTGGTCTGTCTTTAAACATTTTTTGATTTATCTTTTTTTTTTTTTTTTTTTTTTTTTTTTTTGTCTTTTCAAGACAGGGTCTCCCTGTAGTTCCAGCTGTCCTGGAACTCACTCCGTAGACCAGGCTGGCCTTGAACTTAGAAAGATCCGCCTGCCTCTGCCTCCCGAGTGCTAGGATTAAGGGCATGAGATTTATCATTTTTATGTGAATGAATGTGTCACTAGTATGTAAGTGTACCATGTCATGCAGTGCTTGTGGAGCCCAGACCATGGCATCAGATTTCCTGGAACCTGAGTTACAGACAGATGTTAGCCATCAGGTGGGTGCTGGGAACTGAACCTAGGCCCTCTGCAAGAGAAGCCTGTGCTCTTAACCACTGAACCATCTTTCCACTCCATGGGTCTGTCTTTAGACATCAGCATAGTATGGCTTTAGTCCAGGACACTGCCAAAGATTAGAACCTTGAATTGTTTCTGTCTACTAGGAAAAAAACAATGTCCAAGAATGTGCATGAAAACTAATTTAGTATTTTCAAAATGCAGAACTTTGCTTACAGAATGCCAGACAATCAGAGTTTAAGATTGACATTCATTATTTCTACTATACTTCTTAGAAAGGATTTGATTTTGAGATTATGCTCTTGAATTACATTGATGGACAGTGTAAAAGCAGTTGCATACAATTTGTATATTGCTTGAATTTTAAGAGGGGCACTGAGATTATTTTCTATAAGAAGCAAAATTTTCTATAAGAGGCAAAATAGAAAGAGAAAATTATGCAAACATAGAAAGAAATTCTTTATCCAGGAGACTGCTCGAAGCCTCTTTCCAGCTGAAAATCAAAAATTCCAATTCAGTTAGGTGCTTAAGGCTTTTCTCCGTCCACAGGTTTAAAATTGCAATTTTCTAGAAAAAAAAATCCTCTTTACAGTAAGAGGACATGCCCTAGCCTCCTTGTCAAATCTAGTGATTCCTGGTTTAATTTATCAAATTATAATCTGACCAAGGCACCTCTGGATTCATTGTATCATCTCACATTTCTAAAAGAGAAAAAAAAAAGATAAAAAATAAGATTAATAAGCAACTTTTTGAAATACAACTTGAAACACATAGGGTGCATACGTCTACTGCAAAGACACTTAATTGCAGCTCTCTGAGAAGCCACACTCACACACTGGCATTGTCTTATCCTTTCCATGAGCATTTTTCTTTCTTACCACCTGAGCCTAAAGTTAGAGTTAAAAACATGACTGTGGAGCTTTTCCAAGATGGCAGCTCCCGAGGCAGCTAAGGGCAAAATCGGGGAGGGGGACTTAGGGGCCCCCAAGGGAGTTGGGGAGTGTTGGAAGTGGTCCAAGTGCATTTGGATACTTAGGGACTACAATTTGGTGCTACAGACATTGCCATAGGGTTTCAGGAGACAACAGAGAAAGTCCCAGTGTCCACTGAGCCTTTCTCTTGGCACCTGGCCCTGGAGGATCAGCTGGTAGATTAAGGGTGGTGTACAGTGGTTCCATGAATATATCTCTCTGGGTGGATGATGGTCCTCACCCCACTTGGATGTGGGGGACTCCAGCTGCATTGCAGGGGAAGCGTTGTGAACTTCCAGCCCACAGGACTGGCAGTGCCTGGGGCCCTCAGGGTGTGGGTTTCGAAGGCCTTGGGGGTTCAGGCCAGCTTTGGTGTTGCATGGCTTAGTCCACTGGGCAAACTATTTGCTGATTGGGTGAAGGGTGTTGGTCTGTACAGTGTTAGGACAGAGTTGAGATTTTTGAAGCCTAGAGTATCCACACCTGTACATCAATTAGGTAGTCAACAAACACCTGAAGAGTATAACCAACATCTGTGTCAGCTCAATAAGGACCTAGACTTCACATTGAAACCACTCCCAAAAGAGGCTACCCAAATGCTTAAAGAAAGAAAGACACAGGTGGATCTCCACCAAACGCTAATACCCCTATTCAAGTACACGCTAATGAAGATACCTTGGATATAACTCAGAATACAGATTTCAAAAGAACAATTCTGAATATGATTAGAGAAATTAAGGAGTTGAGGGAATTGAAGGAGCTTATGAACACGGAAGTCCGAGATCTAAAAGGAGACAGGGATAAATCGAAAGAGGACAATGATAAATTGTGGAATGAAATTACAAAAGATATAGAAATATTGAAGAAGATTCAAGTTGAAATGAAAAAAGAAATGCAACATTCCACAAACAACTTGAAAAGGATGGGAGAAACTCTTAATAATAGAATGGATGAGGTAGAAAATAGAATATCAAGATTGGAAGATAATAAGGAAAAATTGGATAAATCAAGTAAAAATTATGAAGGATTAAAAAAACCCACAAGAATGGAATAGCCAGGACAAGACTAAACCTACAAATTATAGGGATAGAAGTGCAAGAAGACTCACAGGATGGCAATATGGCCCAGGTCTTCAACAAAATTTTAGAGAAAAATTTTCTCAAATGAAAACAAGAGATACCTATACAAGTATTAGAAGCACACAACATCATAGTAGAAACACGAGATGTTCAAAGCAAAGAAAGGATACTGAGGGCTGCAAAAGAAAAGCAACAAGTTACATAATGAGGAAAACCTATCAGAATTGCAGCTGATTTCTCAGTGAAGATGATGAAAGCCTGGTCTAAAATATTCCCAGTTCTAAAAGACTATACATGCCAAGCCAGAGTACTTTGTCCAGCAAAAATGTCTGTTATAGTTGAAGGAGAAAGGAAAATGTTCCATGATATAAATAAGTTGAAAGAATTCCTCTCCAATAACCCATAACTGCAGAGAATACTTCAAACAATATGGACTGGAAGGCAGGGATGACTATAATCAATCAACACCAGAAGACAAATGATACTACCACTGTGGAAATAAAAACCTAAGACAAGAATGGATTAGAAATCAAAACGACTGGAAGCAATTTAATTCTCTCAACAATTTTAAATATCAATAGAATGTATTCTCCAATCAAGAGGGAGAAACTAGTAGAATGGATTAAGAAACAAAACCCATTTTTTTTCTTGTCTCCAAGAAACTTACCTCACCTTTAAAGATAGATATTATCCCAAGATGAAAGGAGGGTAAAAACTAATACAAGTAAAGGGCATTAAGAAAGAAGGAGGAGTCTAATGCTAATAATACTAGATAAAACAGAATTCAAGGCCTTTGATTGTGTTTTGTGTGTGGGATATTTGATCACTAGGTGGGACATCTTTGGGGCTGATAGACTTTTTGCCTGGTCTGCTTTTGGTCAGGCCTATGTGGTGAGTTTCTGAATATCTGGAAAGATTTGGTTGGCCAGAGCCTGCCCTGGGACTTGCAGGGTCACTTTAATGTTTCTATTTTGTGATTATGTGTTTGGGGGAACTGCACTGTTCTGCTGGGTGGGCATAAATATTGGAAAATTTAGTAGAAAATAAGATACCTGTATGGATTGAAGTGGTTCAATGTTTCTAGATTGGAATGGTATAAACATTAAAACTAGTTTACTAATGGAGTAAATGGGGGTATAACCACACAGGGTTGTGGTGGGTTTTTGGTCCATTCCTGGATTGTACTAGACTTCCAGATGTAGATTTGGACTAAAGGGGCATAGACAAGTGAAAGATTTTTATTTTTTGGTCTTTGTCTATTACACAAGTGTTATATTTTTGATATCTGTTATGCCCATTTCAAGATAACTTGACTCAAGGACAGCTAGGTTTACATCCCTGAACTAGTGGCATGCACCCCATAATGAGATGGTTTGGATGGACTAGGTAATTTTTTCAGCTTAATTCTGGTCAACAGGTATGTTCCCTGTTATTGGAAAACTATAAACCAGGATATAGGGTTTGGGAAAGTAAAAAGACTACTTATGTTTATAGTAAATTTTTTGTATTTAAGATGTGCCTAAAATTGTTTAAATTTGTCTTATTGGCTTTGCCTAGTTATCCTATGGTGTTAAATTTCTTCTAGTCAATGTTCATGCAACACTTCTTGGGCTTTTCTTCAAGCTTTATCTAAATATGATGCAGTAATTAAAAGTACCAGATTGGTATAACTTAACATTTTGGATGCTTAGTGCCCATACCTAAGGCTGACACCAATTTGGCCAAGGGATTTAAGGGACAATATTGTTCCTTGCCCTCTGAGGTCAATTGGTCCAAGGGGATTTTGTACGGAGGCATCTCTTAAAATGTTCTGCAATTGTGAGTCATCAGGATTCTTGTGCAAGGAGATCTTGGAGATCCACCAACAGAACCCTAGCCAGTGTTCAGTCTATAAAGAGGAAGGTCAATGTAGAGGAAAGTCACCTTCTGCTCCAAAGGGAAGCCCAGTCTAGAAAGACCTGACCTTGTCCTCGGTAGATAGAACTGGTTAAGAATGTCTAGAAGTTGATTTTTGTACAGGTGAGAGGTAGGGGTTTAATTTTATTCTTCTACAAATGATGATCCAGTTTTGCCAGCACCATTTGCTGAAGATGCTATCTTTCCTCCATTGAACTTTTTTGGCCCCTTTGTCAAATATGAGGTGGCTGAAGTTATATGAGCTCAAGTTTGGATCTTCAATTTTGTTCCATTGGTCAATGGTTCTGTTTTTTTGCCAGTACCAGGTTGTCTTTATAACTATAGCCCTGTAATATAGCCTGAAGTCTGGTAATGTTACAATGTGAATCCCTCAATGGGCTCTAGAATCCACCCACCAATTATTTTCAGACTCTGTAATTACTCTATATGGGTGGAGAGTATGTATCCATATTTTAGAATAATATGAAACTAACAGAGGAAAATGTGAATTCCTAAGCATAAAAAAAGACTGAGAGAAAGATGCAGGACAGTTATGACAGAATCCAAGATTTGGGATGGATTGGGTTGGGGTGGGGGGAAGGGATAGGGGAATATTCCTGAACCGAAGTGAAAAATGATATATGAAATACATAAAACATCAATAAAAATTATTTATTAAAAAAAAAAGAATGTCTAGAAGGAGCCAGGGGCCACCCCCCCCAAAAAAAGAAACTCACAAGTGCCCTTTGAAGACCAGAACCTCAAATGACTTTGAGAAAACAAAGTTTGGTTAAGCGGGGCTAATTGTGTGGACTTAAGCCCCCCCCCCAAAAAAAAAGTATAACCAAAAGATAGTCAATATATTTCTTTTAAAGTATGAAAAATTGTGCCTCCACATATTGGGTATAAAGTTATATGAAATAATGTTAAACAGGCATAAACACCTTAGATCTTGGACTTGATTAACAGGGTAGGGTCACCTGCAGCCAAAGGACAAGTCCAATATTGTTGTTAATTAATGCTTAATCATAAAATTTCCTCTTTCTTTCTAGAAACTAAATGGAAATCCATCTCCTGACTATTAAAAAGCTGGAAAAACAGATCCTGTGTCCAGATATCATGGTCAAATGAACAGAAGGAGAAACCTAATAAATGGATGCTTTGAAAGCCCTGGTCAAGAAATTCTAATGGACTTTTTTTTTTTTTAACTTTTTTTTTTAATTAGTTTTTTATTGATGCTTTGTGCATTTCATACATTTTTTCCAATTCAGTTCAGGCTTATTTCCCTTTCCCTCCCCCCCCCACCCCATCCCAGATCATGCATTCTGCCATAACTGTCCTGCATCTTTCTCTCAGTTTTTTTTTTTTTCATTTTTAGCTATAAGTGATAATCCATGAGTACAAGCATCCTTTATGCAAAACCTATCTGCAGGCTGTTGTGCCCAAACACCTACAGCCCCACCATCCAGTGGGGGTGACAGGTTGTTTGTTCAATCAAGTTGATCAAATGAGTGTCCAGACTACATTGCTGTAGTTTCACCATTCACCCCAATCGCAGCCCTTACATTCTACCATGCCCCCTCTTCCACAGGTTGTTCCCTAGGCTTAGAAAAGGGGCACAGGTGGATGAGAGGTAAAACAGTCCACTCTCTCTGGAGCTGTTGACTTGGACTCTGGTCAATTCTGGCTGTTTCCTTTCATGGGCTGACAGTTTGTCCTTTTAAGTTGGACATTGGAATTCACCCTGTTCTTACTTCTGGTCCCCTGCCTAGATCATGTACCTAATACTCTTAACCTTCATTTCACTTTCACAGGCACCAGTCAAGGAATTTTTCCCCTCTGTACTTGTGCTTGGGGTTCTTTTAGATTGAAGATCTGAATGGAGGTATCCCAGTTGCCACAGCCAATGTCCCTTCTCAGCATGGAAGAAGTTAGAGTGGTTGGTGCCCCAATTCCCTTCTGATGATTGGGGTGACCCCTTTCAGAGGGTAACAGAACTAAACAGGAGCTAGAAATTGATTAGGCAATTTAGAGATGAAATCTCCCAAATTAACCAAACTCTCAACTGAGAACTCAAGGCTTCCTGGACTAGCCAGTAAACACATATCCTTCTGGTAGCCCTGAAAGAGCAGAGAAAGAAGAAAGAAAAGAGAGAAGGAATAGAAAAGTACATAACCAGACCCACAGACTGATTATTTCACCAGAATAAGAAATGGAAATTCCCCACGCCCTGCCTTTTTTTGTCCTTGTTGCTTTGTTTTGTTATTGTCATTTTGTATTGTTTCTGCTTTCCTGCATAAAGAAAAATAATAAATAATTAAAAAACACGACTATGTTAAACTGTGATTCTTCTTTGATAGGCCCACACTCATGCGCTGCATGTGTCTTTCTTTCTACATCTCTCACTTTCCTTAACCCTCATACTTAAAGTTTGCCTTAAAATATGCATAGTCCCCAAATTCTTTTCCAGGACAAAGCCAAAGATCCAGTTTATAAACAAAAGGGTAAGTTCCCTGCACCAAGGAAGTGTGGGGCTCATGGTAGATCCTGAGCTAATCGCAAGGAAAGTGACTCAATTAATAGCCTAAAATGAGTTGTGAGAGAGCAGTGACAAAGGTGACTGCTGTGTGACCCTTTCCCAGATCAGACAAGTAATGCGGGATCGCTTGTCTGGTTGAGTGAAGAAGGCATGCAAACAGCTTCTGGCCTCTCAGCTGTCAGCATGTGATGCCCTCAGTGGACGAGCAATCCTAATAGAGCTCATTCCAGTGGCCATCCAGTCCCAACACTTGGCTGTTAAAATGCCCCCAAACTAGGCAGCATGGCAGTATTGCTTTTGGAATCCCACTCACTCTTGCCAGTCGTTCTTATAGTCTCATTATATGTCTGGTGTTTCTGCTCAAGCCCTTTCCACGATTTCTTATTCTTGTGCATGTGACAACAAACTTGGAAGCCACCAGCTCTGGATTGTTTTGGTGACTGTTGATACTTCTGCACCCACGCTTATGGAACTAAGTCATCAGCAAGAGCCCAGAAAGACTCTTCTACTTTCAAAGAACCCATATTAGATTTGGAAACTTTCTAAAATGAATTTCTTCACTACAAAAATATGGTTTGAGTGCATCTTTATTTAACATTGTATTATTCTATTGATATTTAAAAATATTTAGAATTATAAATAAATTCAAAACAGTGCAAAATAGAATATGTAAATAAAACAGAGGCATTATATAAAAACAGAAATTTGAATTTTGAGGGTAATACTTAACCTGTAAATTCTCTTCACAAAACTAGTAGAAAAAGAAAATAAAAATAGCTTTTATTTTTTTGAAAACAAATGTACAAAGAATGTGCTATGCATTCCACTAAGAGATTGCAGACAGAAAGAAAGCTAAAGCTCTTACAGTGTCAAGAACGTACAACTTAATACACACATACTTCAAGATGAATAAACACCGCTCCAAATAAGAGAATGATAGTGGCACCACTTGTCACAAATAATCCATTCTAACTTTGCCAGGTCATGTGTTTATTCATAGACTACTAGTGCATTGGATTTATCTAGAAAGAAAATAGACCTTTCATGTGATTACTTTTTATGTAACAGGTAGTTTTGAGGCTTGGATCAGAGACCCCAAGGGAATGAGACACAAATTCCCAAGGAAAATGAGAGATAGGGATACCACTTTTCTTGATGCCTTTATGTTTCAAAGAGATGGCTCCCAGGTTTTACATAAAGACATTACTAGGGGGAGGGGGTGATAAAACTAACAAAATACCTATTTAATCTTCAAAATGATGCAGATTCATTATAAGAAAAAATGATGTACTTAGAAAAGTTCTAAATAGTCTAGGGGAAGGAAGAGACAGAAATGAATCTTCCTTGATTTATTTTTTTATGTGTATATGCCTGTGGTATACCTGTGTGTGCATGTTCACATGTGTGACATGCACCTGCGTTTGTATCTTTGTGTAGCCGTGAGGCTGACATTCAAAGTCTTCCACAGCTGCTCTCTGCCTTATCTGTGGAGGTGGGGTCTCTTGCTTGAGCCCAGAGCTTGCTAATATGGCTACTCTTAGCCTGATTGTGCCAATTCTGCCATCCAATTTCTAGAACTTCTGGAAGCTCCTCTGTCCATTCAGCACGTATGTGGGTTCTGGGGCTCAGTTCACCCTTGTCTGGCCAGTGCTTCATCTACTGAATCATCTCCCAGGCCTCACATTCCCTTCTTTTCAACAACAGAATTACCTGTTTTATTTTTATTTTTTATTGTCCTCTGTGGGTTCCTGGTAAGTACATTAACAAAGGACAATAAAGGTGTATTTTAATGTTAAAAATGTTACAAAATAACAGCATAGGGCTGGAGTTATGGCTCAGTGATTGAGAGCACTGGTTGTTCTTGCAGAAGACGAGGTTCAAATCTCAGCACTCACACAGTAGCTAACAACTATCTGTAACTCCAGTTTCAGGGGATCCACCATCTTCTCTGCCTCTGCGGGCACTGTATGACATGGGTGCACTTACACATTCAACCATAAAACTCATACACATAAAAATAAAAATAAATCAATAAAATATTTTAAAAAGAAAATAACGGCATATAACTATATCAGGTTATAACTTCATTAAATAAAAATGTATTTCTTAAAATGTCTAAAATCTTGGTCATACATTCCTCTTGCCAATAAGAACATAGCTGGTAGTGGCTGAGGCTAATTCTGTGGGGCCAGGCGGTGAGGACAAGTTTCCTACTTCTTTCTCAGATGTGAGACTGAACATTAAAGTATATCAAACCAGAGTCATTGGTTTACTAGTTTGTTTTCTCTTTTTTTTTCCGCCCTGATTCCTCCCTCACCTTTCCCCCATTTTTAGTTCTCTGAATTCAGCCACTGTGAACTGAAGTTCCCAGAAAAGAAGCCACACTCATATCAAGGATAAGGTGGAATAGCTAATTAGAACTTCTCTATGGAGGACTGAATGTCACAGGTCTAGAGACAAATTCTCTTGGGATTCCTTAATAGCTTGTGCTGATGTAATATCCTTTAGAGTATCAGGTAAACTCTTGGAATGTGTAAAACAGACACCTAGCTTCTACCACTCTAAAGGTCAAGTGTATTACCAGATCACATCCGGGGCCTTCTAACCCACCTACCTGATGTTCCCATCAATATATTTTTGAAACATCTAGACTTATTAATGAAATTTTTTGTGTGTGTGAAATTGAAGCTTCCAGGCTCATAAGTCTAACAGAGGCTTTTGAGCCTTAACTGAGGAATAAGGGTGCAGGAAACTCACGGTCATACAGAACTTCCAGTGATACTGGCTCTGGATTCCTTTCTGTCTTGGAAATCTAAAGAATCAATGTCATGGATCACAGGGAGGGTGAGATTTTAGGAAGGAGTTTATTACAGGTTCATAGATGAGAGCTTAGGGGAAAGCAAGCAAGCAGAGCTCCTATGTAGCAGGAGAGGGTCCCTGAGATGGGGGTACAATCAAGGTGACAGCACTGGAGGGTTTTATAGGACTTGTGGCAGAAACTGGGTTGAAGGTTGGGAGGTGATTTGGTCAGTGGAGTTGGCCGATCCACATGGAGATCAGGTGGTGGTCCATCTACACGGGAGTTTGGGTCATGCACTCTGATATTCCTTCCAGATATCTTTGTAAAAAGAAGACAGCTAAGAAGAAACTAGACCCCAAACCAGAGTCTAATCCCCCCCCCCCATAATACATGTGATATTTTGGATCTGTGGTCAGGACAGACCCAAGAATATTTCTGGCTTCCAGTTATTGACTGGAGTCATGATACTGTTGCCTGCCCCCAAACTGCCTGACGAGCACGTACCTTCTGATCTCATCATTGCTACTATAACAATTTATGAAACTCTTGTTGTGTGGGAACATATTTGAGGTAGCTTGAATTAGTGTCCCTAGGGCACAGCCACTGTTATTCCTGTGAGGTGAGAGCTGTATTGTTCTGTTGACATTGCAGGGGTCATTTTCTGCAGAACTCATTTTCTGCCTTCTGTTTGCTTTTCATTCAATGCTCATCACGTTATGATCTTTCTCCCCTTTCCCTTCAGCTCCCTGGCCTATCTCCCGGTTTTTTTTGGTAGGTGGAGCGTGTAGTGACGCATGTACAGCCTGGTCACAATAACACTGCCCAGTTCCCTCATATAAGACCCTTATATCACGGTGTAGAAGATACATGGCGTTTATAACGACGCAAAATGGGACACACTTGAGGGGGGAGAAGGGACAATAACTTACATGGTTAGGGGACTGGAAGGTTCACTTTGGTTGACTTACAGACAGGGACAGTGGTGTGCAAAGCCTCCTGCTGGATACAATTTTATGATATCCTGGGCAGTTAAGAATGTAAATTCTACCCAAGGCCAGAGATAGGATTCCCATTCTATTCTTTAGCCAGTAATACTGTAACAGAGTGCAAATGAGGAAAAACTAAAACCAGAGTGGTCCAGCCATTTTACTAGTAGGAAATAAGCTTCACTTAGATGTCTTAACAAAGCCCTGCCGCCCACATCTCCTTCTAATAGTGCTTATCTTTCTACACAGGAGTTTTATTTTAAGGAGAGGAAATCATGATGTTTGCCCCCCTCCTTACATGTTATTTCATCTTAGGCAGGGGTTGTCCTGAGAGTTTTCCCTTTCCTTATCTAGTACTATCTTTCACTTACAAATCGATGTGTTTGTAAGGACACAGAAAGTGGGGCTGGAAGCTGATTTTCAAGGAAAAATAGAGCAAGCTTGAGATACACGGATCTTCTGGCTGGAGAACAAGCCTGAGGACAAAGAATGGCCAAGTGCAGAGACATTCAACCCATCGCCCCATAATAGCCCGGATTCCCTTCCCTTTGGATGAGTACATGTCTCCGAGCAGGGCAGTTCTGACCCTCTTCTCACAGACTCTGTCTCCTACCTTGTTTTGGTAGAGAGCAGGTAGTGGCCGGGCTACAGGGTGGGCACAGGGAGAATACTACAGTGACATTTTCTGTGTTTACAAACTGCCAGTTCGGAAGGAAGGGTTCATCTCTCATGGCCTTCACGCCTGCTAATGTCTGATCAGTTACCCAGCACATACATTTAAATTGATCTGCTACACTTTTTTTTTTTTTGTCAAGTTTTCCATTTTTTACAGGCACTGAATCAGTTGAATATGAAGAGGAATGTAACTCAGGGGAAAAACGAATGCATGTGTGAATGGCTGAAGAAAATTCTATAACCTTAATAGCCATATCTTTATTTTCTTACACCAACAATCAAATCTTCAAGAAGAAATTTAACAACACGTGAGAGCATGCTCATGATTCACGGTGAGCATGAGAAGACAGGATCAGTGTGGTGACCTTGATGCAAGCACAGCCTATATCATCATTATATCTTACATGGGGACATTCTTTTTGTCTAAATTATTCTTGATTTTTATGGCTTAAAGGAAAGTGCTTTTAATTTCCTTAGGATTTGAAAACACAAATTTTTCTCAGGATTTTGCTTGTATCTAGTTTAATGGTTGTTCCAGCAGCCCCAGCTAGGCCAGTGAAGGGCAGGCTAGATAGCTGGCTCAGCAGCAAGACTAAATTAGGAGGCTGTATTAGAGACTCTAAGTGCCTAAGAAATGAAGAAAAACATGGAGAAACAGCGAGGTTTTCTTCAGAAAAATAAATATACTTTGTCTTCTGTCAACATTAAGTGAAAAATGGAACATATTACTCTTCAGTTCCACTGTAGGGACAAAAAAATGACTGTTGCTTCCTTGTAGTAGAGTGTCACTTTTGTAATTAGTTTAGCAGAATGCACCTCTTCCTCATTACATAAGTGGATACATTGCCAAGCAGAGAGATAAAGAAAACATAATCACGTATGAAATTAACAATCTAAATCTAAATTCTCTTCTGTTTCAAGGGGGAAAAAAGCACAGGACTCCCTTATTTTGAGGAAAATCAGATGCTCCTGATATTTGGAAGGGATACCAGGAGGCCAGACATCGTTTCCTAGACAACTGTGGTAAAGAAGCCTGTAGTAAGTACTCCCATCTCCTCCCAGTGAGCAACTGAACTGACTAGTGCGGACTAAGGATAGACAATCATGCATTTGGCAGCAGGTATTTTTTTGTCATATTAGATGCTATGTAAGAAAGACTGAATTATAGCTATTTTCTTCTACAAGATGAAATTTCCAGTCACGGATTTTATTTAAATCTATATATTGAAACTTTTACCGGCTGAAAACTATCTCATTTTGTATGTAATTCCCTTTTTTCCCCCAGTTATTATCTTCTCTTAAAATTTCATTGGTGTCTGTGCTAGCTTGCTTCCAATTGCTGTGATAAACACCATGACCCGAAACAGTTTAGGGAGGCAAGGGTTTATTTCAGCTTACAATGCTCTCCTTTCATCAAGGGAAGCCATGGCAGGAGCTCAAACAGGAACATGGGGACAGAATCTGAAGTAGAGACCGTAGACGAACGCTGCTTACTGCCTTGCTCTCTGGCCAGTGTTCAGTCTGCTTTCCTATACATTCCAGGACCACCTGCCTAGTGTTGGCACCGCCCACAGTGGGCTGGACCCTCTCACATCACTCAACAGCCCACAGACCAGGCTGGTAGTGGAAATTCTCCAACTGAAGTTTCATCTTCCCAGGTGTTTCCCAAGTTAACAACTGAAAGTATTTGGTACAGTGTCCACTATAAAAGGAGAATTGGAAATAAATGCATGAAGAAAAAAATTCTTATCTCTGCTCTGCTCTTTATCTCTAAAAGCTGAATTTTATGTGAAATCAGCCATTTCAAAAATATGCAGTATTTTTCAAGTCTCTGACACATGGTTCATGGAATTTAACTAAAATTTTTCTATGCTTTATTCTGATTAATGACAAGGCAATAAAACCAATGATACTAATAGGAGTACTTTGTTTTGCTTTCTTTTTGTTTGTTTTGAGACAGGGTCTTCCTGTAGCCCCAGCTGGCCTGCAACTTACTATGTGGACCAGGCTTTCCTTGATCTCATGGAGATCCACCTGCCTCTGCCTCCCAGTGCTGGGGATTAAAGTGTGCACCATACCTTGCTTATACTGATTTCTTGATGGACCAGACACATTATTTAACTTTCTTCCACATATCCTTCAGGGCAACAGCTTGATGTAGATGGCCCCTTTCTCTTCAGAAGCAAGAAGCTGCAGATTTGGTCATTCAGGCAGTGAAGTAGTTGGAAAGAAAAAAAGCCTATAGGTGAAGTCCTGTCAGTTCACTCCAAGCCACTGGGTGCCACTGGGTTCCAGGGAGTAGAGAGAGTACTGAACATGAGCATCATTGTTTCTCTCACAAAGGGAACATATCTGTGAAGAACATGAACTAGCAAGACACAGGTCAAAGGTAATTAGTCAGGAAACTTGGAATGAGCATTTGAATTTTATATACCATGTTATCATCTCACATGATGAAATCGTCATAGTATTTTATAATTTATATAGAGGAAAAGACAGTTTATTAAAAGATAAACATTGATTTATTTTATATAGTTCTTTCTGGAATTAAATATAGTTTAATATATTAATTTGAAACAAATACGCAGCTACACTGAAAACAGAAGACTATTAAGGAATTTAGGTCATTTATATAATTGAAATTGTATGGCCTTTATAATCAGATTTCATAAAGGATGCTTAAGGTAAATGTGGTTGAAAAAGCTAAAATATTCATTGTCACTTCCCCAATTCTGATACAAATTTGTAGTATAAATATTTATTTATTTATGCATAATCATATATGTAAGCTAGAAGAAAGCAATTTAAAATCAAATGATGTTTTTTGTATATATAAAAGTTCTTGTATTGTTTCTTTCGCTGTACAGAAGGTTTTGAGTTTGATGAGGTTGGTCCCATTTGTCGACTGTTGACCTTATTTCCTGTGCATCTGCTGTCTGATTTATAGTCATTTCCTATGCCTAAGTCTTGTAGGTTGTTGCCAACATTTTCTTCTATCACCTTCAGGGTTTCAGGTTTCAGGTTGAGATCTTTGATCCACTTGGAGTTTATTTTTTTACAGGGTGAGAGGTAGGGGTTTAATTTTGTTCTACAAATGGTGATCTAATTTTGCCTCCAACCCAGGAAAGAATTTTAAACTTGCAGGGAATGCCTTTCACAGCCTGACTCATAAGGCTGTTTGTTATCAGGGCAGATGGGATCAGCCCAAGTGTTGTAGCATTAGAAAAACAAAGAGATGCAAGTACACACCTCTCCTTGAGACAAAGAATGTATCACATGAGGCAATATGGGAAAATCAGTCCATGAGGGAAGAGCCTCATATGAAGCAGAAGGAACCCATGCTTATTACTTGCTGATGTCCACATTAATATCAGGGACTGGAAGATGGTAGAAAAATAAGCCTTGCTGAGAAAATTGGGCATAAGAGAGGTGGTGTGTTACATTCAGTTCTCTGACCTGGAGAGGACTCTGTTCAGAGGCAACCTCAAAACTGGCATGAGGTTTTAGTCACTTGATTGAGCCCATGGTGGACATGACCCTGTGACATAGTCAGACTGAATGACTTTGACCAAACTGCTAGGGTTTACCAAAAGAGCAGGACCAAGAAAATGAATACAAACTAAAAGGTTAGCTTTCTTAGGCTGGCATACATGATGCAGACTGGGTCTACCAAGTCTGCATCACATATGTAGATACTCTCTGCATACTGGAGAGGTTGAGGACCATCATGCATAATGCGTGTAACACGATGTGGTGCTGAAGTTATAGAGCATTCCTGGAAAACTGGAGGTCTTCAGTCCACCATACTGAAGGCTGAAGAAACTGAGTTCTGACGTCAGTGAAGGATGGCAGCAATGGTGGTGGTACCAGGGTAGATATGCTCCCAGCACGGAGTGAAGACAGACAGAAAGAAGCAGCTCTATGTTTCCCTAGATCTGCAGGTCGGAGATGTTGCCCACTCTGGGAGCAGGCTTTCCTCCTATAAATATTTCCAGAAATAGCCTCACAGACTCTCCTCAAGGTTTGAAACATTGTATGACCTCGTCTATTTACTTCGTGGTCTCAGAACTTTTGAACTTTTCCACATTCTCTTACCTCAAACAGAATAATTTTAAAACACAAATAAGAGTATTATTTCCTTCCCTACAGCACTTCCAAAGCTTGGCATTATACTTCTGCTAAAATACTGAATTTGTATAGATGGTAAGACCCTTCTGTGTGTGCAGCTCCCCCTTGTGAACTATACGGATCCTGAGTTCCGTCAGTTTAAGAGCTCTGGTAACTTGTCTTTTTCTGCATTTAACATTCTACCCCTACTCGAGGTTTGGTTGCACCCTCATTTTCATTAATTGTTTGTTATTGTTTGGCTCTCAGGAAGGCTGTCTCTGACCGCTTTTATGATATGACCACAATTTACTGCCACTATATTCATTTACTTACTTGTTTATTGTTCCATTAGCTGATTTAAAGATTGATTGTTTTTCTATATTTTCTACTAGCCGATTGGCTTCATTAAGGTCATGTTATCACTTATCAACTCACAATTCAGCTCAAAAAGCCACAAAGCAGAGTTTCAGAAGGTATCTAAGTATTTATGAACATTTTTATAAGAAGGAAACTTGGAGCAGAGAGTGTGGCTATCAAGTCCATGAATAGCTGAGCTCCTTTACTAGGAAGGAAGATGAAGAACTTAGACCATAGAAGTTCCAGAGAAGCCACTAGTGCAATGCCCAGAAGTTCAGGCTGTAATTTCATGGAAGGAACATGAGGAGACTGCAGTTGTGTTTATGGTCACTTGCACTAAAATGAGATGTCAGGACACGTGGAAGACTTGATTTATGATAATGGTAGCATTCTTTAAAATGTCAAAAATAAAGATTCTGACAGAAAAACTACATAGACCACAGGGTTTTGGAATTAGGAAACAGATGCTCAATAAAGTGGTTAAATTAGAAACTAATTTGGTATTAAATGTCAAATGAGAGAAATAACCATAAGGTAATTATTATAGTTCATTGTGACTTGATTACAATTCAAGAAATATTATTAAATGGATGTATGTAACCACTGACTTAACAATGTTTAAATGGACGCAGACACTGTAAATACTTGTTAATGTATTTAAAAATATCACCCTGTTAAAATTATTTTTATTTTTATGTTTGCTTGCCAGGACACTTTGGGAACAAAAATGTTTTTGTTATGTAGTCCTAAAAATTTAGGCTTTACGACTGGAGAGATGGCTCAGCAGTTAAGAGCACCAGCTACTCTTGCAGAGGACTCAGGTTCGATGCACAGCACCCACATGACACCTAACAACTGTCTGTAACTCCAGTTCCAGGGGACTCCTACACTTTCTTCTGACTTCATGGGCATTGCACATCATGGGTGCACTTACACGCATGCAAGCAATACACTCATATACATAAAATAAAAATAATAAATAAAATATTTTTTTAAAGTTCAGGCTTTGGTTGCAGAGTTTTATTTAATGCTAAACACATCCTTACAATCCTCCTTTGCCAGGATACTGTTTAATGTATTACTGTTAAAATTCTGGAATTATCATTTCCCAAAGTAATATATAAAACTCAAAGACTGAAATGTTAGTGTGTACATTACGTGCAAAGAAGAGGGTTCATTTATAAGTCGGTAAACATGGGAGCTATTAGATAATAAGTTAGCAAAGTCTGTGTACTTGTAGACTGTAGCAAGAATTTGAGAGGTTGCCTGTGATTTCTGGCTTGTGAAGTAGATCTGGTTCAGGAAGAAAAATTGTATTCATTTTGAGTGTTCCTATAACTCAGTGACATTTCTGCTTCTTCCTCAAAGCAATTCAGCATCCAGTTAGAACACTTTCTAAAGACAGAGGGGTCACTGAAAACACCATGAGGAGGAAATTGCAGGGGGAAAGGAAGGAATAAGGAAGCCCTGGACACTCCTAGGATACCCCTGAGCTTACTGATAATCAATTTATACCGTTTTTTTCAAAACAAATGCATCCTATGCATTTGCGATATTTGGAGAGCTACAGGTGCTGTTTGTGTGTTTTTCCTAAACTAATTTTGGTGGAGGCAGGTGATGTAGGGCACCTGCTCACATTTATTAATAGTATGTAACTCATTTGGATTTAGGGAAAACAACATTTTTCTCTATTTCAATTTTAGACTTATGAATTCAGTACAGAAGACAGTCTTAATTACATTCTGTTCTGGCTGATATGCATGAGCAGACCAGGCAAGGCATTTATCCTCTACTTGACTTTTTAAAATAATCAAAACACATATAGGTAATTGTGGTTTGTTTGTCCTTTCTCATTCTGAAGTCTGTCCTAAGACTGTTAAAATATGTTTCTCTAATGGGTCTTATCTTGTATGGCTAGTATACTTCTCCCGTGATATGAACGCCATCCTTTTGCTCCCCTTTGAACTGTAAGGGTAGGAACCACACTGCACTGAACTACTGAACCTCAGTAAAGGTCATGCTTTCTTTATCTTTCCCATGTGTTATTTGTGACAGTAATTCTGGGAGGCCATTTGACACAGCATGAGAACTATTAAGCTCAATCCATGCAAAGGTACCATTTTTGTATGGTTAATCCTTGTTTTTGTTTTTGTTTTTTCTCTGTTCCTCTATTTCTTTTGTTTCATCTTTTACTTTTGAAGATATTGAGATGATTTTCTTATTTTTCTTGGATATCTGTCTTTGGCAGTCCATATTTCCAAAATTGTTATGTCGTTTAATTGTCCAAACACTTGGATCAAGACCAATTTCTTCCTACCCAACCCATGGCAGGAAAAACAGAAAATAGTTGTGGTTAGATAACTGTGATCTTTAGAATTAATAATATATATATACATATATATGTATATATATATATATATATATGAAGAATTTAAATGAAATCTAACCATGTTTAGCCCACAATAATTGCTAGTCCTCCCTAAGCAAATTCTAAGATGCTTCATGATGTGTCTGAAGACCTGTGAATTATAAGCTTGGGCTATGAAGAAATCTAGAGTGGGTTTTAGACCTTCTCTTGAGGCTCCAGTGGACTTTGTACTGTTGTTCTACTGGAGTAAATGTTCTGTTGTCTTCATTTTTCACTCCAGTTCTTCCCTACAGCTATTCTGCTCTCTAGCCATTTTTCTGTCGCATTATTTTCCACAGTAAACTTCCTGGACAAATAAATGTGGTGGTTTTATGCAACTGTGCTGTGGAGCAAGACTGGCCATTCTGGCTATGGCTAACATTGCTTGTCAGTTGAGAAAAACTGTTCTCTGGCAGGGTTTCTGAAGCTGTTGTGATCCATCACTCTGACTCAGTATAGTCTCCATCGCCCTGATGGTTTTTGATGATATATAAAATGTTCAAATGGGCAAAGAAGTGGATAACTGAAAAATGATAAATTGTTGAGCCATGTTCAAAAGCTTTATGATTATGTCATTTTTTTATTTATTATTATTCAGCTAAGGACATGTTTGCAATGAAAGGATCTTTTAAATGAGATGCCGATTGGAAAATGGTTTCAGGAGTTTCAGAAATATTTGACATTATGTTTATTTAAAGTGAAATTAGGTAGGCCATGAATTAGAACTAGAGATAGACTATAACCCTTTACATGTTCTAAAGATAAAACATCTGGAAGAAAATCTTACTATTTTCTTGAATATCATACTTGAAGCACTGCCAACCTTTAATGTAAATTTCTTTCTAGACAATGGGATCAGTGTTTTTCAGAAAGAAAATGATTTGTATCCCTTTCTAAAAACAAATAAGAAATAGTTGTCTGGTCAAAACCATTTTCCATTTTTACAGATTTTTAAAATATTTTCTCTGGTAGAGAAAGGACTTAACTACTCATGTAAGAAAATGTTGCAAAGTGCTTCATCTTTCATGCAGATCTGGGAACACCTGTGTCCTAGGAGCTGTGCGTCCAACAGTTTGCACTGTAGGAAAAGATTAATGACACCAGCACCCACCACACAGTGCTTACTGTGAATTTTCTGAATTAAGGGACAACCCATTTTCTTTCTTCTTCACATTACTGACTCCCTCTTGATGTAGTTCCAGCCTAATGGAAAGATGGGCAGGCTCTCCCTGATCTGACTACTAGAGGGCCAGTAAGACAATGTTCCCCTAAAAGAAGCAAAATAATTCCTATTCCCAGTACTCTTAGGAATGTGTCTTTTTTTTTATCATCATTTATAACCTAATTTTCAAAACAGATTCTGAAATTTGAGTGTTCCTGAATTTTCAGTCTAGCTGTATCCCACAATGCAAGACTGATCCTTGCTTTTCAAAGATGGAATATGATGGGTCTGTATCCTGGGTAGAGTCCATGAAAGTTCCTTTTTTTTTCAATGCTCAGTCAAAATAGTGTCATATAGAAAGGGGTTAATGGTAGCACATGGGGCCTGGGGACAATGTGGAAGGTTGAGCTGTGATAGTACTGTTGCAGGGTATGTTCTGTAAAACATTCTGGCTACACTTTTTTAATTTTTTTATTATTATTTATTTATTTTCTATACGTATGAATGTACTATCTGCATGTAGGTTTGTGCACCCGTGTCGTGCAATGCAGTGGAGGTCAGAAGAGGGTGTCGGATTCCCCTGGAACTGGAGTTCTCCTGGAACTGGAGTTCTCCTGGAATTGGAGTTACAGAGGGTTCTCAGCCGCCATGTGGGTGTTGGCATCGAACTCGGGTTCTCTGCAAAAGCAGTCGGCGCTCTTAACCACTAGGCTATCTCTCCAGCCCATATTCTGGCTACTCTTAACGCTGGCCCCTAAAGCAAATGCAGGTCCTTTTAGTCACATATTTGCACTTGTCATGGATTTGGTGAGCAAAACATCATTCCATCTGTATAAACTGAATAGCTTGACAAAACATTACACGCTCGTCACTAACCGTCCTTCAGAATTGTAATCGGGAGGGAAGATTGTAAAACCGACATGGCTTTAGATGTCTTAACAGCCAGAGAAGATGACTGTGACATACTTTATAACAAAGTCTCATCTACCAAAATACATAAAAATCAGTCGTATTTACACTGCCAGATCTTTTTTTTTTTTGAGCCAACTAAACGACAGTGTCATGCCTGCACTGCTGCATGCATAATTCAAACCATTTTTCAAGACATAATACTGTAGTCAGCTCCTGGTGGGTGGTCCCTCGGGGAGTACTGCTCTCTCTTTGACCTTGGTCATGAATTACCTATCAAAGGTGAGACTTGATTTTTCAGTAGGGATTATGCAAGGTTTTCCACAAATATGATCTGGGGAAATCGAAACCATACCTTTGCATTTCTAAAGCTTTCTGTAAATTGAATGTGGAATTAATCAACGGGATCATCAGAGTTCCAAGAGATAAACAAGGGAATGCTGTGCTCTAGAGAAGTTTTAACACTGTCTATGAATCATACTAAGTATCAGTGGTCTGTGCAACTGAGCAGAAGAAAATTGGAAACGGATATAGCTTACCTTAAAATTATTCTGCTCATTTCCTTGGTCTTCTCATTAGTCACACAAGAGAATATGAGATGAAAGTAAACAACTCTAAATGAACAACCTGATACAAACAGTATACTGCACATGTAAACATCTCCTCACAAAAGCAAAATAATTTTCATTCATCTTCTGTGCCTCTGTTTTTGCATTTTGAAATTTTACTTTCAGAGATTCATAGCATAAATTCTTCAGTATTGCTGGTTGGCAGCATGATGATTATATATAAATAATTGACCCCTGATATCCTCCAGGGACCAGAGCATACCAACAGCTGAAGTTGTTTTTAAATTGTAAAAATCCATGTTTAAACACCAATTTTAAATCAAAAGAACATTGTTTTAATTTTATGCCTGAAAATATTATAAGGAAACATTCAAATATACAGCTAGTATAAGATAAATGTAATAATTATCAAGTGGTTTAAAGTCACATTTATATGAAGTTTTATTACATAAAAAACTGGAAAGCACTGCATATGCATACATAAACATATACGCACATGCATTTATATATATGTATATATAGTATCTGCTGTTTTGCTGCTGTTTATAATGACATTGGTTTTATTGATAGTCATATTAGCTGAAAACTGTATACATGGCATAATAAACCTAAGACTCATGGGTAACTGTGGTTGACAAATTATATTACAGTGAAGGGGCTTTAAAGCAAAAGCCACCTAGTTGGACTTAGTGAGTGAACTCATGGTTGGCACTGTAAACATCCAAATGCACATTTCTGGGGAGGTCATAGATCCTAGAGAAAATCCTATCTCTGTCATATCTCTAGATAAATGAAATGTTTTACCACATGTTAAATGTGGATCCTGTATTTGCAGACAAGTGAACCTCAAATAGCCACGGCTCAGGGACCATTGTGAAGAGAAAGTGGAAAGATTGTAAGAGCCAGCATTGGCCCATGAAAATAGGGAAGCAGAGGCATTCAGGACACTGGAAGGTTGCAGATGGGAACTTGCAGCAATGGTGGCATCGAGCACAAGACCCGCCCCAACTCAAGTAGAGAAGAGTGGAGGGAGGAAAACGGGTGGCTGGCCTGGCCTGGTCTGGCCTGGGAACTCTTGGAGAATGATCAGTACTGGTCAGGGAGAGTAGACTTTATTTACTATCTCTAGAAAGACTGACTAGACTCTAATAGATGAATTTGCACTGATGAACATCTGGGTACAATTACTGAATAGATAGGACTTAACAAGTATGTCAGAATGTATGAGGTCTGGTGGGGGTGGGGGTTGTAGACATGAATGGGGAACGGGTCTAAATTTGATTAAGAACTATCATATGAAATGTACAAAAGCTCAATAAAAAGAAAAAAATAATTTTAGGTATGTGCAAAGGAAATGTTAGGTAAAAGTTGCTCAAACTCTTTTTATATTTATTTATATTTATTTTTTTAAAATATTATATTATATTATATTTATATGTTTAACTAAGATTAAATACATTTTGAACAATTTTTTCATGCATGAACATTATACAAAGAAGCACTTATGTAAACTCCTAACTTTGAGTGAGTATTTGGAAACATAATATCTTTCTTTTTTTGTCTTATTGAGACAGGGTCTTCCTGTAGCCCCAGCTGTCCTGGAACTCACTCTGTAGACCAGACTGGCCTTGAATTCACAAAGATCCACCTGCCTCTGCCTCCTGAGTGCTAGGATTAAAGGTGTGCACCACCACAACCTGCAAGATAATATCTTTCATAGTATATACAGAACAATACTTTATGATGTAAAGATGCATCAATATAAATCTATATTGCTCACTCATCAAATAACATATAGGTGACACATACAGAGTTGAAAAATACTCATAGTTTATATAAGGCAATTTGTAGGATAGATTTACTGGTTTAGTGTTTATAACAATAATTGTAAAGAGCCTAAATTATTTTCATCAGTCTGTAAAAGAAGTACAGATAATCATAACTGGATAGTCTAAGCCAGTTTAAAAAGGAAAATAATTTAGTGTAGAGATATATCTAAGAAGCATTGAAGCAATATGCATAATATGTATAATTATATATTACTTATGAGCATCCATACTAATGTAAAGTACTATTATATATTTTATGGTTATGGGGAGAAAGGGTTTATTTTAGCTCATGATTCCAGATCATAGTCCATCACTGTAGGAAATTCAAGGCACGGCCCCAGGGGATAACATCCATAGTCAAGAGAGAATACGTGCTTTTGTGCTTAGTACTCAGCTCACATTTAATTTCTTGTATAGTCCAGAGCCTAAAATTGGGAAAGGGGTAAATCATTACATCTGGATCTTCTCATATCCATTAAAGCAATCAAGACCACCCCCACTGCCATGCCCAAGAGGCCCTCCTTAAAGTGGACATTCCCTTACTGAGACTCCCTTCCCAGATGATTCAAGGCTGTGTCAAGTTGATAATTAAAACTCCCATCACAACACAAATTAGTATCACTCTCAGCCTTTGTCAGAGAAACCTGTGAATTTTTGCCCTGAATGGCAGTTAATACAGAGATTTACGACCATTCAAATTGCAAAGAATAGGTGACAAGAATAGGTGACTGTGGAGTGTTGTCCTAGATAAAACACTCCAAGTCTTGGAGGGGCCATTTGGGAAGAGGAACCAGAGGATGGGGAGGAACACTATAAATCAGTGTGTTCTGGACATGACAGGGCCACTGTGCTTGTAAACTCACTACAACTAAATAAATGCAAATAGCTATACAAAACTGAGCTGTGAACACTTCATCCTGGAAAGGAGGCCTCCATGGATGACTATTGATAGTTAACGGTGGCTTGGGAAAGGGTTTTAGATTCTTCAGTGCTATAGCCACCGATGAGTTGACAAAGCTCCAGTAAATAGCCTCTCATCCATGCCTACACAGGCAACCCTAATCAAAATGAATGGGAGAGAGAGAGAGAGAGAGAGAGAGAGAGAGAGAGAGAGAGAGAGAGAAGAAAGGGGACTTGTTTGGAAGAAGAGTCTCAGTGGGAGGAAGGAGATGAAGCAGGGTGAAAAAATATTAAAATTTATTCTATAAATGTATGAAAGTTTTGATGAATAAAAATATAATGTTGAAAATTGTATGTGTGTATGTGTGTGTGTGTGTGTGTTCTCTTCTGAATATGTGAACATACAGAAACTGGTATATACTTTCACAAGTCTAAGCAACTATTTTCAAGCCTTTGACAATATTTCTTTTTAACTTATTTTTTTTATTTTACATTTATGATTGTTTTGTCTGCATGTGTCTAACTGTAACCATGTTATCCAATGCCCATGGAGGTCAGAAGAAAGTATCAGATCCCCTAATACTGGAGTTACAGACAGCTGTTCTCCACCACCTGGGTTCTAGGAACAAAACTCAGGTCCTCTGAAAGAGCAGGCAGTGCTTTTAACTGCTGAGCCATTTCTCCAGCTCCTAGACTATTTCATTTTAATGTCATTATAATATAGATCCCAATTTATTTGGAAGATCACTGTGCTCTGTTGAAGCTTTTTCTGATATTCAGTCTAATTTTATCTTAATTTCTTTCTCCAAACATTATTCTACCTTTCTATCTTAGATCATTCAGCTCCCTGCTGAGTACTTATGAGTCTCTAATATAGGTGTGAAATTATTCCACTTTTTAGATTGGGAAAGCCAAGAGTGCAGCTTCTTTATATTTAAATGGAAAGCCTTGTGCTTTACCTATACAATGCAGCACTCAGGGCTAGAATTCCATGACATTTTTTCCTATTGCTTGTGTTTCTATTTTGAAAAGAAGTAAAATAATAAATTATTATTTGATTCATTTATAAATACACAAATTTACTTTGATTACATAAGCATATATATACATATATATTGAAATTACTGATTAGATCACCAACTGGCATTGATTCATAATCTCTGACTAGTTGATTTGCCTTTGTGATATTATACTGATTTTAATGTCAATGAGTAAAATTTAAAGGTCTATGATGAAACTATATTAGATGTCTAATGTTTCCATAACAAACCACAACAAATTTAAGCCTTATAAAATTCAAGCCTATTATCTCCAGGCTACATAACCAACACAATCATCTTCCACACTTTTAGAGGCCATCCACATTCTTTGTCTTGGCCTCTTTCTTTGCCTTCAAAACAAATTACATACTGCTGACTTTGTTTCTGACATGCTATCTCTTTCTTTAATCTCTATGTCAGTGTTCCACTTCGGAGAACTCCGTGGCTTTATATACTGGCCCACTCAGATTACCTACGATGAGGTCTGAATTTTCAGCAAAAACAAATGACTAAAACTTTAATACTATTCTCCAACATATCTTTTTTTTTTTACCTTGCAACCTTACATGTTGATAGGTTCTGAGGATTAGGACATGACAAACACTGGGTGGGGGGGGCAGCATTATCGTTCCTATAATAGCCACAGAGAATACTCTTCCTTCAGGACTAAATTGAATTACTAAGTGTTAGAATTATCTAATAACTAGTGAGAAACTAGCTCTGTGGGAATCATTTATTTTTTTTTTTACAGATAGTTACCTTTGCATCATTCAATTTTAGTATTATTGTGAATGAGTTCTCTAACTTATTAGTTTAGGATTCAACTATGTCAGATCAATTCAAAGTATTATTAGTTCCATTCAAGTTAAATTTGAATCTTTGGGAGCAGATCTAAGCTTCTGTAGTGACTCATAATTTTCAGGTTTCAGAATTAAAGATCTGTACACTGAATCATATGCTAATACTCTCTATTTATACAGTATCATACGTTCCATAAAAAGAAAGAATATAGATTAAACATACAAATGAAATATATTGTAGTTCTCAAATATATGGAGTATAGGTGGAATTTTGTTACAGGCTAATATATCTACTCCTATGCCTGCTTTATAAAATAAGAATGGTCTTATGGAGTTTACAAAATGCCATAAAATATTTAAATAATATATTTTGGAAAAATTCATATATGTATATAATGTATTTTGATCTTTTCCATCCCCATGTCCTCCATCTACATCTCAGGGACCAACCGAGCATCTTCCTGATTTAATGTCCTTTTTGCAGTTATTATTATTATTACTATGATAATTATTACGATGATTCTCAATAGCCTCCTGAGTCCAATTAATGTTGACCGTGTGTAAATGGATGTGGTATGGGACACCCTCCAGTGGAACCATCCCCAATGAAAGAGGTGACAGGTCTTTCCTCACTAGCCATGAGCTGCCAATAGTTCCACAGGTGGGAGTGGGGCCTCAAGAGCCCCTCCCTCATCCATACTGGGTTTCAACTCAGTCTCATGCAGGTCTTGAGAAGGCAAGCAGAGCTGCTTTGAATTCATGTGTGTATCCACCATATCATGTCTAGAAGCCAGCATTTCATGGTGCTCATGTAAAACTTAAGATCTCACATTCTTCTCACACACAATGGTTCCTGAGCACTGCTTGTGGACAAGGAGATATGAATAAACTATGTGCGGCTAAACACACAGAATCACTTACTCTTAATGATTTGATCATTTACAAGTCTCTGTGCTAACCACTACTCATTGAAAAAAAAAACTTCCATGACAAAAGTAGAGAGGAGTACAAATCTATTGGTATAAATATAAACATTAAGGGGCTAGTGGGACAACATGGTCATTTAGGAAAACAGCACAAGTAGCTTCCATCCAGGGCTTTCACTCAGTACCAGATATGAAATCTGTCCTGTAGACCAGGTCCCAATGAACCCGATATAAGGAAGCTTTATGGAAACCTATGATCATGTAACCAAGTAGAAAATATACTTAGAAGGAATTGTGAAACATAGGTGACATAAAAAATGAGAAAGAGAGGATATTCCAGGTTACAGGTTAACATGGGGATGGGACAGAGAAAAGATAGAGGCAGAGTTCATCAAAACTCAGAGTGTATAAGTAAGGCTGGAAATCCACCACATTGTAAGGTAATTAAAAACACAATATTAATGGAGAGTGTTGTCAGAGTTACCCTTGCATGGGTAGACAATGCTGCTCCCAGGAGAAACATGTCATTTAATAAAAATCTAAGTGTCATGTACAAAATTCTGCCCCATGAATTGTTACTCGGGGGAGTCCCTGTGGCATCCAAACAACACAGCATTTTGCTATTACTCTTGCGCTTGTCCACTGTAAATAAATGGTAAGAACCTATTGCTGAGGACAGTATCTACTTAGGTTGCAAGATATGGAGAAATCAATTTCAAATACCTGGAAATGTTGTCCCTCTTTTTCAGTGTTCACAGTGAAGGAAGGCGCTATGCCGTTTGCGAGGGGAAAAGACATCATAATTTTGTTTTTTAGACTCATTCCCTTTCTTTTTTTTTAATTTATTTTTATTGATGCTTTGTGTATTTCATACATCATTTTCCAATTCAGTTCAGGCATATATCCCCTTCCCTTCCCCCCGACCCCACCCCTACCCATCGTAGATCGTGCATTCTGCCGTAAGTTTTCTGCATCTTTCTCTGCTTTTTTGTTTTGTTTTGTTTTCATTTTTTTTAACAATAGGTGATAATTTGTGAGTACAAGCATCCTTCATGTAAAACCAATTTGCAAGCAGTTGTGCCCAAACCCACACAGCTCATGGGTCCCACCATCCTGAAAGGGGGGGGCTTGTATGTTCAATCAAGTTGATCAAATGAGTGTCCAGTAGAATGAGAATATCACTATTGACCATATCTACTGGAACTAAAATGTTAATTTTTTCATCATCGAATATTATTGGCTGTGTCAACTCCACCTATGTATCTTCCTTGCCGAAGTCTTTGATTCCTCCTTTGGAAACAAATTATACTTACCAGTATATATACACCCTTCCTTGTTTGACAAACAATAAGGAATTACATATGCAAATGTGATTTTACTGCAAATAAAGATTTCTGGAAGTTTTCAGAAATCAACATGCAGGGTAGGGTATATATGGTTCAAGACAAAAACAGAGAGCCTACAGATGTACTGCCAAGACAGCTAGAAGTCCAAATGTTCATCTGAATGGAACACAGTCCAACCGAGTTTACTGTGGCAGACAACGGAGTGCTGGGCAGAGACCAGCCACCTTGTGTGACATGATTGGGAAAGTCTGCTACCTGCAAGGTCTAAACATGGATTTTTGTCTTTAGGATGTTGATGGGTTTATGCCATTTGCTTAGATCATTTCCATGATCTCTAACATCTGAATATTTGTATAGTACTTACATTGTTTTATTCGGTATTTGCATGTTCTTTATAGCTCACAACATACAGTGTGTGATTTCTTTAAAAATATTTAAACTTTAGTATATTTATGCGAACACTTGTACCTTTCCTGTGATTTTCTTGGTTTTAAAATTGTTATTGAACCTCCTGGGGGTAGCTCGGGTTTTACTGTTTACGCTCCTCAAACCTTATTTGTGTGCAGCGGGCTCAGAAGCTGTTTCCACAGTGTAGGGGAGAGGTTCTCCCATGAGGTTCCTGTCAGCACACTAACCAGCAGAAAAGGAGCTGTGCTGCAAAGTTTCCACAGAAGAAATAGATGGAGATGAGGATACATTATTTTTGGTTTTGTAGACCCTAGAGGAATGAGGGAGGGAATAGGGGTCACAGCGACCCAACATAGTCTCGACTCTAGGAGCCAACCAGCCTTCAAAGACCCCCCCCCCACCCCGCCCCACTCCCTTGGTCTTTTCTCTAGATTCAGATAGATGGAGAAGCAGACATTTTTACCTAAACTGTTTTTTTTTTTCTCTCTCTTTCTGGGTATCCATATCCATTCTCAAATGAATAAAAAATTAAAATTAACATGTAGTACTTACTACATATGACCCCCTGCTTAACTTAGATCTTATTTCACAGTATCTAAGGCTACTTGCTATGAACTACCTTAGTTCTTTCTTTTCTTTTATATTCACACTTTCCAGCCTTGGCTCTGAAGACTCAGATTATCTCGCTGCCCTGACCCCTTTTCTTGCTTCCGTGAGAGAAGCTCAGAGACTAAGGTGAGGTGCGGCCCCTCTCCATATCACCGAAAGGACTGCTAATATCACATTCCTGAAATTGGTAGTATTGTGCATAAAAGATGCATATTCAGTTAGACTGCCGACAGCTATGGGTCAGGTAGGGTTATTACATTAATATTAATGCATATTGGAGAAATAGATAGAAATCTTGCAGCAGAATGTCAAAGAAAATCTATTTGAGCATAATTCTAATCATCACTTTTTCCTCATTGCAGGAACATGTTACTTCAAGATCACAGGCTCAGTCAGTAATATGATTCAAAATGTTAGGTGTATCCTATAATTCTAACTTCATGTAATCTCTTTAATGGACAGATAGAAGGATAGCAGATAGATTGATAAAGTTATTTCCAGATAAGAGGAAAGACATGGCTTTTTAAATATGTATGTTGTATTATATGTTTAGCTGTTCAAGTTTTACTTGGGTTATATTTTTGTTTTTGAGACAGGGTCTCCCAGTTGCCCAACTGACCTGTAGCTTGTGATGTAAACCAGACCGGCCTTGCTCTCAAAGAGATCTGCCTGTCTCTGCTTCCTGAGTGCTGGTATTAAACCCGTGCGCCAAAACACCTGGCTACATTTGTTTTCTCAACAGCACCCCATAAATAATAATAATTTTATGTTGTTAGTGACAAGGAAGAAAAAGACAAAGAAGAACTTTTTTATTTATATGCTCACTTGGTTAAATAATGTGAATCTTCATCACATTCCCAGCATGCAGTTCAGTTTCAGGATGGACTGCCACTCACAGCTGATGAACAGTAAAGCTTTATTTGTTAGTGGTACACATGCTGGAGAGTCTTTCTTTTGATGAGGTGAGAGCACCAATGTCCTTTCTTATTTGCCTGAAGACTTTTGGGATGATACAGGATCTGTGAAGAGAGCAAGAAGCTCCGGTGTCTCAGGACCGTCAGCTGATGTGCCCACACCTTGAAAGGAGAGGCCAGCTTCTCATATGTGTGCCTGAGGTCACATCATTGTGAAATTTGGAAACTCCCATAAAATTATAGTATTATGGCACTATGTTGATAGACTTTTAGAAATAAGATTCCAATTAATCTCACAAGTTCTCTTGCTTATTTTGTAGCTTAAAAATATTACAACTCTAATTGTGGGTACAGAAAAGAATAGATTCAGAAGAATATGAATAGAGATAAGAAAACAAGAAATATTCTCTTGGTACCCACAGAATGAACAGGCTCAATATATTGGGTTTTTGAAATTTTTGGGTTTTAGTATAATTCTGTATGCAGTCTCTATGTGCAACATTGACTTCTAAATATGTGTTTCTGTTAGAACTATATTCTGATCTAAAATTTGAGGTATGATTTAGTTGCTTTCTGAAATGTGCTTTAGTAGAAGATGTTTCACTTTTTTTAGCAATATTTATATATGATTAATTATATTAGTGGCAGAGAAGACTGAGACACAGAATCAGTATGTTTGGTAGGATTAAAAACACTTCACCATTAACCAAAAAATTGTTTGTTAAGAGACTATTCAATGCTTGAGCCCTGTAAGCCAGCACCACTACATCAGTGTCTAAGAACTTGAAACCATCACATTTTAGATTTAGTTAGTAGTCAGTGGCTATTCTTTCCCTGCTATTTAGATGATGTGCTTTGCCCCGATTTTTAATATTTTTGCTTTCAAATAATATATGTAAAATATTCTGGTATGCTTTCCAATTTTCTAAAATTATTTTGACTTCAATAATTGTAGCTCACATGATGTTATCTTTAGCCAGTGATGCTGACTCATGCAAGTAATCCCAGCATTTCAGAGGGTGAAGCATGAGGGTTACTATCAGTTCAAGGCCAGCTTGGAGTGAATAGTAACTTCTAGGTCCTTCCTCAGCTGCAGAGTGAGACTATCTCAGTAAGAATAATAAGTAAGTAAGTAAATAAATAAATAAATAAATAAATCTACTTCTAAGTAGCCCTTTAAAATATTTTTGATTTGATTACTCTAAAGTGATCTATTTTATAGGTAAGCAATTAGTATGTTCAAACAGCTTTGAAATTCCAACTTTGAATAACAACAGACAAGGTCAGGGCACAACTAGACACAGACATGGTCTGTGAATTAATTGCTCATGCCTAGTCACATCTACAATGCAACCTCTACACATGAGCCCCACACAACATAGAACAAGGACCCAAGAAGACATTAACTACTACTTAACTCTAGTTAAGGAAGCTTCCCCATGCAACAGGGAGCCAGGAACTCAATAGAGCATGGTGGCCAAACCATGAAGATTGGGAGTCTAGAGAGTGCGGTTCCATGCACAGGCTGCCTATACTCAGTTTCACCCACCAAGGGCTCAGGAACATTGCAGAAGAGGAGGCGTAAAGATTCTAAGAGCCAGGAAGGTGATGCAAGATCAAACAGATATGAATCCTACAAGCTCATGGGACCCTATTAATATGAACCTACAGAATTGGTTTCAGCACGTACAAGAGCTATGCAAGGTGAGCTGGACAAAAACATATCATAGAACTGCACAAAGGGGTAGGAGAGCCAAATCTTGACTGAAGAAATATTGGCAACTAATTACAGTTGGGTGAGGAATAACTGCTTTTCTTTAGGAAAGAGACTCCGAACAGGCTGACTAGAGCTCAGGATGAACTGGCACTGAAGAGTGGGCAGGGAGAGTAGTTTGGCCCAATGGACTCTAGCACAAATGACAGAATGTGTGAACTTGTGGGGGGGATTGCAGAAGGGTGGCAATAAAGAAGTGGCTATAAAGGTGATTAAGACTGATTGAAAAATTATGTATGAAACACATAAAGTTCCAATAAAATGTATAAAAAAGATTCTAATGAAATGCTTTTATTTTATTTTATCATTGCTGAAGTAAACCCATATTTAAATATCATTAAGTGCATTTTAGCTCCGAGATGTCCATAACAGAAACATTTGTTTGAATAAAAAGCCATTTAAAGCCAAATAATTATTCTATTCACGAACACAATTATTCACAAGTAGACCATGTAGAAATCACATCACCCATGTATTTTAAGTGAATAATACATGAATAACTTTTGTTTGCACATTGGAAGTATCCAATGCATATCTGCTGTTCTCAGCCTTTATAATGTAGTAGTATTCTGCATAAAGCTAAAGTTCAAGGCTAAGATTTTACTCTACTATTATTAATGTAGAAGATTTGCTATATTGTGGATTAAATTTTCAAGTATGTGACCAAATATTGAAGACCATATCAGGGCTGTTTTAGCATGCAAATGACTCAAGATTTGTGTAAACATGTAATTACTGGGTATTTTGTAAAGCATTCTCATCAAAAATATTGGTGAATCTGTTTAATGTGTAGTCCTCTGAGAAGCATCATGTACATTGAGATTTAGAAATGTGAGCACATCTCATTACCACTGTATTTCAAAACAAATTGTTGTTTAATGGCAAACCATAGTGACTTCCTATCACCCTTTCTAATAACATTTAAAGTACAAGAAAGGACATTCGACTTATTTATTTGAAGGAAACAGCATTATTTTATCTCACATATATTTATGACAGTCAGCATGTCAGGTGTCACATGAGGTGCTGGGTGATGATGTAGTTTATCTTAAACATTGAAATCAGATAAAGATCTTATGATATGCACACAAATAATCGTAAAAGGGAATAAGATCTGGAAAACAATGCATTCATTATACTAAGTCCTAACAGTTCAGAAACAAGAGTCTGTGAGTATTTAAATAGGGAATGCATTTTGGTGATACTTCAAAAAATATTTAGAATTCACACTAAAACTATTGTGTGTGCTGGGTATAGTGGTGCATACATTTAATCTCAGGAGGCAGAGGATGGCAGATCTCTGTTGAGATAAAAGCCAGTCTGGTCTACATAGCATATTCCAGGCCAGCTAGGACTACAAGGAAACCCTGTCTTAAAAAAAGAAAAAAAAAAAAAAAGCCAGGCGTGGTGGCGCACGCCTTTAATCCTAGCACTCAGGAGGCAGAGGCAGGTAGATCTTTGTGAGTTCAATTCCAGCCTGGTCTACAGAGTGAGTTCCAGGACAGCTGGGGCTACAGGGAAACCCTGTCTCGAAAAAGACCAAAAAAAGAAAAGAAAAAAAAAATCCCTCACATTTGATTACTGAATAGTAAATAATGGAGAAACTCTTATAAATCACATCACAAGCCATTCTTTTACATTAGCCAATACCATTTTGGAGAGCTATCCTGTTAGAGGAAAGCTTAAACTAAGGACTCACCTCATTTGTCCTTCAATGCCAAACACAAGTTGTACTCTTCCATAAACCCATAGTAAGCCTGAAGCCAGAAAATTTCATCGGGAGCGGCAGAGATACAGACAGAGGCCAGTGAGGCTAAGATGGCGGTCATCTCAGAATTCGGCAACAGGAAACAAAACAAACACACTGGCAAGAAAGAATAGGAAAACATAAATAAGAAAATGGTTTTGTGACCAGGAGCTTAACATATCAGATTTCCTTTTCTTACTTTGTTCTAGTATTTGGGAATGGGAGAAGGTGGAAGGAAAAAGTCAATTTGAACAGGGCCACAGACTGTTCGTAAATTTGTCAGTTGGTTGCAGAGTTAGATTAGAAACAGTTTAACTTCACAGAGCTGGATGGAAACAGAGAATCCAAACTCAACAGAGCTCAAGGATAAAATGAAAAGTCATGAAGAAAATGATTATTTTTTTCTCTACTGTGCAGCACCACATGTCTCTTAACCCGATAACTGCTTGGCCCAGGATAAGTATAGTACGCATATTGAGCTAATAAAGTCTGCCTTAAGCCATATTTTTGCCAAATTGATAAATATTGTAGAGAAGGAACTTCCAGTAAAATGTGCTTCTTTGGGATTTTTCATAGGAAAGAAATTCTTAAATTGTATTCTTCTGCTTGTCTAGGTAGTCCTGAGCATTGGCCTGGCACCTGGCAACTCCTGATGTTCCACAGATCTTTCTGCTACAGCGCCCGCCTGTTGCATCTGAGTCTGAGTCTTCTAGGATTCTTTCAGGAAAGATACCATGGCTCTGCTCAAGCTGCTGGGAAGGAAGCCTGTTCTCTGTTCAGTTTCCTTCCTCTTCTGTAGTCTGTCATCAGTCTAGTACTCCATCTCCACATCCCAGAACTGTGGCACCTTAGAGGCAATTTTCTTTACCATACTATGACACAGACGCCTTGCAAACAACTCATGTGCTCAAATTGGAATCTTGTTTTGACATTTTTTAAAAACACATTTAAGATATATGACCCTGTTTCTCCCATATTTGCGTAAAAGGAAACGAAAACAAAAACCAAGATGGTGATCACACACAATGAAGGTCTTGACGAAAAAAGGGGGAGGAAGGCTGAAAATTGAACAGATACCAAAGGAAAGTGTGTTTATAAGGTAGTGACGGAAATCTCAGAAGTTATATCAAAATCTGATAGAAAGCAATATGATCAACAGCTTTATAATTAGAACATGAAATTCTCAAAGTTAAGACATAAGTAAAAGTGGCTGTGGAGAAACTGGGTCTGGCAGGAATTATCATACTATCAAAGTCTGTAGAGTAAGACACGAGTACTGAGTCACAGAACAGAAACTGGCACACAAGAAGAAGCAGAATGCACAGTTGGCAAAATGGTAAACTTGATTTTACACCTTTTTTTTTTTTTTGGTATTTTTGAGACAGGGTCTCCCTTTTAGTACCAGGTGTCCTGGAGCTCGCTCCAAAATGATAAACTTGAAACAGAACATAACCTCTGTGCTGGATAGGTTCAGTTTACAACATGAAATATCAGGGAAAAAAAAAGTTGGGGACTTTCCTCCTCCAGATAAGTCAGTGATGCGGGAGGGTCCAGGCCACTGTGGATGTTGCCACCACTGGGCATGTGGTCCTGGATAGTAAAGGAAAGCAGACTGAAAACAGGCTGGTGGAACAAGCCAGTGAACAGCCTTCCTTTGTGGTCTCTCCTTCAGCCTCTGGCTCCAACTTCCTGCCCTGAGTTCCTACCCCGGTTTCTCTCAAATGATGAACTGATCAGTACTGTAAGCTGGCTAAACCCTTTCCTCCCCAAGTTGGCTTTAGTCAGCGTGCTTTGTCATAGGAACCAAAAGAAAACTAGGACAACATGTTACTTGAAATAAAGGCCTTATTGTTGTTCTTAATTATCTTATATAACAACTCATTTCTTTTTTATAATGCTTTTATTGATGTTTTGTGTATTTCAGACATCATTTCTCAGTTCAGTTTAGACATATTCCCCTTTCCCTTCCCCCCACCCCACCCCAGATCATGCACTCTGCCATAACTGTCATGCATCTTTCTCTCAGTCTTTTTTTATGTTTAGGAATTCATATTTTCCTCCTTGAATTTTATGTCAATCTAAAATATGAATACATACTTTCCACTCATATATGGTAATTACAGAGTCTGAAAGTAAGTGGTGGATTGATTCTAGAGCCCGTTAAGAGATTTATATTATAACAACATAGTTGCATTCAGAAAAACAGCAATATAATATAATGATGTTCATCTTGCCTTTCATCTGGGGATTTTGTGTTAACCTCCACAAATAAGGGAGACCATTCTCCACTTGCTTATATGGGACTGTGTTACTTCACTTAGCATAATGGCTTAGAGAGTTCCATCCATTTACTTGCAAAGTTCATGATGTCATCCTTCTTTACCATTGAGTAGCACTCCATTGTGTAAATGTACCACACTTTTGTCATCCAGTCCTTTGTTTTGGGGCATTTGGGTTGGTTCCAGCTCTTCACTATTGTGAAGAGAGCTGCAATAAACATGGATGTGAATGTATCTTTGTGGTTGGATGAGTCTTGTGGGTATATATAAGTGGTATGGCTGGGTCAGGTGGTAGTCTCATTTTGAGTCTTTTAAGGGTTCTCCATACTGCTTTCCATAATGGGGTACAAGTTTACATTCTCACCAGCAGTGGATGAGTGTTCCCCTTTCCCCACAACCTCTCCAACCTTTGGGGTCTTTTGTGTTCTTGATCTTAGCTAGTCTTATTGGAGTGAGATGATATCTGACAATGTTTTTAATTTGCATTTCCTTAATTATTAATGATGTTGAACACTTTTTAAGATGTTTCTCAGCCATCTTTACTTCCACACTGGTGAAGTCTCTGGAGTACAGAGCAGACTCTGTACTCCATCTTTTGAGTAGTTCATTTGTCTTCTTTGTTTTTTGAGTAGTTTATATATTCTTGACATTAATGCTCTGTCAGATGAATCACTGGTGAAGATTTCCTCCCACTGTGTGGGTTTTCTCTTCACTTCTTTGATTGTTTCTTTTGGTGTGCAAAAGCTTTTGAGTTTGATGAAGTCCCATTTGTCAACTGTTCACCTTATTTCTCATGCAGCTGCTGTCTGATTTAGAAAGTCTTTTCATATACCTATGTCTTGTAGGTTGTTGCCAACTTTTTCTTCTATCACTGTGATGGATGGTTAATCCTGGGTGTCAACTTGACTGGACTAAGGAACAAATTAGAGAAAAAGGATGTTCAGATTGGACCACCTCAACCCAGATGGCCCACCCCAAATGTGGGCATTACCTTCTGCCAGCATTCTGAACTATAAAAGTCCATGGCAGAGGGAGTTGGTCCTTTTTTTTTATTCCGCTTGCCTCTCTCATCTGGTGAGTTTGTCTTGCTGCTGTGATCAACCCTTTGGATCCCAGCATGTACTGAGACTGGCAGACCTCCTGGAATCCATCAGGCCTTCAACACCAGATTGGGACTACTGAGACATCCAGTCTTTTGGACTAAGCAGTTCCCTGGATTATCAGCCTCTCCAATGTGGTGCATCTACTGTTGGACTCCTTGAACTCTGTCATGTGAGCAAATCAATAAACTGTATATAGCTATATATTTGTCCTGTTACTTCTGTTTCTTTAGAGAACCCTGTCTAATACAATCACTTTCAAGGTTTTGGGTTTCACATTGACATTTTTTTTAA
>VZQC01010238.1:475020-494751 GCA_009823505.1 Rhizomys pruinosus | reverse complement strand
CTGTGGCTTATAACATCTCCTAACCTGTAGAGGATGTAAGCTTGTGGCATCAGCCATGGGTTATTTCTCCAAGGGGAGAGCCAATAGCCAATGGAAATACTGTGCAGCAGAGGCAGCCATGTGCCTGTATATCCCAAATCTAATTGGCTATTGGCTCTCCCCTTGGAGAAATAACCCATGGCTGACACATTGATATCTTTGAGCCACTTGGAGTTGATTTTTGCACAGGGTGAGAGATAGGGGTTTAATTTTGTTCTTCTACAAATGGTGATCCAGTTTTGCCAGCATTATTTGCTGAAGATGCTATCCTTCCTCCATTGAGGTTTTTTTGCCCCTTTTTCAAATATGAGGTGGCTGAAATTGTATGAGCTTAAGTTTGGATCTTCAATTTTGTTCCATTGGTCAATAGGTCTGTTTTCGTGCCAGTACCAGGCTGTCTTTTTGACTTGAAGTCTGGTACAGCAATCCCCCTGTATTGCATTTTTCACTCAGGTTAGCATAAACAGTGGAGAACAAATATAAGAAGACCTTCCCACTCACAATAGCCTCAAAAATAATAAAATATCTGGGAACAAACCTAACCAAAGATACTAAAGATCTCTACAACAAAAAATTTAAACTCCTAAAGAAGGAGATTGAAAATGACATCAAAAGATGGAATGATCTCCCATGTTCATGGATTGGGAAAATTAATATAGTAAAAATGTCCATTTTACCAAAATTGATATACAGATTCAACACAATACCAATCAAAATCCCCATGAGGTTTTTCACATAATTGGAAAAAAATCCTTAAATTCATATGGAAAAAACAAAAGACCCCGAATAGCTAAAACAATTCATTTCCAAAGACCTCTTTGACACCATAAATATTTTAGAAAATAGTCTCACTATAGTCTAAGCTTTAAAATGTTGAATAGAATTTGTCTCTTTCTTTGAGCAGACAAAATATACTTTTTTTCTTATTAGTTTTAATATAATGCCTTGATAAATGAACCAAATTTTAGAGACTATTGTTTCCTTGGGGGAAATAGTCAACTTCTATGTATTTAAATTCAACTGCCTTTCCAAACAAAGCATAAAACCAAATGCACATCTCTAAAAAATAAAGCACTAGAATGTATTGTAGAGAAAATAAGAAAAAATTTCATATTGAATTCTATTATTTTCTTTTATTTCTCATGTATTATACACAAAACTAGAAGATGAATTTTCCCTTACCCCAAATCCAAATTCAAACTTGAGGTAAGAATTCTGTTCTTGTGAAAAAGAGACACCATTGAAAGTAGTATTTACCCCCAATTTGTTTTCCTGAGTAACAGTTCATCAATTAGAGCTTTTAATGTGATGGGTTGTCACTGCAAAGAGCACAATGATAAATGTGTTTAAAACATTAAATATAGAGATACTTGTCTAAGAGAGCTGACTAATCAGGTATTTTAATATTTTGTGTGTGTGTGTGTGTGTGTGTGTGTGTGTGTGTTGAATAACTCATTCAGGGCCCCAGAGTGGCTAACATACTTTTTTCATAATGGAAGGAAATTATTATTCCTTATTTTTCAAGCAGATTTATGTTATAAAATATTGTATTCTAGAAAATTTTAATTGTAAATTTTAGGCACCTCACATTTTATTAAATACTGCTATCAAATTATAAAACATTTTAAAATATGGTTTTGATACACTACTATTCAAAACGTCATTTAGTAGATTTTAAACAGCTCCAAAACTCAAACATAGAAATATTAAATCTATAATACAATACCTTTAGAGTACCCATAAAGGCTCATGGAGAAAGTACTCCTCTGGTCAAGTGCATAGAATTTATGGTTTGGGAGTAGACCTAGGATTCCAGTTAGACCAAGTCAATCACCTGCTCAAGAGATCACCCTTAGATAGATATCTGGGCTCACCTTAAGGCATGCTAAAGAGGTAGGTAGAATAACTCTTCTGTTCTTTTCCTTCTCAGAATATCCACTCCCAGCACTGTAAGTTATGGACCACAGCCATGAAGCTTCATAAATCTCCCCACTTCCTAAATTATTCATGAAAGCATAGCTTTTCCAGTTGTATCTCTTTTCTAAGCTTGCTTTTTCTAGCATTCTGAGTTTCCCCAACATTTTGGGCTTCCTTACTCTTTCTCTAAATCTCCTTTTCCCATCATGTGACTGCTAGTCCTCACATGTCTGATCTCCACGGTAACTTGTCTTAAACAATGGTCCTTTTCTTCTATTCTTCTCCTCTGGGCAGCTGCTGAGATTTACAGCTTGCCTGCCCTGAGGGTTTTCTTTCAAATAAAATAGTTTTCAAGCTTCTAGTTGAGTCTGTTCTTAAATTCTTTTGTTAGTGAGACTAAGAACCCTAAAGAGGGGACCCTGATTTATCCTACATCAACACTAAACATGACCGAATTGAACTTATTTCATCTAAACTGAGTTTCATAGTATACATGCAAGTCAGATGTTATGTTCTTAAGATATTTTAGATAAGAGTATTTACGAAAAAACTGTAGGTGGGTAGAGGCAAGAATGGGTTGCATGATAAGGATCCAATGAGTTTCACTATTAACAACCCCAGCAGTGAGGGAGAATCAGCCTCCAGAGGCTGTGAGGGTCTCTGGACACCAGGAAGACAGAGCAGGTACAGTTGGTCAAATAACTGAAGTAGAGGAAAAAGTGTTTAGAAAAGGAAATACTCATTTGTCTTTGAAAGCTCTTAAATCTTTAGAGTAGTTAAAATTAAGCATTTGAAACTGATTTACAACATAACTGTTGGACATGTTGTTTAACTTATGGGGGCATCAGGATGGCATGGAGGTGCTATCATGCTGCTGACATCTTGTATGTTCATATGGACTATTTTTTTTTAATTAGAGCATCCCTTGGCACATAACATTCACTAAATATAAGCAAAAGTACAGGGATATGACAATATATATTCTTATCAGTAAAGAAACCACTAAGGGAAGGGAATAAGTATTCCAGGACACTGCAATAGCTCCCTGTTACCAACTTGAGATTCTCCATACAGTCATGAAAACTTTTAGGGTTATATGGCATTTGAGATCAAATCCAGCAGCATTTATTTTTATTTATTTTACTTTATTTATTTTTTATGTGAATGAATGTACTATCAGCATGTAGGTTTGTGCTCCAGTGTGCAATGCTGCAGAGGTCAGAAGAGGGTGTAGGATTCCCCTGGAACTGGAGTTAAAGATGGTTCTCAGCTGCCATGTGGGTCGGTGCTCTTAACAGCTAAGCCATTTCTCCAGCCCCCAGCAGCATTTAAGTAGAAGATATGAAAGACTAATCACATACCCTTGCGTTTATACATTCATATTCTACAAATTAAAGTCCAACATTGTTAGCTTTGACTTTCAGTCAAAGAAGATTATAATGAGCAGACTGTGGTCTCCTGTTCAGGAATGCACTCTTTCAGAATTCTTAGATCTATTTATTTTTATTTTATGTGTCAGGGTGTTGACACCCATGTATGTGATACCTGTGGAGGCCAGAAGAGGGCATCAGATCCCCTGGAACTGGACTGACAGAAGGTTATTACTAACCACATGAATGCTGGGAAGTGAACCCAGCCCTTTTGTAAAAGAAGTCAGTGCACTTAACCACTTAGATATCTCTCCAGCCCAGTTCAGAGCTCTGTGATCAGTGAGTGATCAAAGGGCAGCAAAGTAAAAAACACAGTCAGAACCCTGAAAAATTTGTAGTTTTTGAAGGAAATTAGTGGAAAATTCTGTCTCAATGGAGAAAAATCCATCTATCTAAATATCAGGTGTTGAAGTTTCAACATAGAAAAGAGGTAAGATCAGTGTTTAATCCAGGCGTCTCCAAGGTAAACAGACATAGTGAGTGTTGTCCTGGTTTAGGACATGACAAAAATGTAAGATAAAAAAGTTAAGAGATTGATGAGTGATTGTAAATTTCAAGGAACACAGGATAATAATTTGGAAGAATACAAAATGGGAAACAGAGTCCATGCAGGGATATTCGTGAGAAGAATCTAGGGGAGTTTTCAGGAACCAGTGAGGATGAACAACTGGGAAAGAAACTAGAGACAAAAGAAATGAACATTGTTATGTTGAAATGAAAATCAGTAAGTCCTAAAACAGATACTTCCTGAGCATTAGATAAAGTAACCCATGGTTAATTTTCCTACAGTGGTCTTCCTAATGCTTATTATCACAGCTGCTTCTCCATTTTAGAGAATTTCTAGGTTCTTTCTTTTTCTTTGAGACCCTGTCTCTCTGTAGTTCCTGCTGCCCTGGAACTCACTATGTAGACCAGGCAGGCCTTGATTTCATGGAGATCTGCCTGGGTCTGCCTCCTGAGAGCTGGTAAATGGTTAACTCTCTAGATAGTTTTTATGTAACAGCAAGGAATGATGTCTGACTCAATAATCTCAGTACCTGGGAAGTTGAGACAGGATGTTTGTGCTGAGTTCAATATCAACTAGGGATATGGAATATCCTCCTTTCTAATAAAATCCCAAACAAGTGGGGCTGCAGAGATGGCACCAACTGCTCTTTCGGAGGACCTGGGTTTGATTCCCAGCACCCACATGGCAGCTAAGAACCATCTTTAACTCCAGCTCCAGGGGAATCCGACACCCTCTCTGACCTCCGGAGCATTGCACGACACCAACCTACATGCAGACAGTACATTCATATACATAAAGAATAATAAGTAAAACCCCCAAACAAGCAAAGTGAAAAAGTATACTTGTACTTTTATTGAAGTATGTACAATTAGTGCCTCATATTTTCAGCTTCCTCTCTGTGTCTTTTATTAGTATAGAATACATGCATAAAACTGACTGCTAACATTAACGAATGGTTATTTCTGAAAGACATCATTAACCAGACCTCTCTCTCTCTCTCTCTCTCTCTCTCTCTCTCTCTCTCTCTCTGTGTGTGTGTGTGTGTGTGTGTGTGTGTGTGTGTTTATGTGAGTGATTTTTATTAATGGACATGTCAATGCAAAAGTATATCACTTAGGTCAACAGGGATAAGAGGTAGTTCATTCTGGAGCCAAATATGAGTGACCTTGATATGAGTACCCATGGCCTGGGACCACAGATTTAGGTTACCCCAAACCCCATGTTCCAGGGTGGTAACAGTTACATTATGTTTTTATAGAAACAGAACATAGAAAAGTCATAAATCAAGACTTCAAAAACATTGCCGGGTACATTTAGTATGCAGGTCTACTGTAGGTCTCAGCTGTTATCTAATGACATTCTTAGCCTTTTGGTTGGTGGGAGCTGTTTCTTTTGTTAAGGTAATACATTTTATGGGTCACAAGAATGTTAAGGGAGAAAGAGTGGTGGGTAAGGGGTGGGTACTTATGGCTAAACAAGATCTCAGATAAAATGTACACAGAGTCTGCATTTGCCACATTCCAAACAGTCCATAGTCCTTGAAGTACTAATCAGTTGGTCAGTTTTGCAGGAAGTACAGTCCAAGATGTGGGATTTTCTGGGAACTTTTTCCTTCACAGACATAATCTGGACTAATGACTTTTAATTAACTCCAGTAAAACCATGTGCTATGCTCATGAATCTGATGACCTAGGTGCCTCCTTGGAAAAATCAGTTGGTTTCTCCATGCAAAAAGATAATGAACAAATGTGGCTATGTTTGAAAACTAACATAGCAAAGTACTGAAGACACCCCATCTCCACTAAACACAATGGCTGGAAGAATTTGAACTAGAGATGAAAAGACATACCAAGAACTGCTATGAAGATTAAGGGTGGAGCTGAACTTGTACTTCCCCAATGAAAGTGGGGATAGATTGGAATAGATTGTGAGTGTGGCCTGACAGGGACAGTGGAGGAACAGTGTCCCAGAGAGAGTTCCATCATAGGCACACAGGGAAGACACAGACACCTCCATCTTCACAGGAGAGAGAGTCTAAGAAAGAACCATTGGCCCGGTTATGGGAGACAGATGGTTCTAATGGATAGCTAGGGGAACTGGTGTCCTCAAAGTTGGGGCTCACACTTAAAAAGTTAAGAGTCAGACTCTGTTCAGGTGATTATGATGTTGGCATAAAAATAATTGTCTCCACTCCCCGGTCTTTATCTCTGCCCAGTACTTTTCAGATGCAATTTTTCTAGCTTTCCTGTTCAAAGATGCCATCATAAAGAGGCAGATTTCCCTTGTGCACAAGAGACTGAAGGCCATTAATATCTCAGCAAATGGTAGAGATATCACACAGGAGTGTCCCTGCTACCAGTCTTAATGTGTTCCGTGTTTTGCTGGAGAACTGTAAGAAGCATGCAGACTGGACCACTGGGAAATCCCTGACTAGGTGAATTTGTGGATCTCAGGCCAGTTGAGCCTCGGCAGGAGTGCTGTGCTACCAGTAAACACATGAAACTTAGAACACAACAGTTTTATAAAGTAGTGGTCACACAACTTTGAAAGTTAGTTATTAAGGCTATGTTTCAAACTTGAAATGGATTATATACAGATACAGAAAATATGATATGTTCCACCCTGTAAAGGTTTAGATAAAAAGATTCTTAAATTAATTTTAGTAATTTTCAATTACAAATACTTTTTTGCATGCATGAAAAGTGGTGCAATGAGTGTACAGCCTCTTTTAACAGGACTTAACTAGTGAATTATTCAAAAATCAAATTACATTTGTTCTGAAAAATAATTAGCTTTTGAACTCCAACTATTATAACAAATCCTTTTCAAATCCATTCTGTTGAAAGTAAATGCTGAAACATTTTTAGTAATATTCTTTGCTAGAGAACCATATTCAAGTGAAACCATTTGCCAGAAATTTAGAGTTAATCTCTAATAAATACACATTGTTGTAATACTGGATATAATTTTATATTTGAAGAAATATGCAATTTGTATTTATCATAGTTGATATAGAATGCTGTGTTATTAATTTACTGATATAAATAGCCTCTGTTTATCTCTGCATAATATAGGTAAATTATTCTGAGATCAAAAGTTCATCAAACCGTGTGAGATACAATCCTGTCCCTATCAAAACTATAAGATTAGACCCTAAAAATACTGTTTTCTTCTATAGTGGCATAAATACTTTAGTTATCATTGTTCTTTACCCAACTTCTTGTGATTGTTCATCAAAACTCATTTCGCAAGACAATTCCATTTTAGTCCTCGCTTAAAAGAGCTCTGGACAACGTGAATGGCTTAATTTATGCTATTGTCAATGGAGAGCAATGTGTAAGCAGCAGGATTTACGGAATGTGCATAAGCAACTAAATAGGCTTTAATATCACTCAGAGGAAGCCTTTTTAGTACCCTAAATCTAAAGAACATATTGAATATTTTGTACGAGAAAATCAATGTAGTCAATACATCACCTTAATTATTTTCATGCCCAAGTATTTAAAGTTCAGGGAACTATTCCAAAATAAAGTATGGCAGCAGATTTCAAACAATTATGCTATACTTATTGAGCCATCAGCTAGAACGAGCTATAAGAGGCTGTAAGCAAATTAGACCCAGCCTGGAACACAGGAGTTAATACACTTTGGAGACCAATCTAAAGGAAAGAGCTAAACTAGGGGAGGGGGAGGGCAGATTGAAACTGAATGATGTGTAACCATGTAGGTGAAGCAGGGAGATAAGTAGATTGGAAATTTGATATGAATGAAACATGGTGACAATAAAGACAGTGCAATTTCGAGCAACAAAACCAGGAGCCTTTCTTTCAAGATGTTTAAAAGAGAGATTGAATTTATTTCTTGATACAATAATTTTAGTATAGAATTCTAAATTCTTTTGTGTCGTTCCATTTTATTGAGTTTTTGTGACCTTCATACAATATATTTTAATCATATTTAGATCTCTTCCCATCTCTGAACATGTAGTCTGTTTTATATATGTATATATATATATATATATATAATATTGTACGTTATAATATTGCATATATACATAATATATACAATACATTTACATAAGGGCCTATAGAGTCAAATTTGTGTCCCTAAATGTCCTACAGTTTGGATCTATCTATAGGAGCCTGGTGAATATACCAAGATTCTCATCCTTAAACAAAGATTAATTCTCTATTTCCCAGAAGGCATCACTTGCCAGTAGTTCCTCAGGTATGGTTGGGATTTCTTACCAGCTTCCCTCCATCTATGCTGGGATTTTTGTCTGGCTTCTGGATTGAATTTATACGGGATTTGTGTGTGCTGTCACCACTACTGTGAATTCATTTGAGTAACTGACCAGAGAACTGTCTAGAGAACTCTGTTTCCTTGTGATCATTCACCACTTCTGGGTTTACAGTCTTTCCCCACAACCTCTGCAATGATCCTTGAACTTTTAGAGGTAGAAGGTTGATACTGGTGTCCTATTCAAAAGACACCAGATACCACCAGTATCTACCTCCAAAAGAGCCGTTTATCCTCTACACAGTGGCCAGTCTTGAGTTTCTGTGTTCATCACCATCTGCTGCCTGAGGAAACTTCTCTGATGAGAGTTGGGAGATGTATCCTATGAAGATTTAAAGCTACAGCTCTCTTTACATAGCACCTGAAATGTTGGACAGAAGTACGTCTTCACCAACATTTGGAGATAAACATCTAATATGATGTTTATAAACATCATATTATGTAGATGTAGATAAACATCTAAAATGTGAGATTTTCCAAGGAGAGCAAGTATCTACTTAGGCTTTATTTAAAAACAGACAAAGTGGTTGTGCTTGTAACTTTAATTAGAAGGCATGCACTTATTTTTTTCTGATTTTTTAAGTGAAAATTATGTGATTCTGGTCCACCAAGTACTGTGTTGAGATTCATTGCACATGTCACTGAATAAATAAAAACACAGATTTCAATACTTACATGCTTTCTAAACATTGAATAGATATGTTCAATAAATTAATTTTTGATGGGTATATCTATACTTAAACATTTCTATTTCTGGCAAAATATAATAAGGAACTATGTAATGAGTGCAAAAACTTCTTATTATATATATGAATGATGTACAGTACAGTATTGCATAAAACCATAAAGTTAATTGGCCATAATTTGATTAAAAACAATATTTTAAGGATTCACATATTATGGAGCAATAACATGAAAACATTTAAATATGAAGGCAAACATTTATTTAAAATTAGAAAAAAAAAACTAAGTGGTATGCTGATTAATATTCATGCATTTAAGTAGGATGGTTATGAATGTTTTACTTACAAATTTTAATATTAGGTTGTTTAATTTTACTATTTTTATCTATGTGTGTGTGAAAGTGTATTAATCAAGGTTCTTTAAAGAAACAGAATCACTAGAATGAATATATATATATATACAGATTTACTGATTTGCGCACAGGATAGAGTTTAAGGGGTCCAAAAATAGCCGTGCTGCACTGGAGAGGCTGAGAATCCAGGGAACTGCTTAGTCCACAAGGCTGGACGTCTCAGTAGTCCCAATCTGGTGCTGAAGGCCCTATAGATTCCAGGAGATCTGCTGGTCTCAGTAAACGCTGGGATCCAAAGGGTTGATCACAGCAGCAAGGCAAACTCACCACTGAGAGAGAAGGCAAGCTGCAGGAAAAAGGGACCAGCTCCCTCTGCCATGGCCTTTTATACTGGCTGCTGGCAGAAGGTAACGACTACATTTAGAGTGGGCCACCCGGCTTGAAGTAGTCCAATCTGAAGATCTCTTTCTCATATTTGTTCATCCCTAGGCCAGTCAAGGTGACACCTAGGATTAACTATCACAATCACTAATAATATTAAATACAACATTGCCATCATTACCTATTTATATTTATTTGCACCTATAATATCACATTGTCTATAATCTTATACACTTTTGAGAATGACTAGATTATAGCATATATATGTCAAATATATATATAGATCATAGAGAGTAGGATAGATCATAGAGATCATATCTCAAATCATAGAGAGTAGGAGTCTTCAGAAAGTGAGGCCTTGGACAGTACTCCTGCATTAAGCTCCACTCACTCATGGCTCAGTTACCATTGAGTAAGAAAGGACAGAAAGATGGTAAGAGCCAGGGAGGAGGATATATATATATATATATATATAACATTGATATTCATTTAATTGATAAGACAAAAGCTAGGAGACTCTGTACATAACTTGGTTAAGGGAATTTGGTGTTACTAAGGGNTCTGTTAACTCCCATTCCAGGAGAAACTCCAGCTCCAGGGGAATGCCGACGCCCTCTTCGACCTCCGCGGCATTGCACAAACACGGGTGCACAGAACCTGCATCCAGACAGTACAATCATACTCACGAAAAAAAAAGAAAGAAGAAAAACCCTGGGAATGGAGAGGTAACTCAGTAGGTTGAGAGCACTTGCTGCTTTCTTAGCAGAAGACCCGAGTTGGTCTTCCCAGCACCATGTCCAGTTGTAAACCAACAGGCATAACTTGCAGCGTCCGGGGGATCTTGATGGCAATCTCCCCTCCTCCCTCAAGACCCCACCAGATGGGCTATGTGGTATTATATGGCATTTACAACTTTCATGTGATGGCTATCCTGTCGGGTCCTTGTCAACTTGACTGGATCTGGGATTTACTAAAATGAGAGAGAGGATAAACCTAATCGGATTTGGATCTTGAAAGTGGAGGAGCCACCCGTATGTGGGCGTTCCCTTCTGATGGTGGCCCAAACAAAAGGCCATGCCAGAAGGGAGCTCTGGGTTTCTTTTGCCCCTTGCCCTTCCTCTCACTGGTGAGTTTGTACTGCTGCTGTGATCAAATCTATTTCTGTGATCAAATCCTCTGGGAGTGCCGACTGAAACTAGCAGATCCATTGCGATTCATCTACTTCAGTGCCAGATGTAGACTGTTGAGACATTCAGCCTCATGGACCTGCAGGCAAACTGGTGGATTCATACGCTCCGGTAGATAGTGTGCAAAGCCAGTGATTGGACTCTATAAGCCTACCCATGCGAGCAAATCTAATATATGATATTATATATATTTATACATTATATAATATATATTATGTGTCTTAGTTGATTCTTGTTTCTTTTAAAGGAACCTTTTGATATTAATACACTCTTCACAACACATAGATAAATAATAGAAACTTAACAACCTACTATTAAAAATTTTGTAAGTTAAAAGCATTTATAACCCATCCTAACTTAATGCCATGAATATTAATCAGCCATAGCCACTTAGTTTTTTTTTTTCTCATTTTTATATATAAATGTTGCCTTCATATTTAAATGTTTTCATGTTATTGCTCCATAATATGTGAATCCTTAAAATATTGTTTTTAATCAAATTATGGCCAAGTAACTTTAGGTTTTTATAGCAAAATACTGTACGGTGTACACTCATTCATATATATAATAAGAAGTTTTTGCACTCATTACATAGTTCCTTATTATATTTTTGCCAGGAAATAGAAATGTTTTAAGTTTAGATTATACCCACAAAATTAATTTATTGAACATATCTATTCAATGTTTAGAAAGCATGTAAGTATTGAAATCTGTGTTTTTATTTATTCAGTGACATGTGCAATGAATCTCAACACAGTACTTGGTGGACCAGAATCACATAATTTTCACTTAAAAATCAAAAAAAAATAAGTGATGGGCCTTCTAATTAAAGTTACAACCACAACCACTTTGTCTGTTTTTAAATAAAGCCTAAGTAGATACTTGCTCTCCTTGGAAAATCTCACATTTTAGATGTTTATCTACATCTACATAATATGATGTTTATAAACATCATATTAGATGTTTATCTCCAAATGTTGGTGAAGACGTACTTCTGTCCAACATTTCAGGTGCTATGTAAAGAGAGCTGTAGCTTTAAATCTTCATAGGATACATCTCCCAACTCTCATCAGAGAAGTTTCCTCAGGCAGCAGATGGTGATTAACAAAAAATTCAAAAGGAACTGGGCCACTGTGTTAGAGGATAACGGGCGCTTTTGTAGTAGATACTTGGTGGAGTATCTGGTAATCTTTTGTAATAGGACACCATATCACCTTCTACCTCCTAATAAGTTCAGGCATCATTGGCAGAGGTTGTGGGGAAAGACTGTAAACCCAGAAGTGGTGAATGATCACAAGGAAAACAATTCTCTAGCAGTTCTCTGCAGTCAAGTTCTTCAACATGAATTCACAGTAATGTTGACAGCACACACAAGTCCCGTATAAATTCAATCCAGAACCAGACAAAAATCCCAGCATAGATGGGGAGGAAGCTGGTAAGAAATCCCAACCATACCTGATAAACTATTGGCAATTGATGACTTCTGGGAAAATAGATATCTTTGTTTAAGGATGAGAATCTTGGTATATTCACCAGGCTCCTATAGATAGATCCAAACTGTAGGACATTTAGGACACAAATTTGACTCTATAGGCCCTTATGTAAATGTATTGTAGATTATGTATATATGCAAATATTATTAACGTACACTATTATAATATATACTTATAGTATATTGATAACAAGTATAATTAAAAACAGACTAACAATGCTTCAGAGATGGAAGGATCTAAATATGGATTATAATATATTGTATGAAGGTCAGCAAAAACTCAATAAATGGAACACGACACAAAGAATTTTAGGGAATTCGTATACTAAATTATTGTATCAAGAAATAAATTCAATCTCTCTTTTAAACATCTTGAAAGAAAGCTCCTGGTTTTGTTTTGCTACGAAATATGCTACTGTCTTTATGTCACCATGGTTATTTCATATAAAATTTCCAATCTACTATATCTCCCTTGGCTTCACCTATATGGTTACACTCATTTAGTTTCAATCTCCTCCCCTCCCCTAGTTTTTAGCTCTTTCCTTTAGATTGGTCTCCAAAGTGTATTAACTCCTGTGTTCCAGGCTGGGTCTAATTTGCTTACAGCCTCTTATAGCTCGTTCTAGCTGATGGCTCAATAAGTATAGCATAATTGTTTGAAATCTGCTGCCATACTTTATTTTTGGAATATTTCCCTGAACTTTAAATACTGTTGGGCATGAAAATATTAAGGTGAGTGTATGACTACATTGATTTTCTCGTACAAAATATTCAATATGTTCTTTAGATTTAGGGTACTAAAAAGGCTTCCTCTGAGTGATATTAAAGCCTATTTAGTTGCTTATGCACATTCCGTAAATCCTGCTGCTTACACATTGCTCTCCATTGACAATAGCATAAATTAAGCCATTCACGTTGTCCAGAGCTCTTTTAAGCGAGGACTAAAATGGAATTGTCTTGCGAAATGAGTTTTGATGAACAATCACAAGAAGTTGGGTAAAGAACAATGATAACTAAAGTATTTATGCCACTATAGAAGAAAACAGTATTTTTAGGGTCTAATCTTATAGTTTTGATAGGGACAGGATTGTATCTCACACGGTTTGATGAACTTTTGATCTCAGAATAATTTACCTATATTATGCAGAGATAAACAGAGGCTATTTATATCAGTAAATTAATAACACAGCATTCTATATCAACTATGATAAATACAAATTGCATATTTCTTCAAAATATAAAATTATTTTCCAATTTAAACAATGTGGTATTTATTAGACGGATTAACTCTAAATTTCCTGGCAAAGGTTTCACTTGATATGTTCTCTAGCAAAAGGAAATATACTAAAATGTTCAGCAATTTACTGTTCAACAGACTATGATTTGAAAACGGATTGTCCTTATAATAGTTGGAATTTTCAAAAGCTAATTATTTTTCAGAACAAATGTAATTTGATTTTTGAATAATTCACTAGTTAAGTCCTGTTAAAAGAGGCTGTACACTCATTGCACCACTTTTCATGCATGCAAAAAAGTATTTGTTTAATTGAAATTACTAAAATTAATTTAAGAATCTTTTTATCTAAACCTTTACAGGGTGGAACATATCATATTTTCTGTATCTGTATATAATCCATTTCAAGTTTGAAACATAGCCTTAATAACTAACTTTCAAAGTTGTGTGACCACTACTTTATAAAACTGTTGTGTTCTAAGTTTCATGTGTTTACTGGTAGCACAGCACTCCTGCCGAGGCTCAACTGGCCTGAGATCCACAAATTCACCTAGTCAGGGATTTCCCAGTGGTCCAGTCTGCATGCTTCTTACAGTTCTCCAGCAAAACACGGAACACATTAAGACTGGTAGCAGGGACACTCCTGTGTGATATCTCTACCATTTGCTGAGATATTAATGGCCTTTTCAGGTCTCTTGTGCACAAGGGAAATCTGCCTCTTTATGATGGCATCTTTGAACAGGAAAGCTAGAAAAATTGCATCTGAAAAGTACTGGGCAGAGATAAAGAATACCGGGAGTGGAACCAATTCATTTTTATGCTAACATCATAATCACCTGAACAGAGTCTGACTCTTAACTTTTTAAGTGTGAGCCCCAACTTTGAGGACACCAGTTCCCCTAGCCTATCTAGTAGAACCATCTGTCTCCCAAACCGGAGCGGGGCCAATGGTTCTTTCTTAGACTCTCTCTCCTGTGAAGATGGAGGTGTCTGTGTCTTCCCTGTGTGCCTATGATGGAACTCTCTCTGGGACACTGTTCCTCCACTGTCCCTGTCAGGCCACACTCACAATCTATTCCAATCTATCCCCACTTTCATTGGGGAAGTACAAGTTCAGCTCCACCCTTAATCTTCATAGCAGTTCTTGGTATGTCTTTTCATCTCTAGTTCAAATTCTTCCAGCCATTGTGTTTAGTGGAGATGGGGTGTCTTCAGTACTTTGCTATGTTAGTTTTCAAACATAGCCAATTTTCATTATCTTTTTGACATTGGAGAAACCAACTGATTTTTCCAAGGAGGCACCTAGGTCATCAGATTCATGAGCATAGCACATGGTTTTACTGGAGTTAATTAAAGTCCATGTAGATCCAGATTGATGCTGTGAAGGAAAACGTTCCCAGAAAATCCCACATCTTGGACTGTACTTCCTGCAAAACTGACCAACTGATTAGTACTTCAAGGACTATGGACTGTTTGGAATGTGGCAAATGCAGACTCTGTGTACATTTTATCTGAGATCTTGTTTAGCCATAAGTACCCACCCCTTACCCACCACTCTTTCTCCCTTAACATTCTTGTGACCCATAAAATGTATTACCTTAACAAAGGAAACAGCTCCCACCAACCAAAAGGCCAAGTAATGTCATTAGATAACAGCTGAGACCTACAGTAGACCTGCATACTAAATGTACCCGGCAATGTTTTTTGGAAGTTCTTATTTATGACTTTTCTATGTTCTTTTACTATAAAACTATCTAACTGTTTACCCACCCTGGAACATGGGGTTTGGGGTAACCTAAATCTGTGGTCCCAGGCCATGGGTAGTCATATCAAGGTCACTCATATTTGGCTCCAGGATGAAGACTACCTCTTATCCCTGTTGACCTAAGTGATATACTTTTGCATTGACATGTCCATTAATAAAATCACTACATAAACCACCACACACACACACACACCACCACACATACAAAGCGAGAGAGAGAGGATGAAGAGAGAGACCGATGGAGAGAGAGAGAGAGAGGAGGTCTGGTTAATGATGTCTTTCAGAAATAACCATTCGTTAATGTTAGCAGTCAGTTTTATGCATGTATTCTATACTAATAAAAGACACAGAGAGGAAGCTGAAAAATATGAGGGACTTTAATTGCTACATAACCAATAAAAGTACAAGTATTACTTTTTCACATTTGCTTGTTTGGAGGTTTTTACTTATTAAATTCTTTATGTATCCATGAATGTCTGTCTTGCATTCGTAGCTTGGTGTTTAGATGCAATAGCATCCGGAGGTCAAGAGAGAAGGAATGTCGGATTCCCCTGGAGCTGGAGATTAAAGATGTCTTTAGCTGCCATGTGGGTGCTGGGAGATCAAAACCCAGGTCCTCCGACTATAAGACTCGTTGTGCCATCTCTGCAGCCCCACTTGTTTGGGATTTTATTAGAAAGGAGGATATTCCATATCCCTAGTTGATATTGAACTCAGCACAAACATCCTGTCTCAACTTCCCAGGTACTGATTTATTGAGTCATGACATCATTCTGCTGTTAAAGAAAACTAATCTTACAGAGTTAACCATTTCCAGCTCTCAGGAGGCAGACCCAGGCAGATCTCCATGAAATCAAGCTGCCTGGTGTTTAGATAGTGAGTTCCAGGGCAGCAGGAACTACAGAGAGACAGCTGGGTCTCAAAAAAAAAAAGAAAGAACTAGAAATCCCAAGTTACAGACGGTTCTTATCCGCCATGTGGGTGCTGGGGATCGAACCCGGGTTTAAACCTTAAGTAGATAGTTTCTGTTATATACGTAGATATTTTTACTGTGGAAACTTATTGTCATTGGAATATACTTATTTTTTTTATTATTTCAGTTGGAAATCAGAGGCTAACTATTCTTTAAAATTTCTGAGAGATACCAATTGTTTCCAGAAAATCTACATTAACTTCCAGCCATCTGACTTACAACATATTTTCCACATCATCCTTAAGTATATCTAATGTCATGTGAATGGAAATGCTAATTTAATAGTGAAAAATATTTTCTACTAAGTTTTTCTTTTTTTAAAAAAATATAATACCCTAGAATGTATTTTAACAGATCCCCATGTTTTCTTGAATTTAATACCTATGCAGCTGACATCTAGATATAATGTAGATATAATCTAGCTAACATCTACTCTCTGCATACCAGTGGCTATTCTGACTTTAAATTTGGTTAGTGTTAATAATTATTGAACTTAAAATCATACAAAACTAAATAAAACAGTGAGTTTCCTTTTGCATTTGAGTTTTTCACTCACTGGTATATTTGTGAACCTCATGTATGAAATTACATGTAAAGCTATCATCATTTTTGCTATAAAATTGACTTGCATGAAAATAGATTATTTTATTTATTTTGCTATTAATGACAATTCTGCTGCTTCTGGATCTTTATATAAGGGAAGTGGCTGCTACGGCTGCTATCCACTATTGTATAGATGTGTCTATAGACATTCCACTATGATGTGCATGAGACTACAGGTTCTGAGTGAGAGGCTATATGCATGTTGAGATGAAGTTGGCAAGGCCTGCCTCCTGAAGAACAGAGCAAAATAAATCTTGATTCTTAGGAGGAACAGGTTTTGATGTGGTAGAAAAAAAAATGCAGATGCTACTGGGATGTAAAACAAAAACAATCAATAACTCTCTAAACCAAAACCCAAAAACAAAATACCTAAATACACAGAAATATCAGGATGACTGAGGATGCCCTTCATCCTAGCAAGATGCATGTGAGGAATAGTAACAGAAGGGCCTGTAGCATTACAGTGTTCCTTAAAAAATATTCAGCTTTTGTACATTTCATTCAGCAGTTCTTAATCAAATTCAGACACCCTCCCCCATCCATGCCTGCACAACCCTCCACCAGACCTTATGTATTCCACCAGAGAGATTAAGTTCTGTCCAGTCAAGCATTTTTACCCTGATGTTCTTCGGTGCAAATTCATTCACTGGAGTCTAGTCAGGCTACAAGAGATCGTAAGGAAGGCCTACTCTCCCCCACCCAGTAGTAATCAGTCTCCAATAGTTCCCAGTCTAAGCCTGCCTGCCACCCATTTCTTTAGTTCCCCTCTGGGCCCTGGTCTGATTGAGTTGGTATGGGTCTTATGCTTGATGCCATCATTGCCAGGACTTCACATGTTCAAGCTTCCAGTATGTTCATGAACCAGCACTGGCCCTTGCAATCTTTCTGTCCCCTCATCCATGATGTACCTTGAGCTCTGGCTGGGAGAGGTTTAATATGGGAGTCCAATTCACTCTCTTATTCTTTAAAACTTGGCCAGCTGTGGCCCTTGTGCATACATTGCACTCTGTTGTATACGGAAGCTTCACGGGTGAGAGGTTGGGGATGCACTAGTTTCTCTCTACCTCTTGTTCTGCTACCTTCCATGAACATTAGGTGTAGAGGTTCAACTGTAAATGCGTCAACTAGGACTGGGCATCAGAGAGAGAGAGAGAGAGAGAGAGAGAGAGAGAGAGAGAGAGAGAGATAGAAAGTAGGACATGGATAGCATCAGGTTTGTATTGAGTGACGATTTTCAATTCAACCAATATTTACTGGTAAATGGGGAATTCATAAAAATTCATAAAAAGAGGAAAATAAGCCAGCCCAATTAAAAATAAAAAATGACTAGAGAAAATTTAATTAAGATTATATATCTATATCTATATCTATATCTATATCCTGATATCTATATCTATATATCTATATATCTATATACTATATCTATATATCTATATATATAATAATATATATTATTATATTATAAAATATATATATATATTCCAGACTTCTATATATTGGAGCATTCCGCTGAACTTAGTCAACCAACCTACCAAGGGTCCCTCCGACTTTGAACAAGAAATGAACTCAAGTGAGATTAACTCTCCTCGCTCCCTCCCAAAACCCACTATATACCAATAGTTCCTCAGATAGTGTTACAAGTTTTTCGTATCCCTTCCATCCAGTGTAGAAGCGGGATTTTTGTCTGATTGGCTGAGCTACATGACTTGTGCATGCTATTGCCACAGCTGTGAGCTCATATGAGTAACTGCTCAGTAGTTACTATGTTACTAACTACTCAGTAGTTACTACTCATAGTAGTTACTATGAGCATCTACCACCTCTGGCTCTTAAAAATCTTATATCTTTCTTTAAATCATTTTCTCCCTCTTTCTTTCCTTCTCAATCCTTTCTTCTCCTCGTCTCCCCCTCTTCTTCAATGATATTCAAGCATTAGGAGGCAGACATTTGATATAAGTGTCATATTCAGGTATAAGCACTCTGCAACCTCTTGTTCTCTACATATTGGCCCATTGTAGGTCTTTGTGTTATCATCTGCTGCATAAGGAAAACCTCACTGGTGAGAGTGAGCAAAATGCATTTAACTAAGGGTCGGAAAAATAAGTCATCATAGTCAGTATTTGATTTACTATAATTAGTATTTAGTATAGAGTAGTATTAGGCTCTCCTTCTTCTCCCCATTGACCTGTGAATTCTCCTAGCCACAGGATTGCGTAGGGGTAGGCCCTGACATCAATGTGCGGGAGGAGGTAAAGGTGTAGTGGGGGGGGGCTCGGGAATCATAATGTAATCAGATCAGACCTTAAAAGTCCAATTAGGAAAGTGGTTGGTTTCTCCCTAATATTTTGTGATGGGTTTGTGGCCACGGATTATTTGTTATATTTGTTCCACTATTGCACTGGTGGGCTTTTGAACCACATGGCAAAATTCACAGGGGAGGATCAGGTCAGGTTGACTTGCTTCAAGACCAAGCTTGAATCCTCCTTGTTCTAAACAATCAGAGTTGATATTTCCCATTAATATATCTTTACGTCAAGTTCTGTGGGGAAGTCAACTAAAAAAACGTGTGGCAATGGCCAGTGAGTTTGAGGGTATGTGGGAGCCTGGTAACCGCTTTTCAAAGAATGAGTTCCATTCTGGGCTTGGCTGTTTTGACTTTTTACTTTGCTGGAGTTCTTAGTAGAGCCTCCAAATATTGAGCTAGGAAATATTTTCTTTCTCGCCATATTCTGGGGCACATGGGCGTTTCTCTGATTGATAGTAGTTTTCTTGCTTATTTGCTGTAACAGGAAGTTTGTATTTAATGAGACCCCCCGACCCCCCACCCATTTACTGGCTATTGATGCTGTTTAATGATGTGCTATCAGG
>VZQC01010238.1:444477-474188 GCA_009823505.1 Rhizomys pruinosus | reverse complement strand
TCTGTAGACCAGGCTGGCCTTGAACTCACAAAGATCCGCCTGCCTCTGCCTCCCAAGTGCTAGGATTAAAGGCGTGCGCCACCACGCCCGGCTCAAATGCTTTGAATCTATATGCTGAGATGATTATGTGAGTATAACTTTGAATTCCTTTATATGATGAATTAGCTTTATTGAGTTACTACATAAGATACTAACCCTGCACCTCTGGAATAAAACCAATTTAATCATGATGAATGATCTTTTTGATATGAGCTTGAATTTAGTTTGCAATATATTGACAATTTTACATTTTTGTCATCATGGAGATGCATCTATAATTTTCTTTTATTGTTTCGTCTTTTTAACAATTAAAAACTACATTATTTTTAATTGTGTGATTGCGTGGGTATGTGTATAATATCACAAGTATTCACAGAGACTAGAAGGTGTCAGGTTACTTTGAGCTGGAGATACAGTTGTGAGCTACCTGATATAGGTCCTGGAAACCAAACTCATGTCTTCTCTAAGAACACTACACACTCTTCATCACTGAGCCATCGCTCCAGCTCCCTAGCCCCCATGTTAGGTCTTTGTTACATTTTGGCATCAGCATAATACTAGCTTCAAAAAAAGAGTTTTGAAGTGTTCTCGCCTTTTCCATTTATAAAACAATTTGAGCATAAATAGTATTCATTTACTTAAACAAAATATTTTTAAATTATTCTTTGAATAGTTTATGAATGAATACATCTTGATGATATCTCCCTCCCTCCTTCTCTCCCTCCCTCCTTCCCTCCTTCCCTCCCTCCCTCCCTCTCTCCCTCCCTGCCTTCCTCCCCCTCGTCCTCCTTCCAACTCCTCTCAGAGCCACTACGCACCTCAGCCTCTGACTCTTACAATTTCCTCCTCTCTCTTCGGTGATGTTGCCTGAACCTTGAGAGGAGGAGGTTTAAAATAGAAGTCCCATTTATTGACTGAACACTCACAGATACTTGTTCTCTGCACTTTGACCAGACTGAGTCTGTAATAAAGACATTCACTGCACAAAGATGCTTCTCTAGTGAGGTCCAAGAACCGCATTAATCTAAGGATACTATTTACAGCATAGTTTTATACTGTATTAGTTACTTTTCTGTCGCTGTGATAAAACACCATGATCAATACCGACTTATTAAAGAAAGAGCTTATTTGGCTTATGGTTTTGTATAGTGAATCCATAATTGTAAGAAAAGCCTGGCAGCAGGTGCAGGAACAGGAAGTTGAGCGACAACATCTTCAACAATAAACATGAAGCAGAGAGCAAGCTGGAAAAGGGCAGCTCTCAAAGACTGCCCCTAATTACATCCCCTCCCACCCCCAGCACGTTCACACCATCTAAATAAACCTGCTCAAGCATGTCACCAGTTGGAGACCAAGTGTTCAAATACCCCAGCCTATGGGGGATTTTCGTTAAAACTTCCATGGATACCATATTCGTTTAGTTAGCTAGCTTTTTTATTGCATTTAAGGTCTGCTCCACAGGAAGAAACACATGTCTCATACTGTAAATATGGCTAGGAAACCACGGTTGGGAGCTCATGGTAACCTTATACTGAGCCTGCTATTATTATTTTTCTAAATGGACATAGTCGCACATTACCCTATTAATTCATATGTCAATACCCATAGACTAGTGCAGCTCTGACCTTGTCAGATTGGTGTGTGCCTTTTATATAGTACCAGGCATGCATTTCCTCATGTGCAATGGCCCACACATTGAATTAGAAAATGATCGGCTATTCCCATAGCATTCATGCCACCGCTGCAAGTCATGATTGTAGAGTCACTTGGTTCACTTCTGGATAATATTAATAATTGTCCCCCTGCCCCCGCTTGCATAGCACCTTCTAGTACTCTGAAAGCTAGCCAGAAGTGAGGAAACTTCTTGGTAAGTATGCAGTTGATTTCTCCAATCTATGGGATCTCATTATCCAGTTTTGGTGGGGAACCAGCAGCAATGACAATAAACTATTACCAGATATAAGATACCTGCCCAGAGTTGTGCTAGTATTCTTTGATGATCTGGGAGAACTCTCTAGTGACTCCATCTGGTCTTTTTTTTTTTTTTTTTTTTTTATTTTATTTTTTCTAGTGATCTATATTATTCTCGATTTAAATACACTTTGCTAATTATACAGACCTGTTTGAATTATTTAATATCATCTGGCTTAGTTTTGGTAGACACCAATGTGAAACTCTTTCCATTTCCTTTAGATTTTTGAGTTTGGTAGATTATACTTTTTAAGGGATATCTTTAATTTTTTTTAATTTATTTTGCTTTGTACTGTGTATGGAATTACTGCAGTAAGATCTGGTGCACCCGTGTGGTGCAATGCCGCGGAGGTCAGAAGAGGGTCTCAGATTCCCCTGGAACTGGAGTTCTCCTGGAATTGAAGTTACAGACGGTTCTTAGCCGCCATGTGGGTGCTGGGAATTGAACCCAGGTCCTCTGCAAGAGCAGTCAGTGCTCTTAACCACTAGGCTATCTCTCCAGTCCCAAGGGATATCTTTATTATTCTTTGAATTTCAGGAGCGTCTATGGGAATAGCTCCCCTTTCATTTTTAATTTTGTTAATTTTTATCTGCTTTCTCTTTTTTGGATTTGCTAAAGTTTTGCCAATCTTGCTCATCAAAGAATCTATTCTTTTAGATTTCTCCTGTAGATCTTGAATTAAATACCCATTTTTAATTTGAGTCTTATATTGGGTCATTGATCCTTTTAAAAAATGGGACGCTGAAATGTTTTTCTGGTGTTCAAGCTCTCAAATATTTTTTTATTTGTATTGATAAGTTGTCAGCTGGAAGTACTGTCACAGCATAAATCTCCCCTTTGTTTTCTGTATCTCTTTCTTGTGCTTTGTGAACTTATTGGAGTGTATGTTTCCTCTAGTTATAGTTCCCTCTTTTCTCACAATTTTAATTTGTTTATTTTATTTTATGTATATACTCCTGATGAGCTTACATTCAAAGGAGGGCTGACTGCAGTAAAACCTATTATGGTTTAATAGCACCCGCAATGTTCTCTGCAGGAGAAAATACTTGTCTTGTTCCCTCATGTCTCCTATAGGATTTCTCCACAGGGCCAGTGAGGTAATGATGGTCTAAGAAAATGTGTTGTACAGGTATGTTTATTTCCCTAAATGTATCAATATTTAAAGAGTAGAGCCAAGGGTAACTGGGAAAGGAGAAAGTAAGGTAAAGGATGAGAAAGAACATAAGTGGGTTAATGGTATGAAAATAATGCCGGGCATGGTGGTGCATGCCTTTAATCCTAGCACTTGGGACACAGAGGCAGGCGGATCTCTGTGAGTTCAAGGCCAGCCTGGTCTACAGAGTGAACTCCAGGCCAAAAAGAAAGAAAATAGTAGAGAAAATACTGTATTTGGTTTAGAGGAAATAGGGCAGATGCCCTAAACACTAAAGTATTAAAGTTTAAATATTCTAAAAAATACCATTATACTCATACAACGGGGGCTGGAAAGACACACACATGAGGACGTGAGGACTTGTACATCCCCAGAAACCATATGAAGTCTTAACACAGTAGTTCATGCCTTCATTCTCAGTGTTCCTAAAATGAAAGGGGAAGCAGAGGCAGGACAATCCCCTTCAAACTCATGAGTCGGCTGGCCTATATAGTGGAAATCACTGAAAAATTTCCTCTGCCCTCTACATGCATGTCATGACACACATACGCACCCAATCATGCACACACAGAGATTGAACATAATACAAAATGGAAAAGAATATGAAATAATTATGATTTTCTTAGCCAATGCTTCCTCCCTGTCTATGAAGAGCCCTCCCCCTGAATTGACCTTAATCCTGCTTATGAGGATTCTGCACCACATTCCACTGACTTTCTGTGAGAACTGTGGCTCCTTCCTTCTGTGGGTGATGTGGGAATATTGGATTGCTCATCTCGAAGTCGCTTAGCTCATCTCTGCTGCTATCTCCACACTGTGTGCAGCTTGAGTTTTGTTCTCCCATCCAGATGCTGAGCCATGTTTTCCATTCTGCCATGCTCTTCCTGGTCTGATGAACATTTTGCACATGAGGCAATAGTGGATGTTGGACAGGAATGTGAGTACTGCAGGTTTCTCACATCATGTCCCTTGTCTCTGGAGGCTAAATGGCTTTCCTTTGCCAGTGAGTTGACGTAATGGATTCACCCTCACAAAACTCTTCCTGTGGCCTAATCACTTGTCCCTTGGGGAATGGTCGAGGAAAGGGGTGGTGGGCCTTGGAATCTCTTGATTTTTGATTCTCATATCCTTATTTTCCTGTACTCCCCTTGGCATTCTATGTACTCTGAATCCCTCACACTTTGTGAGATCTGGCTCACTTGGCATAGCCAGGTTCACCGGGTGGATTCTTCCTGAAGAAAATCTCACCTAATTTTATTTCTGTGTTCCTTTTGCTTATTCTTATTGGCACATTAAATATAGTTTATTTTATTTTATTTTTGGGAATTCGATATATGAGTATGGTATTTATTCTATTTCCACTCCTAGTTCCTCCTTTCACCTCCTCAAATTTTTTGTTTTCTTCTTTGATTATTATTACATATACATATATATTTATAAATATGCAAAACCATATATGTACATATAAATATATGTATATATAATGCACCAAGTCCATTTAGTAGGGCTCTTGGGTCCATGTGTTTAGACCTGCCCATGTTGGATTAAATAACCTCTCAGGCACCTAGGCTCTGGAGAAAACTGTCCCTCTTTCAACATTCATTGATTGCTTGCAAGTTTTTATCTTGAGGTGTGACCTCAAGAGAATTGCTCTGTGCACCTTGACATGTGAACTGGATTTATTATTATATGCACATATTATTAGAGTACTATACAGCTGAGATTTCATGTTGCAGCTTCCCTATCATCTCTAGAATACATTAAATTGAAGCAAGTGTCTTGACTCTCAGACTTTTATATTTTTTCTGTTCCCTTTTCCATGAGGGCTTTGAAGCCTTGGGTGTAGAGCTGTGCATTTAGCAATTGGGGAACTTCATACTAGTCACCATCTGTTTCAAAAAGAAACTTCTTTGATGGATTGTGAGAGATACATTTGTTTGTGAGCAAAAGCAAAGTATTTAGAATAAAATAAGAAATTACATTAGCTTGGGGCAGTGACTGAAGCAGATTCTTCTCCAGTGTTTAAAGAGAGCCTACATAAATTTCCCCCAGTTGAGCAGTTCTTAATCCCAGTTAGACAGATGTTGATTACCCCCAAAATAAAAGGACCACTACTGCACCAATAGTTTGTTGGGCTACTCGTTGTTTACTATGAGGTTTACAGCTGTGTAGGAACTTTGGTTTTCTACCTTGGCATTGTGTATAATATCTTGTGATATCTAGTCTTCAGGGAGGAGTATTCCACATCATTTCAAACCATGTGTTTGAAATGTGGCCTCTCTTCAACAATAGGGTCTTACCTTCAAGTTTTGGAGGGAAATCAAGGGCTGTGGCAATATCTTGAGTCATCTTAGAAGTCTCTTGTACTACCCTGACCAACAATTAGAAGAGAAGTTTTCCTCTTCTGGCACTGTGGTTTTTGGTATATAGCCTTCTGCTCTACACATGTGCTCACATTCATATTACATACCTATTTTCAGTAGTCTTATTAATTCTTTATTTCCCTTTGTCTTTTCACATCACCTAAAGATTAGTAATCTTTCTTTCTTCTCTTACTCCTTTCTTCTCCCATCTTTCACCTCATTTCCTCCTTGATAACATTGTTTCCTACCAACTCTTTGGTACCTTCTTCTCCTCTCTCCAGATGCTGCTTTTCCATTTCCTGGCTTCCGTGGTTACATCAGGATATATATTTCCATCTAAGGATCTGAAGTTAGGATCTACAAGTGAGAGAGGACATGTTTTTCTGAGTCTGGATTACCTCACTTAGTTGTAATGGTTTCTAGTTCCATCCATTTACCTGTAAATTTCATGATTTCACTTTTCTTTACCATTGAATAGAACTCTATTGTCCAATCTACCACATTTTCATTTTCCATTCATTAGTTGAGAGACATTCAGGTTGTTTCTATTTCTCAGCTGTTGTGAAAAGAGCTAGGCTAAGCATGGCTAAGCAAGTATCTCTGAAGCAAGATATATCAAGTCCTTTGGGTGTATGACAAGGGTTGGTAGAGCTGAATAGCATGAAAGATTTTTACATTTTTAAGAGTTCTCTTCATTGTCTCTGTTGTGGCTGCATTAGTTTGCAATCTCACCAGTGGGGAATGTGGGTTCCCCTTTGCCCACAGCCTCACCAGCATCTCTGGCCATTTGTTTAATTGATCTTAGCCATCCTGATTGGGATAAGATGAAATCTTAAATTAGTTTTAATTTGCATTTTCTCTAATTGCTAAGGATATTGATCACTTTTCAAGGTATTTCTAAGCCATTTTTATTTCTTCTTTTGAGTACTGTTTATTCAGATCCATAGTCCATTGTTTAATTGGATCATATATTTCCTTGATTCTTTGTTTTGAGTTCTTTATATAATTTGGAATTTAATTCTCTATCAGATGGATAGTTGGCAAAGAGTCTATCCCATTTTGTGGGCTTCATTTTAACTCGATTGATTGTTTCCTTTGCCATACAGAACCTTTTTAGTTTAATGAGGTCCCATTTGTCAATTATTGGCCTTAATTCTTGAGCAAATTAATTCTGATTTACAAAGTCCTTTCAAAAACCTATATCTTGTACATTTTATTCTAACAGTTTCAGGTTTCACATTTGATCAGTATTACTTTGGCTATATATTTTTGGGGTTCCATATGAAATTTATTTAATTTTCCACCAAAACCGCCTTTCTGTAGTCTTTTTCCATTCATTTTATTTAATTAATTTATTTTTAGTTTCTGAGTGTTTTACACATGAGTACCGTATTTGCATCATTTATATACCCCCTCTCCCTCCTCCAGTTCCCCTCAGGCCTCCTCATTCTCCTGTTTTTATTGTCTTCTTCAATAACTATAGTTACACCCCCCCACCCCCCCCCACACATTATGAGTTCATTTAGAGGTGTTCATGTTACATGTTTTAAAAGCTGACCACTGAATGGAAAACCTAGTCAGCAACACTCCTCCCTGGAGAAAATGGATTCTCCCTCCCTCTTTATCTATCAATTGCCTGTAGCTTGTTCATCCTTGATTGGGACACATTGAAAATTTTCCACCACCCATATTAACGGGTTAAAACTGGTCCAAGACAAACATATTGTGGTTAATCACTCATAAGGTAGAGATCTTCAGAGATTCCATGTAGACACAGGATACATCACCAGCCTGAGTCCTGGTATTCCTGGCTCTACCCTACCACAACTCTTATATCTCCTGAGCCTTGTGTTGGGAGTGTATTTTAGATTTATCAGTTGGAGGTACCACATCCTGCTATATTCTGTGCATTTTGATCATTTGTGGAACTTTTAATAATCTCCATTTATTGCAAAAAAAATAAGCTTCTTTGATGAGTGGTGTAGAATACAATACTCCGTAAGCATAACTGCTGACTAGGATTACTGTTTTGTAATCTCTCTTGAAGGCTTGCTTCACTCCTTCAGATATTATGACAGCTAGTCTTCCAGGAGGAGGCCAGTTCCAGCTCGATTACTTCAGGTCCTTGCCCAAAGTGTGCCCTATCTTCAGCAAGAGGGTCTTACATTCAAGTTCTGAGAATAGTCTGAAGAACTATGGCAATAGCCTGTATTATATAAGGGATTTTTGGACTACGCTGACAAACAACTCAGAGGGAGGTTTCCCTTGCTGAGAGCTTTTCCTTAAGGCCTTAAGGTTAAGACTCATATATATATATATAATAAATATATATATATTAAATATAATGTGAGTGTAAAGTAGGCTTACGAAGTCATACATTCTCCTATGGTCTTCAACACAATCTTAGTGTTATTTATGTTTCCTTCTTTCCCCTCTCCCTGCCTTAGTTAAATTATCCTCCCATTTTTCTCATTTATCCCTTGCTACTGCCTACATCTTACTATCCCATCTCTCAAGCTCTTTCTTTCCCAATATCCCCATGCTCTTTGTATTTTCCTGGCTTTGTGGTTACTTCAGAAGATATACTAACATTATCAAGTTGTATTATTTTATGTTTTCATATTAATATTAACATGTGATCTTGGGGATAAGAAATGGAGAGTTTGTGGTTTAATAGTGATTTTGTTCATGTGTCATGCTGACAAGGAGTCAACTGTGATAGATAGCTTCAGTTCTCCACTTGACATGACTAGGCAGAGGGAACCTCAATTGAGTTATTTCAGTTGGGCCATGGTGGGAGATCTTTACTCACTAAGCACATCCTGGCGGAAGAACAAACACGTTTAACCTTCGGTATTTCCCTGTTAGTTATTTTCAACAAACAACCTTTGGTCCTTCCCTGATAGCTATTGAGATATTCTGTGGTTTTTCCAGGAATGTGAGGGTGGGGGTGTATTTCCACAAAACAGAAAAATGGAGTCCATCTTGTTCCCTCATAACTGGTCCCTCTTTACATGGGCAGTGTCACTCTTGGGTAGTTGGTCCTGGGTGTATAAGAAAGCAGGCTGACTGAGGACCACAGGGTGCCTACCAGGTAAGTTTAAGCTGCCTGGAAGCCTCCACTCCAGTAGTGTGGGTACAGATGGAAAACCCCACCTGGGGCCTGACCATGCTGCAGCAGCATGGGCAGAGCCTGCCAGACAGATAGCAGGTCCACAGGGTACCAGTGCAAAGGCCAAGGGAGCAAACTCAAGCTGTGGTGCTGTGGTATGGATGATCCAGTGAGAGAAGCATTAGTGATTTGGGGCACAAGGCAATAGAAGAGACAGCAAACCTGCCACAACACCAGTGTCCAGTCCTTGGACACTAGGCTGTACTACAAACCTTGATGAACTGGCTGGCAGGAAGCAGAGTGAGTGAGCAGGTAAGGGCTCCACAGTGAACCAACCTGGTTGTTACCTATCTGGTTTATGGAGAACCTTTAGAATAGAAAGGGAAAAGTGGGTGGCATGCAGTGGCATACAGGCGTGGGCCCCGACTCCACCTCTGCAGGTGAACCCCACAACTCAGTGCAAATGTGAATTACTGGCCCCAAGGCCCCACCCTGGGCCTTGGCTCCACCTTGGCTCCCATCTTGGCTTCTGGTGGAGCACAATGAAGTGAAGGTGTGGGCCCCAGCTCCATCTCAGGCTCCATCTCTGCTCCCACCAAAGTGACTCAGCAGAGATGCAGATCAGCAGCACCGAAGCTGCACCTCGGTTGCTGGCATGTGGGCCAAATCAAAGCCCCAGCGAAGGTAACAGAAGAGACAGCAGAGCTGTCACTATGGTTGATAACCTGGACCAGGCAGTCCTTCATATAAACATTTGAGACTAGAATTGGAATACAAACAACAAAACAAACCTACATGCCAAAACACAACGAAAATTAACAGCATTTGAAAAGCTCATAATAAATCCACACTAAACTCTCCCAGTCTTATAGAAGATCTCTAAAATGAGATCTCGCTGGATGGAACCAAGGACACAAATCCTAGAAGAACAATCATAAACATATTCAAAGAAATCAAAGACTATAAAGAAAAAAATCAGAGAGCTAAAGCGAGAGAATAAAAAACTCAGAAAGGAACTAGAGGGAGAGAATTACAAACTCCAGGAAGAACTAGAGGTAGAGAATGACAAATTGCAGAAATAACTAGAGGTAGAGAATGACAAACTTTGGAAGGAAGAATAAACACTGAAAGGCTCCACACTGAAATGAAAAAGGAAACTCGCCAGTGAAGCAAGGAGCTACAAGAAGAGAATGACAAGCTCCAAAGGAAGTGGAACCCAGACTACTATACCCAGCAAAATGTCAATTGTAGTTGAAAGAGAAAGAAAAATCTTTCATGACATAAACAAGATGAAAGAATACATGTCAAGAGAACCAACACTTCAGAAAATACTCGAAGCAATTCAAAGAACAGAGGAAAGGAGCAACTAATGAGAGAAATTAATAAAAGCAAAATAACAGAAATATAAACCCTTCAAGAATGCAAACAAAAAAAGGGGGAAAGGAAGCAACACACATCACTCAATAATAACCTTAAATATTAATGGACTTAACTCTCTAGTCAAAAGACATAGACTGGGAGAATGGATTAGGAAACAGAATCCATCTATATACTGTTTACGAGAAATCCATGTCACTCTCAAGAACAGGCACCAACTTAATGTGAGAGGATGGAAAAAATAGTCTAAGGAAATGGTATCAAAAAGCAAGCAAGAATTGCTATTCTAATATCAGAAAAAAGAGACCTCAGAGTAAAGTTAATCAGAAGAGACAAAGAGGGCCATTACATCCCTATCAAAGGAACAATTAACCATGAAGATTTCACAGTCATAAATGTTTATGCACCAAACCTGGTGCATTATATAAAACAATTCTGCAAGACCTCAAGGCACAGATTAATCCCAGCACAATAATAGTGGGGGACTTCAATTCCCCACTGAGCTCTTTGGATAGGTCAACTGAACAAAAATTAAATAGAGAGACATCTAAATTGAAAAATACAACACACCAAAGGACCTCAAAGACATCTACGTCTTTTATTTTGAGAACAGGGACTCCCTGTAGCCTCAATCTGGACTGGAACTCAAGTCTGTTAGACCGGCAGGCTAGCCTTGAACTCACAGAGAATACACTGCCTCTGCCTCCTAGTGCTAAGAATTAAAGGCATGTGCCACAACACCAACCACTCTTTTTGCTCTTTAGTCTTTTTTAAAGCTTTTTCTTACAGCTAGGTGTATTAATTTCTTGGAGTGAGAATAGTTACTGTTTCAGTCAAGTTCTTTGAACCCCAGTCCTTTTTTTGTTTGTTATTCACCTCCCATTTGTACTTATCCCAAAATAGTGTTCTATAACTATGCATGCACATATATACAAAATTATGACCTCGAACGAAAATAAACTGTTATAGCTAATTACAGAACATTGTCTAGGAATTGGAAAACGTTTTTTGCCTTTTAATTTTATATTAACTTTAAAATATCTGAGTACATATCCTGGCCACCCATATCATACATGCAAATTACAAGAGTCTGAAATTAGTGGTTAGACATTAACTTATAGGGTCCCTTTAAAGGATTCACATTATAACGCACAGCTGACTTTCCAGATAAAAATAGAATATAAACGGATTAACAATTGTTTCAGGCTTTTCGCCTTTCAAACATCGCGAGCAGTGGTGAGTTTTTATGCTGGAGCATCAGACAAATGCACAGAGTGATCACCAATTTCAGATACATTGTTTTTTTTTCTGGGACTGCCACGTGTTACCGTCACTTAGCATAATATCTTCTAGGTTCCATCCATTTACCTGCAAAGTTAAACTGTGTTCTATTTTTTTTTACCGCGGTATTAGAACTCCAATTGTGTAAGATGTAACACAAATTTCATTAATCCACTCATGCTGTTGAGGGAGCATTTGGATGTCTTCAGCTCTTTTGCTATTGCAAGAGAGCTGCAATACAGCTAATAGTGTGCATGTACCTTCGGCAGTAGGTGATGTCTTTTTTGGGTATTATACCTCAGGTATGGACTGGGTCAATGGTGTTTAGGCTCATGTTTGAAGTATTTTAAGGGTTCTCCACACTGCTTTCATAATGGTTGTATGAGTTTTGTAGGCTTCACCACCAGGCAGTGGATAGTGAATTTCTCCTTTCCCCACAATCCTCATCCAGTATGTTGGTGTCTCTTGGGTTTCGTGATTCTTAGCCAGTTTTTTATTGCGCGTGAGATGATAACCTTAAATGGTTTTAAAATTTGTATTTGTCCTTAATTATTAAGGATGTTAAGAGCATTCTTAAAGTGCTTTCTAGCCATCTGTACTTTCCTTACTATGAAGTCTCTGTTCATCTCTTCACTCCATCTTCTGAGTGAGCCATTTGTTTATTAACATTTCTTTTTTTTGAGTAGTTTATATATTCTGGAATATTATTTTCAGTCGCAGATGTACACTGGTGAAGGTTTCTTCCCACTCGTGTGGTGTTTTCTCCCAGTGTCATTGGATTGTTTCTCTTGTTCTACGACCGAAGTTTTGTGAGTTTATGATGTCCCACTTGTTAATTGGTTGATCTTATATCTTGCACAGCTGCTGTTTTGATTTAGAAAAGACTTTTCTCTATGCTCATGTCTTGTTAGGCTTGCTGCTACATTTTCTTCTGTCACCTTCAGAAAGGTTAATCAGGTTTCATATTGAGGCATTTGATCCATTTGAGTTTATTTTATATGGGAGAAAGGTAGGGAGTTTAGTTTTATTCTTCTACAAGTGGTGATCCAGTTTTGCCGGCATCATTTGCTGAAGATGCTGCTTTTCCTCCATTGAGTATTTTTGGCTCATTTTGTTCAAATATGACATGGCTAAAATTGTATGAGCTCAAGTTTGGATCTTCAATTTTGTTCCATTGGTCAAATGGGTCTGTTTTTGTGGCCAGGTGCAAGGATGTTTTTAATGATTATAGCCCTGGTAGATAGCTTGAAGTTCTGGTACACAGTGATCCCCGCATGTATTGCACATTTCACTCAGTGTTGGTTTAGCTCTTTGGGGTTCTTTTTTTTTTTCCATACGAATTTAAGGTTGTTTTTCCTAGGTCTGTCTGAAATAAGCTCATGGGGACTTTAATTGGGATTGCATTGAATCTGTATATTAATTTGGATAGAATGGACATTTTTAACATATTAATTTTCCAATCCATGAGCCATGGGAGGGTAGTTCCATCTTCTGATTTGTCTTCTTCAAATCTCTGTCAAGGGGTTTAAAATTTTTGTTTGGAGAAGATCTTTGGTGTCTTTTGGTTAGGTTTGTTCCTAGAATATTTTATTTGTTTTTGAGGCTGTTGTGAGTGGAAGATCTCCCTATTGTCCTTCTCTATTTGCTTGTTTTGGGTGTAATATAAGGCTACTGNCATATTTAGGTCTTTGATCCATTTAGTTGTATTTATATGAGGAGAAAGGTAGAGAGTTTAGTTTTATTCTTCTACAAGTGGTGATCCAGTTTTGCCCGGCATCATTTGCTGAAGATGCTGCTTTTCCTCCATTGAGTATTTTTGGCTCATTTGTCAAATATGACATGGCTCAAATTGTATGAGCTCAAGTTTGGATCTTCAATTTTGTTCCATTGGTCAATGGGTCTGTTTTTGTGCCAGTGCCAGGATGTTTTTATGATTATAGCCCTGTAAGATAGCTTGAAGTCTGGTACAGTAATCCTCCCTGTATTGCACATTTCACTCAGTGTTGGTTTAGCTCTTTGGGGTCTTTTGTTTTTTCCATACGAATTTAAGGTTGTTTTTCCTAGGTCTGTGATTGAATAAGCTCAGGGACTTTAATTGGGATTGCATTGAATCTGTATATTAATGTTGTGATGAGAATGGACATTTTTAAATATTCATTTTTTCCAATCCATGAGCCATGGGAGGGTAGTTCCATCTTCTGAGTGTCTTCTTCAATCTCTGTCAGGGGTTTAAAAATTTTTGTTGGAGCAGATCTTTGGTGTCTTTTGGTTAGGTTTGTTCCTAGATATTTTTATTGTTTTTGAGGCTGTTGTGATGGGAAGATCTCCCTATTGTCCTTCTCTATTTGCTTGTTGGGTGTAATGATAAGAGCTACTGGATGTTCCTTTCTCTTTTTAAATTTTTGTGAATTTCGTTTTGTATGTGTAATGAATGGTACTGTGCAGTGCAAGGTCAACTGTGCACCCATGCGATCGAAATTGCGGACAACGCCTCGTACGAGAGTCTCCTAGGAGCAGAGTGGTCTCAGAGTCCCCTGGAACTGAGTTCTCTCTGGAATTGCGACCTTACAGGAGGTTCTTCAGCTGCCATGTGGACTCTGAATCAAACCGGTCCTCTGCAAGAGCAAGACGTCTGCTCTTAACGCTAGCGATATCTCTCAGCCCCTGAAAAGTGCTGCGTGATATTTTCTAGGTTGATTTTGTATTCTGACTAACTTATATAAATCTCTTAAATGTTTTTCTAGAAGTGTTTTTAGGTGGAGTGCTTTTACATCCCTCTAGTAAGCTATCATATTCATCTGCAAAAGTGATAGTTTAACTTCTCTTTTCCAATTTGGATCCTTTAATTTCCCTTTTTTCCCGTTTATTGCCCATAGCCGAAGTGTTTCAAAACAGATATTAAGAGGATAGTGCAAAATGGGGAAGCCTTTGCCAAGGCTCCTTCTCAGGGGACTGCGTTCTAAATTTTTCCACATTTAGGATGATGTGTGCAGTGTGGCGTTAGGGTCTGTTTTATATTATGCTCTTGATCTATGTTTTGAAGATTTCCCTCCTAGTCGCCGAGTATCCTCTAGAAACTTTAAACATGAATGGATCGCTGGTCATCCTCGTCAAAGTCTTTTTCTGTGTCATTGTATCGATATTTTTGATATTTATTGATTTACATCTGTTGAAACATCCCCGCGATCTCTGGTGATGAATCCAACTGGTTCATGATGCCTGATCTTTTGGATATGGATCTGTATGTGATTTGCAAGTATTTGTTTGAGAAATTTTTAATCTATGCTTCATTAATGGAGATGGGTTTAGTTTCTTCTTGTTATATTCTTTTGCCTAGGTTTGGTATTTGTATACTAGCTTCATAGATAAGAATTTGGGAGTGGATTTCGCCGTATACCTCTGAACACTTTGGGGTTGAGTAGTAATGGTTGTTAGGACCTCTTTAATGTTTTATAGATTTTCTGCCGGTATGAAACACATATGGAGCCCTGGGCTTTTTTAGTTGGAGGATTTTTTATTATTTTTCAACTTCACTTCAATATTAAGGGTATATTTTAAGCTGTCAATCTCTTTGTTATGTTTTGTTGATTCCCAAGAATTTCCATATTCATCCATTTCTCTTTAGAATTTTCAAGTTTAGTACAGAAAAAGGTTTTGAAATATTCTCTCATGACTCTCTCTGTCCTGTATTGTTTCTGCTTCATTAGAATTACTATGGGATTTTGGAGTGCTCTTATTTGGCATTAATTGGGTTAGAGGTTCTATCTATCTTGTTTATCATTTCAAAGAACACCTTTTTGAATTCATTGTTTCTTTGTATATTTTGCTTTGTTTTATTTCACTTTTGATTCTGTCTGATCTTTGATATTTTCTTTCCTGCTCTTTTGGTGTTTAGTTGTTCATCTGGGTTCATTATTTCGTCTCAACTGTTTGTAGCTGCATTATATCTAGATCGTTTATGTGTTCTCTTTCTGTTTTTTGTTTGTTTTGTACTTTTTTGTAGGCACTTAGGGCTATAAATTCCCTTCTTAGGACTGCTTTTAAAGTATCCCACAGAGGGGCTGGAGAGATGGCCTAGCGGTTAAGAGCGCCGACTGCTGTTGCAGAGGACCCGCATTCGATCCCCAGCACCCACATAGTGGCTGAAAACTGTCTTTAACCCCAATACCAGGGGAATCTGACATCCTCTTCTGACCTCCACGGCATTGCATGACACAAACCTACATGCAGACATTACATTCATACACATACAAAAATAAATTTTAAAAAGTATCCCACAGATATTGATGTGTTGTATTGTCTTTTTTGTTTAGTTTCGGATTATTTTATTTCATTCTTTATTTCTTCCGTGACACATTCATTATTCCAGTATTGTGTTGTTTAATCTCCACGTGTTCATGTAACTAGTTGGGCCGATATTCTGTTGATGTTGGCTTTATTGCACTGTGGTCAAATAGAATTCAAGAAATTATTCCAATGCTTTTATATTTGTTGATAATTACTGGCTGTGGTCAAAGTACATTCGGTTCAATTTTGAGAGATGTTCCTTTATTGGGGGTGTACTGAGTAGAAAGTATACTATGGTGTTTTGATTGGAACTTTCCAGTAGAATGTACAAGAACAAAAAAAAAAAAAAAAAAAAGAGTAAAGACTGAGAAAAAGTTGCAAGACATGCATGGCAGAATGCATGAACTGGGGTGGGATGGGGAGCACGGAAAGGGGAACGTGTCTAAATTGGACTGAGAAAGGTATGAAATACACAAAACATCAATAAAAATATTTTATAAAAAAGGAAATCAGGCTGAGTACTAGCCAAGGAAGAAAAAGTAAGCAGGGTTCATCCATGGTCTGTTTTTTAGATCCCTGCCCATAGTTCCTGCTTTGGCTTCCCTTGATGGTGGACTATGATCTACAAGCAAAGTCAAGACTTTTCTCCTCACGCTGGTTTTCCTGAGTGTTTTATCATAGCAATAGAAAGTAATTAGGACAAACATTAGGTTGTTTTTATTTCTTAGCTATTGTGAAAATTGTGGCAGTGAAGACAGTGGGCCAGGTGCGTCTGTGGTAGGTACTGAGTTCTTTGTCCATATGCCAGGGTGTGGTAAAGCTGACTCAGTATAAAACGTGAGGCAATTCAATGAACATGCACTTAAAAATAATAAATAAAAGGCATTTAAAAAATCTGGTATATATAATATCCCTTGAAAAATGCACATACAATAGCTGAACACTGTACGTATGTATAACTGAAGGCTATATGACAAGGAACCCAGTGCCAGACAAAAGAAACCTCCCTTCTAGTTGTTAGTACAAAAGACTCCCCAATAACACAGGCTACTGCCACATTCCTTGATTACCCCCCAGAACTTAAAGATCAGACCCTGCTGCTGAAGACAGGGCATACTTTGGACACAGGACTAGAGGAAAGGAACTGGTGCTGACCTGGAAGCCTTCTCCCTGAAGAACACACCTCATAGCTCTAGAAGATACTATGCAAGCTGCTAAGGCAGAAAATCAATCAATGGTTGAACTCAAGCTCTAAATTCCAATGACCACAGTGGCTGGCACAGCAAACTACCTCTATTGGTTCAGTAGTGGCATTGTTACCTTGGAGGTAGTAAACAGCTATCTAATTGAACTTAAAGCCCTCTCAAGGGGAAGAAGTCATGGGCGATGCTGTAAATATAGCCAGATATTCATGGCTGGAGATGTCAGATATCCTAGAGAAAACCCTATCTCTGTCATATCTCTAGACAAATGGAATTACTTACTGCTTGTTAAGTATGGATCTTTATATTTACAGACAAACGTACTGTGCACCACTAATCAGAGAATCTGCTTTTTGCAACAGATTTTCATAAGTGAGATATTTTTACAGTATCATGCAATGCTCTGAAGTTTCAATCTATACCTCGGAAATGCTCTTAGCTGTGCTTGCAGGTGTTTCATAGTTGACATAAAAACCCGCCTGATAGTTTTAGAAACAGTTGTAGACATGTCCTCAATATCAGTAAATTTTTAGAGGATGGATTTTCCCAAGGTATACATTGTGATTTTCATGTCCTATTAAAAACCGACTTTAAATCAAAATTGCTATTTCTACAGAAGTCCCTTTAAGAAGAACTGCTAAGAAGTTAGGGTAGCCATCCTGCCTAGGAAATAGATTTTGAAATTATAACAACAAATGGTGAAAAAAATTGCAGTTGCCTGAGTAGAGAGAAACCAGCTTGTCCCTCCACACTGTTAAAACAAATTGTCCTGGTAGAAAGAAGAATGGAAAAGACACCTATGAGGGTAACTCAGATGTTGTATGCTGCAGCATTAGATAAGATAGAGTTAAATAGAGGATAGTAATGGAATTTTCCTTATTCCCCATCACGCCTCAAATCAATTAATTTATTTAGGCAATAGAACTGTTTTTGCTTCATTTACCTCTCAATGAAAGATTTGCCTGTGATACTCCAGGCAATTCTAGCCTTGAATTTCTCCTGAGAGTATTGTTCACGCTGAGAAGTGCTACATTGCTTGTCTGTTCTGTAATATAGAGAAATAGATACAAGAGCCACACAGACCCACCAGATCAATATATAATATAAACTAAAATTGCAGAAGATCTCAAACTTGAGTAGTAAACTTAATAGGAAGCTATCATTCATGGGTACAGAACAGAATCATACATGTAGAGCTCAGACGCATCACTGAAGGAATTTTTCCTCTTCATTGCAAATGTAATGAATTCATTAGAGGCATTGTCTAATAAGCTCTGTACTCATGGTAGAAAGGGAGAATAAAAAAAGAAAGATAGAAGAAAGGAAAAGAAGAGAGCAAAGAAAGAAAGCTGAGACAGGAAAAAGGAGGTTGAAATTCTTCAGTGAAACTTTTTTTTTAGCTTAAATGAAGTGGTTGAACAATCTCACTTTAGGAATCAGCTTTTAGATTTACAGTTACAGTGTTTAGAAAACAAAAGTTCACAAACCAAGCATGCTATTTTCTATGAAGTTTGTAGTATTAGATTATATAGTAAAAAATAATTTCTATAACATCATCTGTTAGAACTGAAGTAAAACAATCTATTTTCCTTAAATTTTAAGAATTAGATATACAATATAAACCCCTTGTCAAATGATTTTTATAATTATATTGTTGCTGAAATGCATTTAAATCTTTGGAAAATATGATTTAAATGAGTTCTCAACAACCAATTATAGATGAGAATAAGTATCCTATGTTTCTTAGAAATAAATTTTTTTATATTTTTTATGTGTATGAATGTACTGTCTGCATGTAGGTTGGTGCACCTGTGTCATGCAATGCTGCGGAGGTCAGAAGAGGGCTTCAGATTCCTCTGGAACTGGAGTTAAAAATGGTTCTTAGCCACAGTGTGGGTGCTGGGAATCAAACCCGGGTCCTCTGCAAAAGCAGTCGGTGTTCTTAACCGCTGAGCCATCTCTCCAGAAATAAGTTTTTAAAATGCTGACTTTATTACTTGAAGTAAGGTGAGTACTGATAACCTAAGATTTCTTTTATGTTTTTCATAACATTTTTGTTGTGATATTATAAGGTTTCTTTCTTAAATATATAGTAATCACTCACAAATTATTAACCTTTTTTTCCAAAATAGCATGTTGAGGAAAATATGTAAACTTTAAACACCTTTAAAAATATGTTTATTGATTCTTTGAGATTTTCATACAATATGTTCTGAGCCCTTCAGAATCTCTCCCCCAGCTCCTCTCAGTACCACCTCACTGCAGCCCTTCACTTCATGTGTTCCAAGTTTTTAAAACCTAATACTGAGAAACCTCATGGAGTCACACTTTTTTTTTTTTTCAAGACAGGGTCCCCCTATAGCCCCAGCTGGCCTCCAACTCACTCTGTAGACCAGGCTGGCCTTGAATTTACAGAGATCCGCATGCCTCTGCCTCCCAAGGGCTGGGATTAAAGGTGTGCAGCACCATGCTTGGCCTAAGATGGTGCTTAGCAGCCATGTGGGTGCTGGGAATCGAACCCTGGTCCTTTGCAAGAGCAGTCAGTGCTCTTAATGGCCGAGCTATCTCTCCAGCCCTGGAGTCACACTCAGATCTTAATCAAATTTGACCCCTGTGCCCATATGTGACCTTCATAACAGCCCACCAGATTTCATGCATTCATTCTGTCATATTCAGTAAGTCATTTCCAGTAAAGCATTTGTACCCAGACATCCCTTGCTCTGGATTTATCCCCTGGATTCTAGTCAGTCACACTCTTAAAGAGGCTGACCCCTTTTCAAAGCACCTATCCATTGCCAGTAATTCCTCAGCTAAGGCAGAAGGACTTCTTGCTTATTGTGCAGGCTTTAATGCTGTAAGTGCGAACATGTGGTTTTAAAAAGATTATTCATCATGTTAGTGAAGAAGTAATTTTTTAGGGGTAATATATAAATTAGCAATTCATGGTTCCTCCTCAGTTGACCAGGTAAAATATGACAGGTATATCTGTGATTTCATCTATAAACAAAATGATAGATAACATTTCAAAATCTCAAATGATTATTTCCTTTTTTATATCATCCTCAGTAATGTGTTTTTGATAGTTTCCCTGTAAATTGATAAATTGTTCTTATATGCTTTATAGTTATTAATGTCAAATATTTGAACATTTGATGTTGTACAATCTGCACTACCTTCTTACTGCCTTAGAGAATTCTATTCTAAAGCATTACACTCTAAATACGTGACATTCTCTGGCATGATAAAGATCAATGAAATACTTATCTGATTAAACATTTATAAGCAATGACTGTTTTCTTATTCCACAGAGTAATCTTCCAAGAGTAATCATGCTGTAACAACTACTTTATGCAGACAAACTCCATGATATTCCTAAGAAAGCACATTTCTACACTTGAAAATGTTGTTATTACCCATCCATCAAGCACAGTGAAGTGTGAGGCCTCATTTTACGTGGGCCTCGACATCATGCTGCCCAGCGATCGTTCTGCTTGTCAGCAATTTTTGTCACTAATGGACAGGCAGTCGAATTCAAAATATGAATTTTTTTCTTAATGGAGATTTTTTTCCCTATTTAATCATCTCCTCAAGTGGTTCACATTCTCCCTGAGGGTACAGAACCACATCTACGTAATAAGGTCTGTTGAGCTTGACTAATTTCTGTGCCCCTAGAAATGCACTATTCTGTTATATTTACACTGTGTAGTTAATAAAACAATAATCTGGAAATGTGCAAGTGATTTAGAATTTCTGTTAATTTATAGTCACTAGTTATGAACATAAAGAATATTGAGTTGGGTTACTGTGAATAATTCAGATAAAAATTGAAAAACAATAATTTTATTAGTATAATTAAATATTAATGGATAAAAAAGTCTCAGAAAGTTATACTGCAAGTAAAGTAACAAAAAGAAAAAAATCTTAAATAACATTTTACATTGAAATTATTTTTGCACAAAGTATTTGTGTTTAAGTTAATAAAACAAGGAAATCGAATCTAGAAAACAATCACAAATCTTTCACTTGTGAATCTATTATTTGCATTTATCACAACTAAAAGTTCCTGTCAAATAATTTCATAAATACCTTTAAAAATAATTGCTATGGCTGGGTGTGGTTGCCCATATCTTTAATCCCTGAACTTGGGAGGCAGAAGCAGGTGGATTTCTCTGAGTTCTAGGCCAGCCTGGTATACACAGTGAGTTCTAGGACAGCTGGGGCTACAGGGAGACCCTGTCTCAGAAAGACAAAGAAAAAGAAATATTGCTATGGTAGCATCAAGTAGAGGACCTATGCAAACTCAATCAGGCCAGAGCCCAGAGTGCTGTTAGGGAAATGGGTAGCTGGTCCTAGCATGAGAACTGTTGGAAACTGATTATGACTAGGTGAGAGAAAGTAGAATTTCCTTAAAATCTTTAGATAGGCTGAGTAGATTCCAGTAGATGAACTTGCATTGAAGAACATCTGGGTAAAATTTCTGTTTGCATAGGAATTAGCATGTATGGCAGAGGACATGAGGCCTGGTGGTGGGAGTGTGGGGAATGGATAGAGGAATCTAAATTTGATTAAGAACTGTTGTATGAAATGTATAAAAGCTCAAGAAACATTTTAAAAGAATTATTGCTAAATATTTTCTTTATTTCTCAAATCATAATTATATGACTTAGAATTATAAAAGAAATATGTATTAAGGTGATAATTAAGTAATTGTGGCTGAAAAGATTGTACTTAAATGCATTCTATATTTAAAAAAAGTATCTGTTGATATTGCCAAGGAAAAGATGACATGTCTTTTTATAGGTCACAAAAAAGGGGTCTTTTTTTGTTTTGAAAATCCATAATTAACAAAGTTTGTGGAGGAAGTTCTTCTGTTTCAAGCAAAATCACAGCTCCTCTCAGTGTGCTGTTCTCTGCATTGAAGTGGGGGGATTGCAGCACCACATGGGAAACCTTCCAAGAAACAAGCCTGAAATGTGAGCCTGAAGTAGGTCCTTCTCTGAGACCTCCCTCTTTTGCTCCCTCTCAACCTCTTCCTCTTCCTCTTCTTCCTCCTTTCTCTCTCTCTCTCTCTCTCTCTCTCTCTCTCTCTCTCTCTCTCTCTCACACTTCTTTGGAAACAGAAGACTACACTAGTGCTCCTGAAAGCCCTTATCTTCGCATTGCATCTGGAGAACCAGGAAACACTCCCCTTGCCCAGTCATACTGCAGCAGTATTTGGCATTTCATTCAGAACATTTCCTTGGGTCAATATATTTTCTTTACAGTGACTACTATGCAAGGATAGGCAAAGAAGAAAAAAAAAATGCTTCTTACAAATATCAGCATGTTTATCACCTTTAGAGTAATGTCTTGTAGAAACTTTAAATCTATAAATAAATATTTCATGCCAAAAGTGAGAAGAAAGAGAAATGAAGGAGGCTTTATTCAGTGAAAGTGTGAANGGCTGAAAAGATTGTACTTAAATGCATTCTATATTTAAAAAAAGTATCTGTTGATATTGCCAAGGAAAAGATGACATGTCTTTTTATAGGTCACAAAAAAGGGGTCTTTTTTTGTTTTGAAAATCCATAATTAACAAAGTTTGTGGAGGAAGTTCTTCTGTTTCAAGCAAAATCACAGCTCCTCTCAGTGTGCTGTTCTCTGCATTGAAGTGGGGGGATTGCAGCACCACATGGGAAACCTTCCAAGAAACAAGCCTGAAATGTGAGCCTGAAGTAGGTCCTTCTCTGAGACCTCCCTCTTTTGCTCCCTCTCAACCTCTTCCTCTTCCTCTTCTTCCTCCTTTCTCTCTCTCTCTCTCTCTCTCTCTCTCTCTCTCTCTCTCTCTCACTTCTTTGGAAACAGAAGACTACACTAGTGCTCCTGAAAGCCCTTATCTTCGCATTGCATCTGGAGAACCAGGAAACATTCCCCTCGCCCAGTCAGACTGCAGCAGTATTTGGCATTTCATTCAGAACATTTCCTTGGGTCAATATATTTTCTTTACAGTGACTACTATGCAAGGATAGGCAAAGAAGAAAAAAAAAATGCTTCTTACAAATATCAGCATGTTTATCACCTTTAGAGTAATGTCTTGTAGAAACTTTAAATCTATAAATAAATATTTCATGCCAAAAGTGAGAAGAAAGAGAAATGAAGGAGGCTTTATTCAGTGAAAGTGTGAAAATGGAGAAGGGGTCTTCTTTCAAGAAGCTTTTAGATGGGAAACAGAAAATAAGTTTCATACCATAATCAACTTCAGTATAAAATTTCAGCCTTGGGGCCTCCTCTCTGCTCACCAGTGCACTTCAGTCTTGAGAGCGCCTTTTCTTTTCTTAGTAAGCTATTTCTGTTCAAAACTTTAAAGGCAAGACTTCTCAAGCTCTCTGCTTGGCAATTGCTGGGATTTTCACCTTACCTGTTTTGTGTTTTCTCTTAAATGCCAATAAAATGCCCTTGAGCTTAAAAAAATAGTATAAAATTCTTACAGGATAAAGTAGGAGAAATACAGAAGACTTTGGGCTTTGTGATGACTTCAGATACAGCATCAAAGGTATTATCCAGACCAAGAGGCTAAGGCCAGACTGTGGAAGATGCTGCAAACCTGACTGTAACATACAGAAAAGGCAAGCTAAACAAAATGGATGGAAGCTAGCTTTACAGTGCTGGAGAGTTCTTCCAGCTGTTGGGAGAGAAAAGGCATCATTGGTCTTTCTTATCTGTCATATTTATGAAGCAAAAGGCCAACCTCTGGACTGGATATACCCACCTGTACCATAGTCACATGACTGTTTTGGGCAAAAACAGCTACCATCTGATTGGATTTGAGGACCCAATCCACAAGGGAGAACACATGCTTGCTACTATATGCCCAGTTAACAAGCTAGGCCTGGGGAGATCACAAGTCCAAGTGAGGAACTTGTTATTACTGTTTAACTGAATTGATATAACATCAAATGGCCACAGACAAAAGCTGCTTTAAACTGAAAGAATCCTTTCCTTACAATGAATGGTGCTACATGCATTTACTTGGATGGCCTAGATGCTGAGAATAAGAGACTGTTGTAGGCAAAGCCGTCAACCAGACATTTACAACATCTGTAGATCTAAGTCCTAGAGAATATTGTGGAAGAGAGTTCAGAAAGTGTGTGAGTTGGTGAACAACTGTGCAGGCCCATTCTCTAGACTTGTTACAACCACTACAATCATTGACTGACAATAGTGGATTCACCTTCACTGGGTCAGGACATGATTTGCTGTGCAAACAATCAGTCATGGAAGAAGGAGGGGTTGGTGAGCTATTGGCTATTTGATGGATTCTGGAAGAGGGGGAATTGTTATCTTTAGTCATGTGCACACTGAGGAGCCCTCCGGGCACCAGTGGACAACTACAAACCTGTGGTCACACTGACAGCTCTTGTTAAACTCAGTGGTCCCAAATCAAAACAAATTGATATGATATGAGAGAGGGATTTTAAGGAGGAGGTTTGGGTGGAAGGATTGATAGCTGATGGGAGAGGGTCTGGGGCTGAGCGTGCTCAGTATGCTTTGTGTACAAGGAGGAAATTGCCTAAGAAGATCTTTTAATAAAAACAATATAACTACTTGTGCCAAACATAGTAGTATAAGTCACAAAGTGGGATAAAAGATAAGTCTCAAGGTGGGATAAAATATAAGAACAGATGTGCCTGGTAAAGAACTACATTCAAAATATATTAAAAAGCTGTTAAGAATAAAAATTCAAATAATTTCAGAAATAGGCCAAATAGCTTAATGCATACCTCAAATAAGGAGATAGATAGATGTTACATAGACATATGAAAAATTATGTTATTTTATTATCAGAGAAGCATAAACAAAACAATGTGATATAACCACATATTATCATAATTCTAAAAATCTAAAATAGCATCACCCAAAGCAGGTGAAGATGTGAAGCAACAGATACGGTCCATCAGGCATCACTGGGAGGAAGGCAAAACTACAGAGACATTTCGGGAAGTAGGTTGGCAGTTCCTTCCAAGATAAACATTCCCAAAGGACTTGAAAACTCATGTTGACAAAAATAATCATACATAACAACTTATAGCAGCTTCATTGATAGCTGGCATGCTCAGGAACAAGCTGTCTGCCAGTAGGTTAAGGGCTAAGTAGGAAATAGCACATCGAATGGAGAAAGGAGCTGACATGGTATGAAAAAAAACATATGTGTCTATGCCAAAGTAACCTACCATAACTATTAGTGCTGCTTAAAAACCTATATATCTAATTGCTTGTGCTTCATTAGTAGGATCGAAAGGTTACTCCTGAACAAACTGTCAGCCCATGAAAGGAAACAGCCAGAATTGACCAGAATCCAAGTCAACAGCTCCAGAGAGAGAGGACAGTTTTACTTCTCATCCACCTGTGCCCCTTTTCTAAGCCTAGGGAACAATCTGCGGAAGAGGGGGCGTGGTAGAATGTAAAGGCTGCGATTGGGGTGAACGGTGAAACTACAGCGATGTAGTCTGGACACTCATTTGATCAACTTGATTGAACAAACAACCTGTCACCCCCCCCACTGAATGGTGGGACTGTGGGGGTTTGGGCACAACAGTCTGTAGATTGGTTTTGCACGAGGATGCTTATACTCATGGATTATCATTTATAGCTAAAAATGAAAAAAAAAAAAAAACCCTGAAAGAATGCAGGACAGTTATGGCAGAATACATGATCTGGGATGGGGTGGGGGTGGGGGGGAAGGGAAAGGGAAATATGCCTGATCTGAATTGGAAAATGATGTACGAAATGCACAAACCATCAATAAAAATTAAATTAAAAAAAAAGAAATGATACAGAGGAATCTTCTTAAGCGAAGTCTGTATGAAAAGAATATCCACTTGTTCCTATTCTATGACATACTGGCTAAGGTACAGTCATGGAACTTAGTAGTTTCAGGAGTGGTCAGGTAGAGGTGGGTTATGGCTGAAAAACATATCAATATTTGTACACAGATCTTATATATTGACAGTTAGAAGCCACTCTGTGCAACACCCGGAGTGAGCTGTAATGCCAGCATAGACTTTGAATGGTAATATCTCAGTGTCAGAATGTTAAATGATGATGGTGTACCACAGTAAAGTTGTTCATAGTGAGCAAGACTGTGGGGATGGAAAACATAATCTAACCCTGAGCTGAAACAGTTCCGATAATTAAGTGTTTCAAAGAAATTCTCAATTCAGTGTTCAGGTTGGAAGACAGATCTTCAAGAGATCTATTTTGCATTTCATTCCATTGATAAGAACGTGTTTGCTCTAATATTTTCTTATATGTTTAGTGTAATTATCTTAAAAAGTCAAATAACACTAACATCTGATCTAGACTTCTTTTCATTACAATAAAAACACATTATTAAATATTTTTCCTCATTATCATAATTGAATTTTACTTACAAATTCATTACTGTCCAATTACTACTCAGTTAATCAACATATCATAGGTTTATGTTAACCTTGTTTTGAGTGTTTTGCCATTATTTCCACACCCTTGTGTACTTGCCCGCAGCTCCCACCACCTCGCTGTACTCTAGGACAGCACTTGGGTGAGAGGCCCCTGAGGCTAGTTGCTCCCTCATAACATCTGCTGCACTATCAAGGTGAATAAATATAACCTATGGTCTTTAGAGTATGAAGAACAGAGTTGAGTAAACAAATAAATAACATAAAAAGTACTTACGATGCCTTTGTATGCATGATGTAATTGTGAATAACAGTTACACTTCTATTTAGACTAATACCAATTTAATTTTCTTGGCAATGCAATGAAGAATGTCAAGTATCACCATTGTAAGTGCCACGGAGGCTCATGAGAGAAAATTTATGCAGACTTGTATAACATCGCGGAATGACCATGCTTTCCTGGAAGCATTTATTGTCCTGAAAAGACACAGGAAGTAGACTGAGCTGATAAAGCACACTGGCAGAAAAGGAAAGAGGGCTCTTGAGAGAGCACAGTGCTAATACAGGAAATCCCTGCTGGCTGATCAATCAGCAGACCTCCCAAGGAACCAGCACCAAATGAGAAGTTGAAAACTTTTATCGCGATGTTCTTCTTCCTGATGAGGCAAAGGCTTTCCTTCCGGTAAACCCAAACACTGTCCTAGGAAGATTAAAATAACCACAGCCAAGGAAAAGATCTGCACCACACCGAAGAAGGCAAGTACCCGAACTCCATTTTGTCCATCTTCCTTCCCTTAGAGGCCGGAATCCCTGCTGAGAACAAAGACCATCCAAGTGGTACTGAATAGTGGAGATTGGAGTGATTTCTCCTAGGCTTGGAACAGTGGGTGGAATCTGAATAGTTTTCCTATTGTGAGGTTATAGTTGTTTAGTTGATTTTGTTCTCATTGACTCATTGCATAGACTTGAATTTTTTTTTCTTTCAATAATAGACTATTTAGAAAATACTTCATAGCCTCCGGATGTTGTGTGTTTAGCTATGATTGCGCAGCAGAACCATCTTGGGACGTTGTGGACGTCCTGCTGGCTTATTCTTGTTATTGATTACACATTATAGCTCAGTTTCTCCATATAGAAAATGGGGTAATAAACATAGCTATCTCATAATGCTGTTGTAAAGATTATGAAGTTTGGCTTTGCCATTCTTGGCATATGATTTAACCTTCTTTGAGTAGTTTGTCTCAAGTAAACACTTTGTGCTCTATGTCTTAAAATCATATATGGGTCTTTGAACATGCAGGACCTACCTTGACATTTATAACTAAATACTGCAACTGGCCATGTTGTAACGTTCTTGGAATACCTGAAGTTCATTATTTTCTACTGCTCACCCAAAGAAATTTTATTCTAACTTTAAATGGATATTTTTTTTCTTATTTAAAATTTTGCTAAAATCCTATACTGTTTTTAGAATAGATAATGGAATTACTTGTAGAATATTTAAAAAAAATCCAAATAAATAAATATTTGACACTGAAGTAAAATATTTTCTAGTATATAGTTTGGAGGCAGTAGCCTTGGCTAGCCTAGAACTCACTCACTACATATGGCCTTACACTTGGGGTGAGCCTCCTGCCTCTCCTTCCTGAATGCTGACATAATTATGATATATAACCATATCAAACTGAAAATATGGAAACTTCTCATAAACCGTTTTGGGAAATTAAAAAAAAATAATGATTATTTAACATTGGAGTTAAAGTATTAAGTTGGGTTAATGAGTCCATGTGAATGAACTTAGACTTGCAGGTATTTTTGCCTTTATTTTTTACAGAATCCCACTTTTAGGTTAATATTGTATAACATTTAAATGTTGTTATTTAGTAATTCATGGTGAGTTCATACTAGTCAATGGAGTAAAAACATTAGAGCCTTTATAATCAATGTGCTATTGAGTTCCCTATCTTTGGTGTACAACATGAACTGCTGATTTTCTGTTTATTCAGTTATAACTTAAGTTCTCTAAAAAATGACAGTCAACAGCTTTTTAAAAGGTTATAATTTATCTTTATTCTCAGAGATGTACAAACAGGATCATAAATTTTCTAGATGTATTTGATCTTTCTTCAGGCATGTAGATACAATTTTGTATACGAAGTTCATGTGTAATTTAACTATAAAAGCGTTTGCAATTATTAGTGTTAACTTTGCTCCAAGGGAAAATAAAGTATTTCAAATCAATTCCTTTAAAAGGTTGAAATAGCCTCAGTTAAAGTTTTCATACATAATTTTCCTCATTTTATTCTATTAGTGAAAATAAACTATATTTTATGCAGTTCTCATTAAATTAATGAAGTATTTCCATTGCTCACCTCTTTAAACTGAGAAGCTGTCAAGGATGAACACTTACTCCCCTTTTCCTCCACTGACTGTTTGAATCTCATTTGTATTATTATTTTAATGGGTACCCCAGAGATTACAATATGTGTCCTTGACTTATTACAGCCTACACCAAATTAGTTCTTTAAATACTACAATAAAATTATCACTTCACAAATATTTAATTATATGTTAGCTTTGTAAGTTTCTCATATATTTTTCCTTATATATTATATAGAGTAAACTATTCACTAGGATATCATTTATTTATTTATTTATTTATTTAGTGTTAATTGTTTACTTTTTTCTGCTGGTCTTCAAACCCAATCACTCTGCATGATAGGCAAAGCTCAGCAGGCTGGTCACTGGTCTCTCAGTGCCTTTGGCTTGTTTGCATGCTGAGCAGCAAGGAGGAGGAGGCTGGGAGAATTCAGAGTGGCAGATGAGCCAGATAAGATCAAAGAAAGACCTGGGAACCTGGTTCAAGGGGCCTAATAACTCATTTACTTGCAGGAGGTTAACTTTGGTGAGTTTCTGGCAAGGATGGGAGGATGAGAGGATGAGGTGGGAGTGCAGGGGAAGTGGACATGCACTTTCTACAATGCCCTTGTTTATGATTAGACCAAGGTGTGCTCTTTAGAATTGTCAGGTTCAGGAATGTGACACCCTATACCAAAACTCCTCAAGGGGGCAGGCATCAGAACATCCTTGGGGAGAGTAAGGGCAGGCTCTGATCCAGGCCTGTGCAGGTTGTCAGGGCAAAAGCCAGCTCTCTTATTGATCAGCCAATATGGAATATCAGGCCTCTCACTCCACCATGGAGCCTTATGGAAATCCTACTACTATTTAAAGATCAAGACTGGTTTTATTTGACTGCATCTTTATCGTTTTTATTATGGATAATATTGGCTGTGGGTTTCCTGTATATGGCTTTGATTACATTGAGGAATGATCACTCCAACCTAATTCCCTCTAGGACTTTAAGCATGAAGGGATGCTGGATTTTGTCAAAGGCTTTTTCAGCATCAATTGAGATGATGGTGTGGTTTTTGCCTTTCAATCCATTTATATGCTTGATGATGTTTATTGATTTTCATATGTTGAACCATCCCTGCATCTCTGGTATGAAT
>VZQC01010238.1:323075-444393 GCA_009823505.1 Rhizomys pruinosus | reverse complement strand
TCAATCCCCAGCACCCACATTGTGGCTGAGAAGAACCGTCTGCAACTCAATCCAAAGAAGAGAAATCCAGTTCCATGGGAATCCGACACCCTCCTCCGACCTCCGTGGCATTGCATGACATGGTGACAAAACCTACATGCAGACAGTACATTCTATTGAATACAATACAAAAATAAATAAAAAACCCCAAAAAAACCCATTATGTGAATTGAATTTGATGCTAATGCAAGGTACCTTTGAAATAATCTAATCACATTTAATTTATCCAATTATAATGTACAATATATTCATTAAAGGTTTAAAAATTAAATCATACTGCAAAATCTATATTCATGAATATTTAGTAATTTATTTTGGAACTTTTTTATAGCCTTTTATTCATGTGGCTTTGCTTAGATTTAATTAGTGGAGCCAAATAATGGGCATGCTATGTTTAATTTTTTTATAACCAAGTTTCATATTTCTTCAAGCTGGAAAGACATTAAAATAAGTAATTTTTGGCATTAATTATTTGTATTGAATTTTTGTGTATTTCATACAGAAAATCTCAAGCCATCTTAATCACCTTTATGCCCCTTTCCCCACTGACGCTCTCTCACAACAGCCCACTGGAATTCATACATTCTGCCATTTGTGTTAAGACCTACTGTGTCAAGTTAGTGTCCCTAGACATTCCTCAGTGTGGGTTCATCCACTGAGGTCTAGTCAGTCTATCCAGATTCCCTGACTTAAGGAAGTTCAGTTCTTCCTCACTAGCAGAAATCAGCTGCCAATCATTCTTCAGCTAAGAATGTGTATTGGTGCCAATTTTCCCAGCTCCTGGCCAGGTTGTTGTCTGTGTGGGTGTGTGTGTGTGTTTAGTTTACATGGATCTTGTGCATGCTGACACCATTTTTGTAGGTTTACATGGATCTTGTGCATGCTGACACCATTGTTGTATGTTTACATGGATCTTGTGCATTCTGACACCATTGTTGTAGGTTTACATGGATCTTGCGCATGCTGACACAATTGTTGTATGTTTACATGGAACTTGTGCATGCTGACACCATTGTTGTATGTTTACATGGAACTTGTGCATGCTGACACCATTGTTGTATGTTTACATGGACTTTATTCCATCAATATAATTACATATACAGGTCTTTTCAGCCAAACTTAAGACTTCAGGGGTACAATTAAAGTCAAAATCTACGTTAGAAATGGAATCAAATAATACCTGTATGTCTTGGGGAAGGAAAAAATTTTGCTTTTAGGAAAAAATGTTACTTCCATATCTATGTCCTGGTGGCAGGAAAAACAAAAACCTTACATGTCTATGTCTTGGGGGGGGAGAAAAGTATTGCTTTTATAGAAGGAAAATGTCACTTACATGTCTATGCCTTGGGGGAAAGAAAAATGTTGTCTTTACATATGGGTTGTTGACAAAGCCCTATTACCTGCCCCCAACCCAAGTCCCTCAAGGCCACCTAAATAATCCCTTTTGTTAGGACCAATCTCCACCTTAGGAGGTCAGCTTCCTTTTTGTCAAAAGCCAAATTGGGGTTACAGCCCAGAGTGTCCTGGTCCAATATTGGCCATCACTACAGCTCTTTGAAAAAATAACAACACTGCTCCATTTTAATAAAAATGAAGAGGGAGCTATAGGAATGTGGCCTTGTGTGGCTAGAGCAGAATCCCGCATTCCACATTCCTCACAATTCCACTGGAACCAGAAGGGTGAGGCTTACTTTTCTCTGAATGAGACCCAATATCCTAAAGATTCCTTCTACTCTGGTAGGAGCTCTATTGGTTCACACTTCCCAGAATATCCCCAGAAGAAAAAATAATACTATGTCACAACAGAGCCTTTTTGTTAATAAAAGGAAAGGGGTGTGTGTAGAGATTCTGTTTGGCAGAAGCACTTAGGAAGTCAGCTGGCAACCCCCAGCCCTCAGGCTGGAGTCCTGCTGATTTTCTGCTTGCCTTTGAAACCTGCCTGGCACCAATTGTCTTTGATACTTTGGACAAAGCACTGTCACATTCCTGTAGTGATCTGGAGTATATGGTGTGAAATCCTGTATGCCCAACCCCCAATCCAGTATGCCCCAACCCCCATAAATTCCAGTATAAATACCCCACATTACAGCAATAAACTGAGCTATTCCCTCATGGAATTCCTCCAAGTCTCATCTTTTGAGTCCGTCACTTCCTTATTCTTTCTCTCTCTCTCTCTCTTTCTTTCACTGGGTTTCACTTCCTAGCTCCTCCCCCTCTCTACCAGGGCTAAGACATGGGTCCATTAACCAGTTAACTGGAATGATCAGGGGCTTGCAGTCCTGGGAGCTGTGAGAACTGATATAATAGAGAGGAAGAACAAATTAGTAGGCTACACCAAGTCCATCAGAAATAGGATGACTATAACTGAGCAACTACCCATTGTAATCGAGAAATAAAAGAAAAAAATAAATCAGATTCCATCTATCATTAATGATAATGTAATATGAGGCGATGGATTGGTTTAACTTGACATTAAATTTTAATATTACTCAATTAATGTACTTTAATATGCAATAAAATGTTACTATGCATATATAATTAATATATTTTAAAATATTATAAATTTAAATCTAATTAAAATAACTCATGGTAAGTCAACATATATATTTAAAACACTTATAATTTAAAAATACAATACTTAGATAGAGATGCTGGGGCCACTGCTGAGAGGACTTCGATCCAGCAAACGCGTGAAACTGACTCATCCGACTCAGTCAGAATCCCCTTTAGGTCAGGCATGCCAAACTGGTCAAGCAGCAGCAGATCCAAAAGAAAGGGAAAGTCATAAATTAAATAAAAAAAAATATTAAAGACTCCGCACTGGAGGCAGGCGGGCTTGAGTCAAGTGGTCTACAGAGTGTTCAGGACAGCTGCAGCTAACAGGAGACCCTGTCTTGAAAAGACAAAAAAAAAAAAAAAAAAAAAAAAAGTAAAACTAGTGTTTGTAACTGAATTTCTAGAGAAAAAAAAAATCCCGTGTACACAGATTTATGGATTCCCTCTCTATGGGCCTCTCTCCTCTACAGTATTGCTTTTCAGATCCCTGCCCATTTTCCACCAATGAGTGTTATGTCTTTTGTGTTCTTAGATTTATTTTCATGATCTGTGATTTGGAAAATGTCTCAGAGATAAAACCTACAGTGAATGTATAATTCAAAATATGTGTAAGATAAGTTTATAAGATGAAGTATTCCACAGAACACATGGTGGAGGTTAGAGGACAGTTTTCTAAACTCCAGATCACCCTCCACTTTGTTTTAAGGCAGAACCTTTCATTGCCTCTGACAACCCTCATAATCCAGGCATGCACCTGTTCAATACTCTTCCATTTCCATCTCCACAAAGAAATGTTAGGATTTGAGACATGTCTTTCTGCAACCAGCTTTTGTTATGTGGGTTCCCATGATCAAATTCAGGTCATAGGATTGTGCAGCAAGTGTCTTCATTCATTGAGCCATCTTAACAGACTTAATTTTGTCTTTAATCTTATATAAAATGATTGGACAATCACAATTGAATTCAAAGCATAAAATATGCAAGCTTTGATCATCCATACTACTAAAGTGGCAAAAGACTATCAGAAATTTAATGAAAATTTTGAATATTAAATTATAGCATCCTGAATCACAAGTTTTGTGCCGTATAAAAGAAACCTTATTAGATTTCATTTTCTCTTGAATTTCAACTGTCATAATGGTATTGATTATTACAAACACAATTTTGTTAGGGCTGAAGAGATGGACCGTAGCAGTAAGAGTGCTGACTGCTCTTGGCAGAAGGACGGGGTTCAATCCCCAGACCCACATGATGGCGAGAACCGTCTGAACTCCAATTCCAAGAGAATCAGTGCCAGGGGAAATCCGACACCCTCCTCTGAACTCCACGTCCCGTGACCAGTTGCATGACATGGGTTGCACAAACCTACATGCAGACAGGAACATTCATAATGCATAAATAAAAACATAAATAAAAAAAAGCCTATTAAAAAAAAACCCATTATGGTTGAAATTTTGATGCTAATTGCAAGGTACCTTTGAAAAATCTAATCACAATTTAATTTATCCAATAATAATGTTTACATATAGTCCATTAAGGTTTTAAAAATTAAATCAACTGCAAAATCTATAGTCATGAATATTTAGTAATTTTATTTTGGAACTTTATTTAATAGCCTTTTATTCATGTGGCTTTGCTTAGATTTAATTAGTGGAGCCAAATAATGGGCATGCTATGTTTTAATTTTTTTTCATACCAAGTTTCATATTTCTTCAAGCTGGAAAGACTTAAAATAACATATTCAGTCCCCTGCACGATTATGGTGAATTAGTTGTATTNTGCTTCTGATATCTGTGTCCTGGGCCATCCCCAGGGGGATCCCACTGTAGGAATCTTCCACAGGGTTGGTAGAGCTTGGTGCGGGATTATCCTGCACCTTTCCCATGTTGTCTCTTCTTCGTGGCCCTGTCATATGGGCTTCTCCATGCCTATATTTCAATGTGAGTGCCAAATGCCTCTTCACTGTGTTGCAGGCTTGCTTTGCTTGCTTCCTTCAGATACCTTTGTAATCGGGAGGGGGGGTGCTCTTTAGTCCTGGTACCTGTGCTTCAGGTGGTCTTAGGAGATCTCCAATTTACAAACCCACCTTTTATACCAGCTGGGAGGATAACTCTGCCTCCACAGCCACAAAAGCCAATTAAGCCAAAGACCACTAGATAAATTCAAACAACAATCCACGTTGCTGAAGTACCCAGCTCCTACATACCTGAGCTTCAGTTGGTCTTGGGAGATCTCAGATCTCAAGACTCATACAACCCCACCTTTTATACCAGTAGGGAGGGTAACTCCACCCCCACAGCTACAAAAGCCAATTAAGCCAAGGACCAGTAGATTAAATCAAACAACAATCCGCCTTGCTGAAGCACCCAGCTCCTATGTCCCTGCACTTCAGGCGGTCTTGGGAGATCTCCAATCTCAAGACTCACACAACCTTGCCTTTTATACCAGCTGGGAGGATAACTTGGTCCCACAGCCACAAAAGCCAATTAAGCCAAAGACCACTCGATTAATTCAAACAACAATCTGCCTTGCTGAAGCACCCAGCTCCTACCTACCTGAGCTTCAGATGGTGTTGGGAGATCTCCCTAAATGGGGTATTTTCTATAAATACCCACAGTAACATAAATAATAATGGTATTTCTAACCACCTGTGCCATGCCAACAGCACAACCTAGTATAATAAATAATGCTTACTTAAATGCCTATGCTTTTACTATTCATGTTCCATCAGTAAATTTGCAGAAAATGCCCCCTGGAAGGCCTAAACTCCTGTTCAGCCTGAGGCCACCTGCTTGCTGCCACCCCCCCTCCCCCGAGCCTGACTCTGTCTCCAGGCCCACAGCCTGCTGCCTTCTGGTAAAGGACTTGGAGCAGAGCTGCAAGCCTCCTGCTGTGGAAAAGGCTAGGACAGACTACAAAGCCCTAGGTGCTAACTTCAACAAAAGAATGGACTGATCTGCTTTTCATCCTCCCTTACCCTCTTCTTCTCTAAAGCCTAGGAGCTGCTCCTTAAAGAGAAAACCTGCCAGAGGCCAAAAGGATAGTTATGGACTCTCATAGACTGGACTTTATTCCATCAATATAATTACATATACAGGTCTTTTCAGCCAAACTTAAGACTTCAGGGGTACAATTAAAGTCAAAATCTACATTAGAAATGGAATCAAATAATACCTGTATGTCTTGGGGAAGGAAAAAAATTTGCTTTCAGGAAAAAATGTTACTTCCATATCTATGTCCTGGTGGCAGGAAAAACAAAAACCTTACATGTCTATGTCTTGGGGGGGGGGAGAAAAGTATTGCTTTTATGGAAGGAAAATGTCACTTACATGTCTATGCCTTGGGGGAAGGAAAAATGTTGTCTTTACATATGGGTTGTTGACAAAGCCCTATTACCTGCCCCCAACCCAAGTCCCTCAAGGCCACCTAAATAATCCCTTTTGTTAGGACCAATCTCCACCTTAGGAGGTCAGCTTCCTTTTTGTCAAAAGCCAAATTGGGGTTACAGCCCAGAGTGTCCTGGTCCAATATTGGCCATCACTACAGCTCTTTGAAAAAATAACAACACTGCTCCATTTTAATAAAAATGAAGAGGGAGCTATAGGAATGTGGCCTTGTGTGGCTAGAGCAGAATCCCGCATTCCACATTCCTCACAATTCCACTGGAACCAGAAGGGTGAGGCTTACTTTTCTCTGAATGAGACCCGATATCCTAAAGATTCCTTCTACTCTGGTAGGAGCTCTATTGGTTCACACTTCCCAGAGTATCCCCAGAAGAAAAAATAATACTATGTCACAACAGAGCCTTTTTGTTAATAAAAGGAAAGGGGTGTGTGTAGAGATTCTGTTTGGCAGAAGCACTTAGGAAGTCAGCTGGCAACCCCCAGCCCTCAGGCTGGAGTCCTGCTGATTTTCTGCTTGCCTTTGAAACCTGCCTGGCACCAATTGTCTTTGATACTTTGGACAAAGCACTGTCACATTCCTGTAGTGATCTGGAGTATATGGTGTGAAATCCTGTATGCCCAACCCCCAATCCAGTATGCTCCAACCCCCATAAATTCCAGTATAAATACCCCCACATTTACAGCAATAAACGAGTTATTCCCTCATGGAATTCATCAATTCTAATCTTTTGAGTCCGTCACTTCCTTATTCTTTCTCTCTCTCTATCTCCTCTTTCTTTCACTGGGTTTCACTTCCTAGCCTCCTCCCACTCTCTCCAGGGCTTAAGAAATGGGTCCATAACCAGTTAATGGAATGATCAGGGGCTTGCAGTCCTGGGAGCTGTGAGAACTGATATAGAGAGGAAGAACACCTTGAAAGGCGCATACACACAAGTCATCATCAAAGTAGGATGAATTAAATGACAATACATTGTAAATATCGAAATATAAAAGAAAAAAATTAGCTTCCATCCTTAATAATGATAAATTTTTGAGGAGATGGATGTGTTTAACTTGACTTAAATTTTATATATATATATATCTCAATTAATGTACTTTAATATGCAATAAAATGTTACTATGCATATATAATTAATATATTTTAAAATATTATATAATTTAAATCTAATTAAAATAACTCATGTAAGTCAACCATATATTTTTTAAACACATTATAATTTAAAAATACAATAATTCTTGGGGCTTGAGAGATGGCCTGTGGTTAGAGCGCCGACCACTCTTGCAGGGGACCCGGGTTCGATCACCAGACCCCACATGGCGGCCTGGGCTGAGAAAAAACCGTCTGAGTCTCCAGTTCCATGAGAACTCCAGTCCAGGGGAATCCGACACCCTCTTCTGTCTTCCACGGATGCACTACATGGGTGCCCCAAACTTGCATGCAGACCGTACCTTCATTACACATAAAGAAAATAAATAAAATTAATTAAAAAATTAAAAAAAATACCCATAATTCTTATAAAAAGTAAAAATATTCCTAGCACTTGGAGGCAGAAGAGGCAGGTGAGATCTTTGTGAGTTAAGGCCATCCTGGTCTACAGAGTGTTCCAGGACAGCTGACGTCTTACAGGAGGACCCTGTCTTGAAAAAGACTAAAAAAAAAAAAAAAAAAAAAAAAAAAAAAGTAAAACTAGTATTTGTAACTGAATTCTCGAGGAAAAAAAATCACTGTACACAGATTTATGGATTCCCTCTCTATGGGCCTCTCTCCTCTACAGTATTGCTTTTCAGATCCCTGCCCATTTTCCACCAATGAGTGTTATGTCTTTTGTGTTCTTAGATTTATTTTCATGATCTGTGATTTGGAAAATGTCTCAGAGATAAAACCTACAGTGAATGTATAATTCAAAATATGTGTAAGATAAAGTTTATAAGATAAGTATTCCACAGAACACATGTGGAGGTTAGAGGACAGTTTTCTAAATCCGATCACCCCTCACTTTGTTTTTTTAACGGCAGAAGAACCTTTCATTGCCTCTGGACAACCCTCATAATCCAGGCATGCACCTGTTCAATACTCTTCCATTTCCATCTCCACAAAGAAATGTTAGGATTTGAGACATGTCTTTCTGCAACCAGCTTTTGTTATGTGGGTTCCCATGATCAAATTCAGGTCATAGGATTGTGCAGCAAGTGTCTTCATTCATTGAGCCATCTTAACAGACTTAATTTTGTCTTTAATCTTATATAAATGTTGGACAATCACCATGATTTCAAGCATAAAAATATCAAGCTTTGTGATATCCATTACTACCTAAAGTGGCAACGGACTACAGGAATTTAATGAAAATTTTGAATATTAAATTATAGCATCCTGAATCACAAGTTTTGTGCCTATAAAAGAAACTTATTTCATTTTATACTTGAATTTCAACTGTCATAATGGTATTGATTATTACAATAACACATTTTGTTGGGGGCTGAAGAGATGGCCTAGCAGTTAAGAGTGCTGACTGCTCTGTCAGAGGACCTGGGTTCAATCCCCAGCACCCACATGGTGGCTGATGAACCGTCCTAGCAACTCCAATCCAAGAGAAATCCGTTCCAGTGGGAATCCGACACCATCCTCCGACCTCCGTGGGCCTTGCATGACATGGTGCACATAAACTACATGCATGACAGTACATTCATATGCAAACAAAAAAACATAATATAAAAAAAAAAAAACCCATTAAAAAAAACCCCATTATTTGAATTTGATGCTAATGCAAGGTACCTTTGAAATAATCTAATCACATTTAATTTATCCAATTATAATGTACACTCGATTCATTAACGGTTTAAAATCTTAAATCATTACTGTCAAACTTATCATTTCATGAATATTTGTAATTATTTTGGAACTTTTTTATAGCCTTTTATTCATGTGGCTTTGCTTAGATTTAATTAGTGGAGCCAAATAATGGGCATGCTATGTTTAATTTTTTTATAACCAAGTTTCATATTTCTTCAAGCTGGAAAGACATTAAAATAAGTAATTTTTGGCCTTAATTTTTTATTTGAATTTTTGTGTATTTCAAACAATATCTCAAGCCATCTTAATCACCTTTCTGCCCTTTCCCAACTGACGCTCTCTCACCAACAGCCCATGGATTCATACATTCTGCCCATTGTGTTAAGACCTACTGTGTCAAGTTAGTGTCCCCTAGACCTTTCTCAGGGTGGGTTCATCCACTGAGGTCTAGTCAGTCTATCCAGATTCCCTGACTTAAGGAAGTTCAGGTCTTCCTCAACTAGCAGTAATCAGCTGTCAATCATTCTTCAGCTAAGAATGTGTATTGGTGCCAATTTTCCCAGCTCCTGGCCAGTTTGTGTCTGTGTGGCGTGTGTGTGTGTGTTTAGTTTACATGATCTTGTGCATGCTGACCCCCATTTTTGTTGTAGGTTTAGCGGACTTTGTGCATGCTGACACCATTTTTATGTTTCATGGATCTTGTGCATTTTGACACCATTGTTGTAGGTTTACCCATGGATCTTGTGCATGCTGACACCATTGTTGTATGTTTACATGGAACTTGTGCAAGCTTGGACACCATTGTTGTATGGTAAATGGAACTTGTGCATGCTGACACCATTGTTGTATGTTTACATGGAACTTGTGATTGCTGACCACCATTGTTGTATGTTTAAGGACTTTTGCATGCTGACCCATGTCGTAGGTCAGATGATCTGATCAGGGTCTCTTAGGAAACTTACAAGGCATATTGTCATGCATCTCCTCCCTGGATATTATAATCTTTCGGCCCCATCTTCCACAATGATCAGGGACACCTAAGTAAAGTGAAGTTAACTTCATACAGGAGTCTTATCCAAGGGACCACAGCAGCAAACTCCTAATATCCTTGTTTATTTTGCCCCATTTGATCTTTTGTGTTCCTGGTTATTGCAAGAGGGAGATTCATTAATGACAGTTGAGAAATTCATTAGTTTTTTTTTTTTTTTTTTCTGTGATTGTTAGGTATAGACATTGCAGATGTTTTGCTTAGCCTTGGACAATTTAGAAACAATGTCTATCTGTAACCAGTTATGGTCTCTAAAAGACTCGGTCTAGTGTAGAAATTTCTTTGATAGGTAGGGATTGGGATACTTGACTATAATATGAAGATATGCATGCAATTAGAAAGAAGTTACATTAGTCTAGGGATGTGACAGCATTGGGGATTTCTCTAAGATCTATGATCTCTCCCTCCATTGTTATTTGTCTGTGTTACAGTGCCGCACATGTGTTTCTTCCTATTGAGTGGGCTTTAAATTGCCTCAGATAAAAGTTCTACAGCTGCACCACTGCCCATGAGCATGGGAGGTCCTTCCATTTTCTGGTGTCTTCTTAAATCTTTCTTTAAAGATTTAAGATTTTCGGGGCTGGAGAGATGGCCTAGCAGTTAAGGAGTGCCAAACTGCTCTTGCAGAGGACCTGGGTTCAATCCCCAGCCACCCACATGGTGCGTCTGAGAACTGTCTTTACCTCCAGTACCAGGGGATTCGACATCCTCTTCTGGACTCCCAAGGCCGCTTCACTTACATGCACACAGAACACTCATAAAATAAAAAAAAAAAAAAAAAAAAAAAAAAATAAAATAAGAAAATTTTAAAAATCTTAAAAAAAATAAGATTTAAGATTTTCTTGCAGAGATCTTTAATGTCCTTGATCAGGTATATACCCAAAATATTTTTTCAGGCTATTACAAATGGGAGGGATTCTATGTACTCTTTCTCCAATTGATTATTATTGCGGTACATTAGAAAGGTAACAGTGTCGTCGATTTAATTTATAACCTGTACTTTAGTGAAAGTATTAATCATTTCTAGGAGTGTTTTAGTGAAATTTTTGACATCTCTTGGTTAACACTATTTATCAAAAGGGATTAATCTTTACTCTTTTTTCCACAATTAATATTCTGTAATTCCTTTCTATTATTCTTTGCCAGAATTTAAAACAATATATTAAAATGCGAGTGGAGCTCAATGGGAAAGCCTTGTAATTGTTCTTGATTTTAAAAGGAATGCTTAAAGTTTTGCTCCTCTTATAATGGTACTGTGTGTGGGTTGGTTGAATACAACAATTATGTTGATGTATGTTAACTCCATTCCAATTCCCTCTAAAACTTAAAACATGAAGGCATGCTGAAATTTGTAGAAGGCCTTTTCCACACACATTGAGATGACCATGTGATTTTTTGTCTTTGTGTCCATTTAAGTGATTTATGACATTTATTGACTCATGTTTATTGAACCATCCTTGCATCTCTGGAACGGGGAGGATGCTTGGTCATGGTGGATGACCTTTTTCTTGTGTTCCTGTATGCAGTGAAAATGTTTTGTTGAGGTGGCGTGGTTGAGCCTGCCTTTTAATGCCTCGCATTGGGAAGAAGAGGCAGGTTGATCTTTGTAAGTTTACGTCCAGCCTGGCTCTACAGAGGTGACGTTACACAGGACAGCTGGGGCTACAAGGAGACCCTTGTCTCGAAAAGACCCCAAAACAAAAAAAAAAAAAAAAAAAGGAAAATGTTTGGTTGACTTATTTTTTGGATCCTATATCATTAAGATTATACATATATTAATTTTCATTTTTGGTTGTTATCGTTACCTGGTTTTGGTTATTAGAGTGATGCTAGCCTCATACAAGGAATGTGGTAGCTCTTTTCGTGTATTATCTGTTTTCATAAATTTACAGAATATTGATTGTAGATCTTTAAATATCTATAAAATTCGTGTATGTATATAGTCTGGCCTGGGAATTACTAAGTTGGGAGGTTTTGTATTACTGTTTCAATTTTGTTATGTGTCATGGGTCTAAGTTGTTGATTTCTTGGTTTAACTCTAGTGATTCCCATTATTTTAGATATATATCCATTTCTTTTAGGTTTAAAATTCAATAGAGTACAGGCATTAAAGTGTTCCCTATAATGTTCTGGATCTTTTTGTTGTCTGTTGTAATGTTCCCCCTTTCATTGCTAGTGTTATTGATTTGGAGTTGTTCTTTCTTTCTTGTGGTTAACGTGGCTAAATGTCTGCCTATCTTGTTTATCCTTTCAAAGACTCAGTTTTTTGATTCATTGATTCTTTTTATGCTTTATTTGATTGGATTTCATTGATCTCTCTGATTTTTGTTATTTTTTTTTGTTGCTGGTTTAGGTTTATTTTGTTGTTGTCTTTCAAGGGTTGATTTGATCCCAATGTTAAGTAATTTATTTGTGCTCTTTCTGATTTTTTTTAAATGTAGGCACATAGAGTTATAAACTTGCCAGTAAGGAGTGCATTTAAAGTGTTTCAGAGTTTTTTTTTCTGTTGCATTATCCTTTCTGTTTAGTTCCAGAAATACTTTTATTTCTTTCTTAATTTCTTCTATGACCTATTCATCATTCGGGACTGTATTGTTTAATCTCCATGAAATCCTGTAGTAAATAGGGCTTTTTCTGGTGTTGATTTTAAACTCCATTGCATTGTGGTCTGATAGAATGCATGGGATTGTTTCAATTTTTTTTTTTGTTGAAGTTTTTTTGTTCTCCAGTATGTGGTTAATTCTGGAGAACATTCCATGGGGTAAATAAAAAGTATTTTTTTGGTACTTGGGTGGCATATGCTGTAGATATGTTAGGTGTTAGGTCAATTTGATGTATGGTATTTTTTAATTTAGATATCTCTCTCCTTATTTATTTTCCTGTTGACCTGTGTAATGGAGACAGTGGGGTATTGAAATCCCCTACAACTAGTGAGTTGGGATTAATCTGAGACTTAATGTCCTGTATGTAGTATTGTATTTATGAAGTTGGATGCACCAGTGTTTACATGTGGTCCCACATTTTTTTTGGGAGTCATTAGTATCTTCTTGGTCAATTGTTCCTTTGATAAGGATGAAGTGACCCTATTTATCTTCTCTGATTAGTTTTAGTTTGAAGTCTATTCTGTCTGATATTAGAATTTGCAGCTCCTGCTTGCTTCTTAGTGTCATTCGCTTGGAATATTTTTTTAATTTTAATTGATGCTTTTGTTGAGCATTTTTGCATTTCATACGATGGCTCCTAATCAAATTTAGCCATTCCCTGCCCCAGTCCCACATCAGAACTCATGCATTACTTCATTCAAATTAAGCCATATCCAGTCAAGGTTTTGAATCCACATGTTCTTCTGTGCAAGTTCACCCACTGGAGTCTAGTTATCACATCAAGAAATCTTAAGTAAGGCATACTCTCTCCTTACACAGTCAGGAGTCTACAGTAAGTTCTTCAGTTCCGGGCCAGTCCCCCACCCTGTTTTCTCTTACCCACTTGGAGACTTGTCCGCGTTGGCATGGGTCCCGTTTTGCCTTTTTGCCTGGTGCCAAATCTTTGCCACAAGTTCACATAGTTCTGCTTCCTTAACTCATGCCACTGACCTGGCTCTCACAATCTTTAACCCTCTTATGCAATGATCCTGAGTGTATGTGGGTTTGAGGTAATACACGTCTTCCTATCCAGGGATATACACTGTGGAGGCTCCCATTCTTTGGAGCTTGGCTAGTTGTGGCTTCTGTTAGCATTGTACCCCATTGTGTAAGGAAGCTTTACTGGTGAGAATTGAGGGATGCACTTATTTTTTTTTCTCAGCCCCTCATTCTATAATGTTCCACAAGTCTTAGAGGTTCAAGTGTAAATGTGTCTCCTAAGATTGGGCATATTTCAGGTTTACATTTTTCTATGTCTGATCAGTTGTGGAATTCCTCAGTAGCTTACATCTTTTGCAAAGAGAATTTTTTTTTCTTTTCTTTTTTTTTTTTTTTTTTTTGGTCTTTCAGGGCATGCCGGGTCTCCTCGTAGCCCCAGCGTCCTGGAACTAACTCTGGAGACCATGCTGGCCTTGAATCACAAAGAATCCGCCTGCCTCTTCTGCCTCCTGAGAAGAGAAGTTTCTTTGCTGGGTGGTTGATGGTATGTTCATGCTTCGTCCTTGATATATAAGACTTTCCATATTTTAGATGTAAGATAAGAAAAACATTTTCATTTGTCTGTGAGATCTTGACAGTCGGGGTTGTATGGTGTGAGGTTTAGGCTTCTTCCCGGGTCCGGCCCCCACCCCCCTTGTTTGATCGATTTTTCTCCTTAGCGTGTCCCATATAGGATGTAGGCAGTATAAGTGTAAACTTCCGGTTAGCAAGGCTTCCAGGTCAGTTCTGGCTCCATTATTCTAAGTCCTATTTTGAAGTAGTCCTGTCTTAAGCATTAGGGTATTATTTTCCATTCCTGGTACATAATCAAGAGCTTTTTTGATAGCCTGTGTTATGAGAGTCTCTTGGAATAACCATCACCAACCATTCATTCAAAGTGAGGGGTCTTCTCTCTGGTACTGTGTTTCTCACTATACACCAAGGTTGCACTACCTGTGCACTAATGTTCAGAAAACATATGTGTACTACAGAGGGGGTTCCCAAGCCAACACACTTCCCTCTGGGTTCCCTAGCCACCCAAGTTCCAAACATCTAGATTCTTTCTTCTTCTTTTCACCACCTACCTAGACTCTCCATCCCCTAGTACTCCATTATATCACCCTCACGGGCTTTTGGAGAGCCTTGTACCTACCACTAGACACCCCTGGAGGTACGCATTCCTCACTCCAGCTCAACACCCCACTTTAAACACTTCCCCCTAGTAACATCTTTTTCCTACTACCCTCCTCTTTGGGGGACTAGTATGGGCCTTTATTTACATGTATCCTTTCCAATTTATTGGCTTCAGGTGCCACATAATGATTTTACTCATGAAAATAGGGATTGGTCCTACAATCCACACATGAAGGAGAACATTATGTTGCCTTGTTTCTGTCTTTTGTTGTTTACTTCAACTTAGTATACACTCTCTTGTTCCCATCCATTATACTCCAATTCCATAATTTCATCTTTTCTCTACTGTGATTAGTACTCTATGTGTAGATATACCACCATTTTCATTATCCATTTGTCAGTGGGGACATTTAGGTTGTTTCTATTTATTCATATCGGTGAGAGTGCAGCAACAATCATGGATCTAGAGGTATCCTTTCAGTATGATGAGTCCTTTGGGTATAGGCCAAGGAGTCATATAACTGGGTCATATTGTAGGTCCATTTTTAGTTTTGTGAGAGTTCCACACACTGCCTTCCACAGTGGCTGCACTAATTTGCATTCCCTACAGTAATGAATGAGTTTCCCTTTCTCTACATCTTTGCCAACATCTGGTGTCCTTCATTCTCTTGTTCTTCACCAGTCTGATTGGGGTAAGATGGAATCTTAAAGTGTTTTTTTTTATCTGCATTTCTCTAATTACTAAGGATATTGAACAGTTTTTAAGGTGTTCCTTGGCCATTTTTATTTCTTTATTTGAGAACTCTCTATTAAGATATGTAGCCCATCTTTTTATTGGGTCCTTTATTTTCTTTTTGCTTTGTTTTTGAGTTCTTTGTATATTCTGGATATCAATCCTCTATCAAATGTGTAACTGGTAAAGATTCTACTACACTCTCTGGGTTTCCAGTTTACTCACTTGGTTGTTTGTTTTTATGTACAAAAATCTTTATAGCTTAATGAGGTCCCACTTGTTTATTGTTAACCTTAATGCTTGAGCAGCTGATTTGCCATTAAGAAATCCTTTCCTATGCCTACATCTTAGAGGGTACTGCCTATATATTCTAGCAGTTTCAAAGTCTCAGATCTTACATTGAGGTCTTTGAATCCACTTGTAGTTGGACTTTGTGCAGGGATGACTAAAAATAAGGGTAAACATTTATTTCTTCTCTAAGGTATAGCTTCTGTCTCTGCCATACCCATTTGTTGAAGATGCTGTTTTCCCCCATTGTGTATTCTGGCACCTTTGTCAAATACCAGGCGGCTGAAATGGTATGTACTCCTGTCTGGGTCTTTTAGTCTGTTCCATTGATCTACCTGTCTATTTTTGTGCCAGTACCATGCTGTATTTTTATATAACTATAGCTCTGTAATATAACCTGAGATCTTGTATGGTGATGACCCCTGCATTGTTGTTTTTGCCAAAGATTCTTTTGGCTATGTGGGGTCTTCTGTGAATCCATTTGAATTTTACAATGATTTTTTTCTAGGTCTGCTAAGAATGTTGTGGAAATTTTGATTGTCATTACATTGAAATTATACATTGTTTTTGGTCCTATGGTCATTTTCACACTTATTGAGTTCTGTACCAGTCCACCAAGGATGGGTGAGATTGCCTATCGACTGTTGTCGTCCTTTCGTCTTTGCTTACAGTATTTGCAATTTTCCTTGTCCAAAAATATTTAATGTTGTTAGGTTTTATCTGAAAATATTTTATTTTTTGAGGTTTTTTTTTTTTTTTTTTTTTTTTTTTTTTTTTTTGTTTGCTTTTTATTGTTATTTAGAAAGGCTACTGAATTTTCAAAGTAGATTTTGTAACTTTTCACTTTACTGAAAGTATTAAACATTTATAGTAGTTTTCTAGTGGGATTTTTTTTGGATCTGTTTTGTGTACTATCATGTAATCTGCAAATAGAGATAGTATGACCTATTCTTATCCAATTAGTATTCCTTTAATTCCCTTCTAGTGTTTTCTTGCTCTTGCAAGGGTTTCAAACACTATATTGAAAAGGCGTGAAGATAGTGGACAGCCTTGTCTGGTTTCTGATTTTAATGGGAATGCCTCCACAATTTCTCCACTTAGAATGATGTTGGCTGTGGGTATGTGTTGGTGACTAGGATTAATTGACTTGGAATAAGCAGAGCCCAGGAATTCTGGGAGGCAGCTTCTGACCCAGACAGGGTGAGTGGCTGAACAGGCAGCTCACAGAGACCCTGTCTTTCAGTAAACCTCCAAATGATAAGGTATACAGCTGCCACCTGGATTCTAGGCCCTTGTTCTGGGAAGAAAATATCTTAGTTAAGTGACCTTCAGTTGCTATCTACATTCACACAGGTCCTTTGTGTAAAGCTCTCCCAAGTTTTCTGTAAGAGGGTCACATCTCCTTTTTCAAATCTTCTCTTGGAATGTTGCTCCTACACAGGCTTTCCTATGGCTGCCAAATTTTGTCTATGTAAAACGGAGTTCTTGGGGAAGTAAACTGATGTTCTACATGATCTAGTCATCCCAGGAGTCTGTCATTGTCTCCTTGTAGCTGCTCAGATCTTGGCTCCTGGGAGCGAGAGGCATACTTGCCCAGGTGTGTTGAATATAGCCTTTATGATACTGAGGTATGTTCCTTCTAGACAAATTCCTTCTAGGACTTTTAACATGAATATATGTTGGATTTTGTTAAAGGCCTTTTCTGCAACTATTGATATGATCATGTGATTTTTGTCTTCAAGTCCATTTATATGTTTTATGACATTTATTGACTTATGTGTATGAACACCTTCGGCATCCCATAAGCTAAACCCTACTGATTATGGTGAATGATATTTTTAATGTGTTCTTGTATGTGGTTTGCAAGTATTCTTGTTGAGTATCTTCAATCTCTATTAATTAAGGATATGGTTCTATAGTTTCTTTTTTAGTTGTATCTATGTCGAGTTTTGGTGTTAGACTGATTCTGGCTTCATAGAAGGAGCTGGCGAAGTTCTCCCTTGTTTCTATCTTTTTGAAATAGTGGATAGCCGTAATAGTATTGGTTTATAAATTTTGTAAGGTTTGTAGAATTCTACCATAAAGATATCTGGACCTGGGATTTTTTTTTTTTAATCTTTTTGAGACAGGGTCTGCCTTTAGTCCCAGCTGGCTTGGAGCTCCCTATGTAGACCAGGCTGGCCTTGAACTCACAGAGATCCACCTGCCTCTGCCTCTCAAGTGCTGGGATTAAAGGCATGCACCACCACGCCTGGCCTAAGATGGTTCTTAGCCGCCATATGGGTGCTGTGAATTGAACCTGGGTACTCTGCAAGAGCAGTCAGTCAGTGCTCTTAACCACTGAGCCAACTCTCCAGCCCCATGCCTGGGATATTTTTTTTTTTTTTTTTGTCAGGAGGTTTTGTTTTACTGTTTCAATTTCTTCATTTGCTATGGGTGTGTTTAAGCTGTTGATCTCTTCTTGATTTGAATTTGGTTCTGTCCATGACTCTCTAAATTTATTCAATTCTTTTAGGATTTCAAATTTCATGGAGCATATGTTTTTAAAGTATTCTTTTAACATGCTTTGGATTGTTTTGGTGTTTTTTGTGATGTTTCCCACATAGTCTCTGATTTTGTTTACTTGAATTTCCTCTTTGTTTTGCTTAGCTGGGCAAATGTCTGTTTTTCTTGTTTAACTTTTTGAAGAAACAGCTCTTAGATTCATTTTTTTTGTATTTTCTTTGTTTCTATTTGATTAACTTCTTTTATTATGCTTTTATTGATGTTTTGTGTATTTCAGACATCATTTTTCAGTTCAATTTAGGCATATTCCCCTTTCCCTCTCCCCACCCCACCCCAGATCATGCATTCTGCCATAACTGTCCTGAATCTTTCACTGTCTTTTTTTTTTCATGTTTGGGAATTCACATTTTCCTCCCCCAATTCTACAGTCATCCAAAATATGGATACACACCTTCTACCCATATACAGCAATCACAGTCTGAAAATAAAGGGTGGGTCAATTCTAGATCCCATTGAGAGATTTACATTATAACAACATAGCTGTTTTCAGATAAACAGAAATATAACAGTAATATTGTTCAGCTTGTCTTTCAACTGGGGATTTGGTGTTAGCATCCACAAATGAGGGAAACAAACCATTTACCTTTTGTTTTCCTGGGACTGTGTTACTTCACTTAGCATAATGCCTTCAAGTTCCATCCATTTACCTGAAAGTTCATGATGTCATCTTTCTTTACTGCTGAATAGTACTCCATTGTGTATATGTACCAAATTTTTGTCATCCACTTGTCTATTGGGCATTTGGGCTGGTTCCAGCTCCTCGCTATTGTGAAGAGAGCTGCAATAAACATAGCTGAGCATGCATCTTTCGGGTAGGAGGAGTCTTGAGGGTATATACCGAGGAGTGGTATGACTGGGTCAGGTGGTAGGCTCACTTTGAGTCTTTTAAGGGTTCTCCACACTGGTTTCCATAATGGGTGTACAAGTTTACATTCCCACCAGCAGTGGATGAGTGTTCCCCTTTCCCCACAACCTCTCCAGCATTTGGTATCATTTGTTTTCTTGATCTTAACCAGTCATATCAGAGTGAGATGGTATCTGAGAGTGGATATAATTTGCATTTCCTTAATTATTAATGATGTTGAAGATGTTCTTAAGATGTTCCTCAGCCATCTCTAATTCCTCACTTATGAAGTCTCTGTTCAGCTTTTTGCTCCATCGATTGAGTGGGTCATTTGTTTTATTTCTTCTTTGTTTTATCAGCAGTTTATATATTCTGGAAATCAATGCTTTGTCAGATGTATCTGTGGTGAAGGTTTCTTCCCACTCTGTGGGATTTCTCTTCACTTCCTTTTGTTTCTTTTGATTTACAGAAGCTTTTGAGTTTAATGAGGTCCCATTTATCAATTGTCCACCTTAATTCTTGCACAGCTGCTGTCTGATTTAGGAAGTCTTTTCCTATGCCTATGTCTTGTAGTCTGCTGCCAACTTTTTCTTCTATCGCCTTAGCCTTCAGAGTTTGGGGTTTCACACTGAGGTCTTTAATCCATCTGGAGTTGACTTTTGTACAGGGTGAGAGGTAGGGGGTTAATTTCATTCTTCTACAAGTGGTGATTCAATTTTGCCAGCCATTTGGTGAAGATGCTATCCGTCCTCCATTGAGGTTTTTTTTTTTTTTTTTTTTTTTTTCCCTTTGTCAAATATGAGGTGGCTGAAATTGTAAGCTCAAATTTGGATCTTCAATTTTGTTTCATTGGTCAACAGGTCTGTTTTGCAGCAGCACCAGGCTGTCTTTATGACATGGCCTTGTAATATAGTTTGAAGTCTGGTAGAGAATCCCCCCCATATTGCATTTTTCATGAGAGTTACTTTAGCTATTTGAGGCGTTTGGCTTTTCCATAAGAATTTAAGGATTTATTTTTCCAACTCTGTGAAGAAGCTCATGGTGATATTGCATTGAATCTGTATATCAATTTGGGTAAAATGGATATTTTTACTATATTAATTTTCCCAATCCATGAGCATGGGAGTTCTTTCCTCTTTTGATATCATTTTCAATCTCCTTCTTCAGAGGTTTAAGATTTTGGTTGTAGAGGTCTTTGGTATCTTTGGTTAGGTTTGTTCCCAGGTATTTTATTATTTGGGGGGCTATTGCGAGTGGGTAGGTCTTCTTATATTCCTTCTCCACTTGTTTACAGTTGGTGTAAAGAAAGGGTACTGATTTTTCTAGGTGGATTTTCTATCCTGCCACTTTACTTAAACGCTTAATTGTTTCTAGAAGTTTTCTGGTGGAGTTTTTAGCATCCCTTAGGTAAACTATCATATCATTTGCAAAAAGAGATAACTTAACTTCCTCTTTTCTGATTAGTACTCCTTTAATTTCCTTCTCTTTTCTTATTGCCTTAGGAAGCATTTTAAGCAGGACATTGAAGAGAAGTGGCAATTAAGAGGCAGCCTTGCCGGTTCCCACCTTTAAGAGAAATGATTCCATTTTTTCTTCATTTAGGACGATGTTGGCAATGGGTTTGCTATATATGGCTTTGATCATGTCGAGGAATATTCCCTTCAGTCTGATTCCCTCTAGGACTTTAAACGTGAAGGGATGCTGGATCTTGTCAAAGATCTGCACCAATTGAGATGATTGTGTGGTTTTTGTCTTTCAGTCCATTTATGTATTTTATGATATTTATTGATTTATGTATGTTGAACCATCCCTGCATCTCTGGTATGAGTCCAGCTTGATCATGATGGATGATCTTTTTGATGTGAGTCTGTATGTGATTTGCAAGTATTTCGTTGAGAATTTTTGCATCTATGTTCATTAATGAGATGGGTCTATAGCTCTCTTTTTTGCTTGTATATTTGCCTGGTTTTGGTATTAGAGTGATGCTGGCTTCATAGAAGAAGTTTGGGAGAATTCCTTCTGTATCCTTCTGAACAGTTTGAGTAGTAATGGTTGTAGGACCTCTTTAAATATTTTATAGAATTCTGCCATGAAACCATCTGGACCCGGGCTTTTTTTAGTTGGGAGATTTTTTAATTACATCTTCAATTTCCTCAATTATTATGAGTCTGTTTAAACAGTCAATCTCGTCTTGGTTAAGCTTTGTTGGTTCCAAGGATTTCAGATATTCATCCATTTCTCTTAGGTTTTCAAATTTAGTGGAGTATAGGTTTTTGAAGTATTCCCATATGACTGTTTGGAACTTTTCTTTGTCTGTTGTGATGTTTCCCCTTTCATCAAGAATACTATTGATTTGGAGTTTCTCTCTCTCTCTCTCACTCTCTTTCTCTCTCTCTCTCTTTCTCTCTCTTATTGTTTTTTTGTTAGCTCTATTTTGTTTATCTTTTCAAAATTCGTTGATTTTATGTATTGTTTAGTTTCTATTTTATTGATTTCTACTTTGATTTTTGTTATTTCTTCCTCTCTGTTGGGTTTTGGGTTCATTTATTGTCTCTCAAGTGTTTTTAGCTGCAGTGTTAGATTGTTTATTTGTTCCCTTTCTGTTTTTCTGATGTGAGCACTTAGGGCTATAAATTTCCCCCTCAAGACTTCCTTTAAAATATCCCACAGGTTTTGTTGTCTTGTATTTCATTTTTCATTCAGTTCCATGAATACTTTTATGTCACTCTTTATTTCTTCCCCAACCCATTCACTTTTGAGTATTGTATTGTTTAGTCTCCATGTGTTCTTGTAGCTAGTTGAGCTTATTTTCATGTTCATATTGAGTTTTATTGCACTGTGGTCTGATATAATTCATGGAATAATTTCTATCTTTTTGTATTTGTTTAGGTTTCTTTTGTGCCCTAGTATGTTGTTGATTTTGGAAAATGTTCCATGAGGTGCTGAGGAGAAACTATATTCTCTGGTGTTTGGATGGAATATTCTGTAGATGTTTGTGAGGTCCATTTGGTGTATTGTATTGTTCAGTTCTCATGTCTTTGCTTATTTTCTGTCTTGTTGATCTATCTAAGGGGCTAAGTGGGGTGTTGAAGTCCCCTACTATTAGTGTGCTAGGATTATTCCGTGTCTTGAGGCCCTGCAGAATAGTGTTTATAAAGTTAGGTGCACCAGAGTTTGGTGCATAGACATTTAGGATTGTGAAGTCTTATTGGTTAATTGTTCCTTTGACAAGGATGTAATGGCCCTCTTTTTCTCTTCTGATTAATTTTATTTTGAGATATATTTTATCTGGTATTATAATAGCCACTCTGGCTTGTTTCTTGGTACCATTTGCTTGGAATATTTTTTCCATCCTTTCACTCTATGGTGGTGTCTGTTCTTGAGGGTTAGATAGGTTTCTTGTAGACAGCATATAGAAGGATTCGGTTTCTTAATCCATTCTCCCAGTCTATGTCTTTTGACTGGGGAGTTTAGACCATTAGTATTTAAGGTTATTATTGAGAGATGTGTGTTGCTTCCTTTCATCATATTTTTTGTTTGTATTCTTGGTCTAGATTTGTATTTAGTCTGTTATGCTTTTGTTGCTTTCTGTCTTTAATTCCTTAGGGATAGTTGCTCCTTTCATCTCCTTTGGATTCCTTCAAGTATTCTTTCTTTTTGTTCATATTGTGAAAGATTTTTCTTTCTCCTTCAACTATAATTGACATTTTTTTTTGCTGGGATGAGATTTAGGGTGGACCTGACATGAGAATTTTTTTTTTTAACTCTAAGAACATTTTTCTTAAACTTCATTTGAGTCCATTCTTAAATTCTTTTATGAACGAGCAAAGAACTCTAAGAGGTGAACCCTGTTTCCTGTATATCCTGGTCACACATATATTTGAAGCAATCAATGGAAACGATTGGGGCTGGAAATATTACTGAGCAGAAGAGCCCCTGTGTGAGGCTTTAGGTTCAAGTGCCAGCACACATCTTCATGCAATAAAGGTTTGTTTAGCAGCTATGTTGATGCACAGTAGGATTCTAGAAATTGGGAGATAGAAGTAGGACAATGATGGAGCTAAAAGTTGGCCCCAGCTATTTGAGAGATTAAAGCTAATGTGAGTTATTTGAAACCTTGTTACAGAAAAAGAATCTAACCAAAATACATTTCAATTGTTTATAAGTATGAATAAATAAGCATTATCATGCTTAGTTAAATTTGTTGAAATTGTTTTTTGATTTTAAGTATCCCTTTTGCTTGTGGATTTTTTAAGGGATTCTACAATATAAGAGCACAATTGTTTTCAGATCACATATAGTTAGGTAATTTGTGCTGGCATCCACAGATGAGGGATACCATTCATCGTTTGATTTTTCTGGGACTGTGTGACTTCACTCAGCTTGATATCTAGCTCCATCCATTTACCTGCAAATTTCATGATGTCATCTTTCTTTGCTGCTGCATAGAACTCAATTGTGTAGATGTACCACATTTTCTTTATCCACTCGTCAGTTGAGGGCACTTGGGTTGGTTCCAGCTCTTTGCTATTGTGAACAGAGCTGCAGTAAACACGGCTGTGCATGTATCTCTGTGGTAAGATGAGTCTTGTGGCTATATACCCAGGAGTTACGTATGGCTGGGCCAGGTGGCAAGTTCATTCTGAGTCTTTGAAGGGTTTTCCACAGTGCTTTCCATAGTGGCTGTATGAGTTTTCCCACCAGCAGATGATGAGTGTTCCCCTTTCCCCACAACCTCTCCAGTGCTTGGTATCATTTGTTTTCTTGATCCTAGCCAGTCTTATCAGAGTGAGATGATATCTTAAAGTGGTTTTAATTTGCATTTCCTTAATTATTAGGGACATTGAACACTTTTGAAAATGTTTCTCAGCCATCTCTAATTCCTCACTTGTGAAGTCTCTTTTCAGCTCTTTGCTCCATCTTTTGAGTGGGTCATTTGTTTTTTCTTTCTTCTTTGTTTTTTGAGTAGTTTATATATTCTGGAAATCAATGCTTTCTCAGTTATATCTGTAGTGAAGTTTTTCTCCCACTCTGTGGGTTTTCTCTTCACTTCCTTAATTGTTTTGTTTGCTGTACAGAAGCTTGAAGCTTTTGAGTTTAATGAGGTCCCATTTGTCAATTGTCGACCTTAATTCTTGCACAGCTGCTGTCTGATTTAGGAAGTCTTTTCCCACACCTTTGTCTTGCAGTCTGCTGCCGACTTTTTCTTCTATCACCTGTTGGAGTCTTCTAGAGGACTGATAGAATTTAGTGGGGGTTTATTATCTGTTTTTCCCATGTTGTTGATTTTTCATTGTGACTTTCAAATGTGGATTTGATTTGTCGTTTGTAATCTGATGTGAAATTTGAGTGTTTCTTCACTGGGTTGAAGGCTTTTCTTCTAGATTGGCTGTGGAGTGGCAGGTTTGTTGTCTCTTCTGTTACCTTGTGCCCCCGTTCTCTACAGCTGTTCCCGCCAGGATGGCCACACTATGGGGAGCACTGGTTTTGCCCACACACTGGCACCCTATCCAGTCACCTCTGTGGTGCTTGGACCCTTACTGGTGTGCACGGGAAGTTGGAATGGCTCCAGCCCCCTGGGTACAGTCCTTGTCCCAGATCCAGTCACCTATGAGTTGCACCATAGCTTGGTTACATTTTGTTCTGAGTCCTAGGTAGCCAGGTCTGTCCAGCAGACTGGGATCCAAGGAAGACGGGGTTTGTAATTACCTGAGCGGGTGCTTAGAAATCTGTGCTACGGTTCTTAGCAAGTCTGTATTAGGGAGATAGAACAGAGGTCTAAGGTGGAAGATTTGGTTTCTGTCTGTGTCTTAGGCTGCCAGGTTCAGGGTTGGGGGGATGAAATCAACTAAATAGAGAGGAAAGCAGGTTCTGGTTTACCAGCATAAAAGTAGGGTTAAGATTTTCTGGCAGGTCAGGAGTCAGGGGAGATCACCTGAATGGGGACTCAGCACCCTATGCTAGGGTGGTTAGCTACTTGAGGTTAGGGAGTTAGTATAGAGATGGAATTGTTGCCAGCAGGGATCTGAGGCTGGGTGAGAAGATGGTGGTGGAGGGTGAAGAGAAATGCTTGGAATATTTTTTTCCATCCTTTTACCTCAAGGTAGTGAGTTTGAAGGTGAGATGGGTTTCCTCTAGATAATAAAAGATGGATTTTTTTCTTAATCCATTCAACAAGTCTGTGGTTTTGATTGAGGAATTCAGTTATTCATATTTAAATTTATTATTGAAAAAATTATTATTTCTGTCAGTTTAATTTTTGTTTGCATTCTTGGTCTAACTTTTTGTTTCCATAACTGTATCTTTATTTCTATTTTTCTGTTGCCCCTTGGGGATTCTCATTCCTTTCTTCAGTTCTTTGTATTGCTTCAAGTAGACCCTGAAAGCTGGGTTTCAAGATATGAATTCTTTCAGCTTATTCATGCCATGGAAGATTTTTCTGTTTCCTTCAGCTATAATAGATATTTTTACTGGATAAAGTATTCTGAGTTGATATCTATGGTCATTTAGAGCTGGGAATACTTTAGTCCAGGCTCTTATTCTTGCTTTCATAGTTTGCACTGAAAATTTGCCTGCAATTTGGATGGGTTTTCCTTTCTATGTGACTTGTTTTTCTTTCGTGACTTTCACTATTCTCTCTTTTTTCTGTATGTTTAGTGGTTTTACTATGATATGCCTTTGGGTGTTTCTTTTCTGGTCCTGTCTATTTGGTGTTCTCTGTGCTTTTTGTATTTGTATGCGCATGGCTTTCCTTAATTATGGGAAGATTTATTTTATAAGCTGTTTGAAGATCTGTTCAGTACCATCATCCAGAGAGTCTTCTCTTTCCTCTATGCCTACGATGTGTAAATTTGGTATTTTATGATTTCTCCCACATTTCCTGCATATTCCATTCTTGTATTTTAAAAATCTTCATAGTCTTTGCTTGAGGGGTTTAATTCTTCAACTTTATTGTGAAGTTATGATATTTCTGTTTTACATTTGATTCATTCTATTGTTGAGGGTTTCTCCCATTGTTTCCAATTGGCTTATTGAGTGTTTCACTTTATTCTTCATTGTAGTCTTTGTTTTCTTCAGAATTTTTATCTCTATTGTGAATTCAGTCATGAGTTCATCCTATCTTCTTTTAGTTCTTTGATTTGATTGTGTGTTCTTTAAATTTGTTGAGTTCTTTGATCATGTTTATGATTTTTATTTTAAAATTCTGTGTCCTGGGGGTTCTCATTGTAGAACTCTTCTATAGGACTGGTGGTATTTTGTGAAGGGACATTATTTGTTTTTTTTCATCTTATTATTTTTTCTTTTTTTATTTATTTTTATGTGTATGAGTGTATTGTCTGCATGTAGGTTGGTAAACTCGTGTTGTGCAATGCCGCAGTGGTCAGAAGAGGGCATCGGATTCCCCTGCAACTGGAGTCAAAGATGGTTCTTAGCCAGCATATGGGTGCTGGGAATTGAACCCGGTTCCTCTGCAAGAGCAGTCAGTGCTCTTAACCGCTGAACCATCTCTCCAGCCCCTATTATTTTTTCTTATTTATTTATTTATTTATTTATTTATTTATTTATTTATTTATTTATTTATTTATTATGTGTATGAATGTACTGTCTGCATGTTGGTTTGTGCACCCATGTTGTGCAATGTTGCAGAGGTCAGAACAGGGCATCGAATTCCCTTGGAGCTGGAGTTAAAGATGGTTCTTAGCCACCATGTGGGTGCTGGGAATGGAACCAGGGTCCTTTGCAAGAGCAGTCGGTGTTCTTGACTGCTAAGCCATCTCTCCAGCCTCAACGTATTATTATTTTTTCATTGTGAATTTGGCATGTGGATTTCTTTTGCTTTTTGTGATTCTCATCTCAAACTCCTTCCCTTGTAGCACTGAAGATTGATTTTATCTTTATTCTTGATGTGCCTTGGCTGTTTTCTTATTATTTATGAAAGTCTGGTTTGTCTAGGTTTCAGGTTTTCTCTTTTTTATTTTATATGGGAGGGAGCAAATGGCTCTAGTCCAGTTATTCAGGAGCTCCCAAGGAGTTCTAAGTCTGGCACCAATCAGATGCTCTCAGGCTTTGTACTGTACTAAGGTTTGGGTCTCTACTAATGAGCAGATGCAGCCCAATTTGGGAAGCCTTCTAGGCAGAGGCTGGATTCAGGTATTCTCAGGCATTCTTCAAAGGTCCAGACCCCTATTAAAGGTCAGGGAAGTCTAGCCCTGCAACACTAGGAGAGGCTTCAGATGGTCCCAAGTTGGGGGGAGGGGGCGTCTGGGCACAATTTGGGAAGCTCACCACCAGGCAGTGTCTGGATTTAGGGGCTCTCAGACTAGCTGGAAATGTCTATATATAAACTTTTTAATGAATGTTTCTTTTGTGATTATTATAATGGAGCCAAATGGCAGTTGGATATAGAAGACAACCAGGAACCAAAAGAAAATTTCTGTTGCTTAATTTGTTGTAAACATAATTATTTTTTTTCAGTCAAATGATAAACAAATCAGAAGAATTGATGAATTCCCAAGTTTTACTTCTTGCCGAAGATGAAATTAGATTTTAGAGAAATAAATTACTTATTCTGGAGGAAGTTCCTCTCTAGCTGTGATGAAATCAGTTATCCAGAGGGGGTCAACAAAAAAGAAATGTGTTTTGTCTTGGTGGTGTTATTGCTTCTAATTTGAGTGATGAACGTTTATTTATAACACTCAAAGGCATGAACGGCATTCAGAAAGCCCAGGCTTTGTTTTCCCAATGTTGGAAGTATTAGATAAAAAGCAATTGGTAGTCAGTGAACATTTGTTTAATCTTCATGACTTCAAGCTACCATTGTGAATGATAGCTCTACTACTTGCCTTTATTTGCTTATTATGAGTAGAGTTGATAAAAGATACCTCACACTGAACACTAAATTGAAGGTGTTTTTGTACATTTTTGCAACTATTTTTTTTATTTTTATTTTTATTTTTTTTTAATTTAATTTATTTTTGTATGTGTATGAATGTACTGTCTGCATGTAGGTTTGTGCACCCGTGTCGTGCAATGCCGCGGAGGTCAGAAGAGGGTCTTGGGTTCCCCTGGAACTGGAGTTCTCCTGGAATTGGAGTTACAGAATGTTCTCAGCCGCCATGTGGGTGCTGGGGATCAAACCCGGGTCCTCTGCAAGAGCAGTCGGTGCTCTTAACCGCTAGGCTATCTCTCCAGCCCGCAACTATTTTTTAAGCCTACTGGGGTTGTTCCTATATTCAGTGAAACTCTCTAGGAAGAAAGAAAAATTTTAAAACTTTTTCAATTTCCCCCAAACGAAGACCTAGTTAACTTAGTCCCAAATTTTCTTTGCATATGAACCCCACAAACAGAATTCATGAAAAATGGAATGGGAACTGAAGATAAAATAAAATAATGCATGTTGTTTTCTTGAATCTTTACACAAATTACTCTGATATTTTAGTTTCTAAGTATTTTTTAACTTACCAATTTTAGTTTCTAAGTATTTTTAAGAAGGTCTTCACTTTTAAGTCAAAGTTACAAGCAATTACAAGTAAAATATGAGAAATTAAAAGGATGAATTAGGAGTGTGGGTTCCATGTTACCCACAAATTAAACAAACTACAAAGTATCTGTAAGCTTTAAGATTTATAAATATTTTATTAATGAGATTATTCATATGTAGGAAATTATGAAATTTCGAATAATACCACTACTTAGTGATTTATGACTCTTCCCTTAGAAGGGAATGATTGTAGGATGGTGTCAGAGATCCTCTGGCTTTTGAGCACCTGAGTTCAAATCACTGCTCTGTCACTGATGAAATATCCAGAATTTTAGAAGTTGCTATAGTCTCAGTGAGCTTGTTCATTTTATCACTTTTAGATGCAGAGCTGTGACAGCAGTTCCTAAGATAAAGGATCAGTGAGAAGCTAAATATAATAACTGAAAACCGGGGCTGGAGAGATGACTCAGCGGTTAAGAGCACCGACTGCTCTTGTAGAGGACCCCGCACCCACATGGCGGATAAGAACTGTCTTTAACTCCAGTTCCAGGGGAATCCGACACCCTCTTCTGACCTCCTCGGCACTGCATGACACGGGTGCACAAACCTACATGCATAGAGTACATTCATACACATAAAAATTATAAAAAAATATAAAAATTTGTACCTACTCTCAATAGTTAAGGTCCTATGTCTCAGTTTTCAATGTAAACTTCTTGAAGGCATAATCAATAGCCATACCTTTTCTCATTGGTACCCTATTTAACAAAAAAATTTAATACATATTTCATTGTATGACATATAATTTTACCCTCCTCTACTAAAGAAACTTCATAGTTAACAATCATGTATTTCTAAAAAGATAACATTAAATTATCTTCAATAGCTTTTAGACACTATTGGTAGTATTACACATTTTCTGTGGATTTCCAGTGTGGCTTCCTCTCACTCTGAGCCTCTCTTAAAGAAGACACTGACTTAAATTCAATTTCCACTCTAACTTCTCTTGAATTGCCACCATTAGGGCAGGTAGCTGGAGATGTAGGACAAAGACATGCTTAGATTTACATCTCTGTGCATTTGTCTTTAATACTCCCCTTTCTTTACAGCAACCATTTGACAATTTACTCTCTCTCTTTAGCAATTTTAGAATGGTTATTTCTTCCTGATACATTTAAACAAAAAACCTTTTACTCAAAATAACAAAGAATTATTCTTATTCAAAAGAGACATGTGACTTACTAGAAAAGATTTTGTTATTTATCTTTCATTTATCAAGATAATTTCAACCTCAGAAGAATGACAGAGAACTTCTGCTGGTTGAGTCAGGAACCATCATAATATGGGATCTCTTCCCTGCAGCCATCTACTGCCAAAAGAGGCTTCTCTGATGAGGGTTGGGAGAGGCAGCAGATGGAACAATAAATCACTAGGAGTCAGTTTACAGTTTAATACTAAGTCCATTTAGCAAAATAAGAGTAGTGGCTCTCCCCTCTGACCTGTACCTGCTTACTGACAAGTTTTGGTCTCTGGTAACTGTGCTAGGTATGGGTGTCATCCTTTGGAGTAGGCCTTAGATCCAACCAGAAAGTAGCTGGTAACTTCTATGACATTTATGCCATTACTGCACTAGTGAGCATGTCTAGTTAGGCTGTTCATTATCATAGCTCATAAGGTTCACAGCTTGATAAGAATGATGATTACTTTTCTCTACCAGTAGTGTGCATAGCACCTTCCAGACCTGTGAAATCTAGACAGTAGAGATGAAGCTTCCCGTTCAGCACCTGTTGACACAAGTCTATGACACAAGTCTGTTGTCTCTTCAGCGACATGGTCTTACTGCCAAGTTCTGTAGGGTAAGCACAAGCAATGGCAATGGCCTTCGTTTGGATGTCTGTGGAACCTCATTGACCAGCAATTCTAAGAGAGGTTACCCATTCTTGGCAATAGACATTTCATTTGTTAGCCTTTGATGTCCAGTAGGGATATTCTTATCCCTTCATAGGTTGACTCCATCTGAAATCTATCTATCTATCTATCTATCTATCTATCTATCTATCTATCTATCATCTATCATCTATCAATCATCCATCTATTTATAATCTATCATCTACCTAGCTATCATCATCTGTCTATCCATATCTGTTATCTATCTGTCTATCTATCAAGCTATCATCTGTCAATCATCTATTTTAGGACATTTCTACAGTAACAAGTTTCCATATAACCATTTTTTTGTATTTTTGAGACAAGGTCTCCCTTTAGTGCCAGGTGGCCTGTGCTTAATGTTAGGATACTTGTTTGGCTTTTCCATGTTTTCTCTATTATTTATTTCATTGAAGTAGTTACTTGTTTAACAACAAAAAATTAAATTATGGTTATTTATTTATTTATTTTTCTTGGACAAAAGCAGAGGGCAGTGGTACTCTTCAAAGCATAGTGTCCCCTCAGAGGTCATTGTAGGAGCAGAGCATACCTCATTCCTCTGGGAAGTTTGCATCCACTTAAAGAAGTTTATCTCCTCCCTGAGCACCATGGTGTACCGTATTACACTCTTTACAAATATCTGAAGAATTACTGCATAAAATATTCACAGGAAGAAAAGAATATTATAGTAGGGAAATGTTATTTGGAAGTTCACTGTAGGGAATAAGGTGCTATGTGTCTGTTTCTGAAGGTATTGCAAGATCTGATCATCTGTCAGCAAATGGGGGGAGCTTTGGATTGTGAACAAAACAAGCAAGTTAACCAGAACAGTGCTCATCAAATTGCTCTGGGAAGTTTCAGAGCTCTGCTATAGGGGATGTGGGCAACTGCACATCTTTGCCTTAAAGCAGGGCTGCCCTGCTTTCTATATTTTTTTTAATTCCAGTTTTTATATATAAATTTATTTGAATGAAAGTACTGTTGGTTAAATAAAGTTACAGTTCAGTGGACTTGATGACTTTTAAATGATATTCCATTTAAGAATGTGTATGATATGACAAAGTGCCTTCTATTCAATATGCAGTGTGAAAGTATAAATGGGGAAATAATTAAAAGATTGGCTTACCAAACTTCTGAATTGTTAATAATGATATTTCATTACTATGAAACAGTTAATGGAGCTGTGATACAATATGACAAAATCAACACCCTGGATAAGAAGGCCTTGTTATGTAAAGATCATCAATAAGAGGTCTGCTGACAGTATGTTACATATTTAACATACTCTTTTACAATGCTTTACAAATATTTAGATACAACTCCCTTGTTCAATTTAAAAATAGTGTGTTTATTTTCAAAGAAACCAGCACCATATTTGTGGTAAATACATTTTTTTCTAATCTGTAATGTCTGTAATCGATGTTCTACATTATGTAACAGCAAGATCTGGTCCCTCTTACAAAGAGTGAAGTAATAATAACTAGACTTTTATGCTGGTGTACTTGAGGAATAGACATTTCCATATGAAAAGCCATGATTGTGGATTTTAATATGACTAAAATTCCCAGTTCCACAGGATGGAAACATCCAATTACTTAAGTATATTTGTCATAAGGAAAAAATAAAACAAGAATTTGCCTCAGTATTTATTGAGTGCAGATGAATCGGAGGAAGTTCATACGCTGGTTTCTATTTTCCTGTTTCTGTTGGTAACACGGAACATTCTCTGGGCATTTCAGCTTTGTGTGCTGGAGAATACGTATCACTCTGTGACTTCAGATAGCAGCGAGACTCCTGAGAGATAAGAACTGTGTTCTTGCATGAGAGTCTTTCATTAACACTCTCTCATTATGGGCCTGGCACTTTTCTTGCTACTTGGAAGGATCTGGGGATGGATTAAAGAAGTAGCCAAGCATATGTACAAATAAAATTCGGCCTTGACACTGGCCATGTGATTAAACTATTGCTGCAGTAAAGAAACATTATGGCAAAAATAAGAATCTGAATATTTTGCCAATATATTAGAATACTTGATTTTGAAATATTCATACCTTCATAGAAGTGCAGAAATGGTTCCTTTCACTAGAGATCCCTAAGTTCTGGTGAATATGGTAGCTTAGTAATATTAATCTAAAATAATTCTGCTAGTTCAGATTTACATTTTCTATTTTGTTGAATTATGATTATATTAATATTTATATGAAATTTTGGGATACTTTGGCCAAGGCCAAGGAGAATACTATGAATAAGACAGAAGCTATACTCTTCTCAATGACCATTTAATTTGTCACAGGTTTTAGAAAAATTTTGCATTGCATAGTTTTTGAATTTTCAGAGTATGTATGAACCTAGGGTTGCCTTAGGCAAATAATAATCTTGATGACACAGTATGGGTATAAGATAAGCCATATTAATGGACCCTTATTTTGGTTTAGAAATTGTTATTTTTTTTAAAAAACTATCATTGCTATTATCTGAATTATGTATACAGGTCATCCTATAATTCACATGCTTTATTTCTATTCAACAGATGCCTGTTCTAAAACTACTTTAGACAATTAATCTCACACGTTATGACAAAGGTCACCTTATCAACATATCTATGCATTCATTTATTTAGTTATAATCAAAATCTGTTCTGACACATGAAAGATGTACTCATTAACCAAAAATATCTGGACTAGCATATTAATTTGAAAGCACTACTATCAGAATCTTTCTTCCCTAAATAGCACTAGAGTGTGGACTCTTGCCCTCCTTGATGTTAGTGAATTCCCTTCTAAGATGGAGCCCTTTCCCCTAGGTGCGCTCCCTTCTTTGAGGCTTTCAGTATTGAGAGTGATAGCCACAGGAATACGATGTTTGTATAATTATTTCGTACTTTCAAAACCAAACACAAATTTTATGAAAATAACATGTCCATGTACTTTAAAAATATTCTTAATTGCTACTAAAATAAGAATTTAGCTTTTATTTTAAAATAAACGGAAAAACAAATGACAAATGGTATCCCTCATTTGTGTATGCAAGCACCAAGTACTACTTGAAAGGCAAACTTAGTAACATTAATGTTATATTTCTCTTTCTCTAAAAGCAACTGTGCTCTTAGAATGTGAATCCCTTAATGGGATCTAGAATTAACCTACCACTTATTTTCGGAGTTTATAATTTTGGTAATATGGGTGGAGGGTATGTATGCATATTTTAGAGTAATATAAAATTAAAAGATAAAAACGTAAGTCCTGAAATATGATTTGGAAATAGCATACAGTTTATTTTCACATGACATGATTTTAGTATATGTGTGGCATATATATATATATATATTGAAACAATACTGATTGGAGGGAACAACAACAAGATAAAAAACTGGGACGATGACTCCCCCGCCAAAAACAATACATCCTCTACTTTGAAAAACTTTTGAAAAGACTCAGAAGGACATGTATGGGAGGGGTGGGGGGCATGGAGGGGGAAATGGGTCTGGATTGTACTGAGACGTGATGTATGAAATACACAAAATTTCAATAAAATGTTAAAAACGTAAACGGGCTATGAGGATTTAAACAAAGTCAGGAATAAACAAAACATAGTAATAATTGAATCCAGCAGAGTACAAGGTTTGGGAAAAAAAATTTTTTTTGGTCTTTTTGAGACAGGGTCTCCCTGTACTCCCATCTGTCCTGGAACTCACTCTGTAGACCAGACTGGCCTTGAACTCACAGAGATCTGCCTGCCTCTACCTCCCAAGTTGCTAGGATTAAAGGCTGGGAAAGAATTAATTTTTTTTGTCTTTTCAAGACAGGGTCTCCTGTAGCCCCAGCGTCCTGGAAACTCACTCTGTAGACCAGGTGGCCTTGAACTCACAAAGATCCACCTGCTTCTGCCTCCCAAGGCTAGGATTAAAGCGCGCACCACCACATCCAGCTAAGAATATTTTTTCCTCTTTTATCTGTTTATTTTTAAGGGATTCTACAATATAATAACACAGTTGTTTTCAGATAACATGATGTTACGTTTGCCATACAATTAGGTAATTGGTGCATTTTGCAAGTATCTTTGTCCAAATTTTGAACAACCCATGGTTCCCATAGTCCAGTTGGTGATGCTTGTATGCACAGGCATGTTGAACAATTAGGAGTCCAGTCTATATTACGGTAGTCTCATGATTCACCCTTATCTCTCCGCAGCCCTTACATTCTACCACACCTCCTCTTCCGCAATTTGTTCCCTAGGCTTTGGGAAAGGGGCACAAGAGGGTGAGAAGAAAACAGTCTACTTTGGAGTTGTCATTTTGGACTCTAGTCTGTTCAGGTTGTTTTCCTTCATGGGTTGACACCTTATCCAGGGATACCTTTTTAGTCATACTAACAAAGCACAAGCAATTGGATGTACAGGCATTTAAGCAGTACTAATTATGGCAAGCTAAGCTGTGAGCATAGACACAGATGCTTGGATGGTATGCTAATCCACAAACTGTGGTTTCTCTATAAAGGGTGGCGAGTTCTTATTGTGGCTTATAACATCTTCCTAACCACTAGAGGACATAAGCTTGTGGCATCTGCTGTGAGTTATTCCTCCAAGGAGAGAGCTAATAGCCAATTAGATTTGGATATAATATATATATATATATTAATAATTATATATATATATATATACACATGGCTGCCACTGTTCCACAGTATCTCCAGGCAGTTGAGGTGTAGCTGATACTGACGGACAAGTCTTGCTTGGGGCTGGAGAGATGGATCAGAGGTTAAGAGCACTGACGGCTCTTGCAGAGGATCCAGGTTCAATTCCCAGCACCCACATGGTGGCTAAGAATTTTTATTTTTTTTATTGATTTTTTTTATTTTTAAGGGATTCTACAATACAATGAAACAGTTGTTTGCAGATAACATTGATGTTACTCAGTATGTCATACAATTAAGGAATTGGTGCATTTTGCAAGTATCTATGTCCAAATTTTGAACAACCCAAGGTTCCCATAGTCCAGTTGGAGAAGCTTGTATGCACAGGCATGTTGATCAATCAGGTGTCCAGACTATATTCCTGTAGTCTCATGATTCACCCCTATCCTTCCACAGCCCTTACAATCTACCACAGCCTCCTCTTCTGCAGTTGTTCCCTGGGCTTTGGAAAGGGGCACAAAGTGGGGTGAGAAGAAAACAGTCTAATTCTTTGGAGTTGTCATTTTGGACTCCAGTCTGTTCAGTTTGTTTCCCTCACGGATTGACAGCTTTCCCTGTGATACTCTTTTCTTTTCTTTTTTTTTTTTTTCTGATACATACTTTTTTTTATTTTTATTTATTTCCGTATGTGTGTGAATGTTGTCTGCATGCACGTCTGTCTCACCCGTGATTGAATGCCGAGGTCAGAAGAGGTGCGGATCTCCCTGGAACTGGAGTTCTCCTGTAATTGAGTTTCAGACGGCTCTCGGCGCCATGTGGGTGCTGGGGATCGAACCCGGGTCCTCTGCAAGAGCAGTCGGCGCCTCTAACCGCTAGGCCATCACTCAAGCTATTGGATGTACAGGCATTTAAGCAGTACCACTTATTGTGTCAAGCTAAGCTGTGAGCATAGACACAGATGCTTGGATGGTATGCTAATCCCAAACTGTGGTTTCTCTATAAAGGGGATAAGTTCTTATTGTGGCTTATAACATCGCCTAACCACTAGAGGACATAAGCTTGTGGCATCCACTGTGAGTTATTCCTCCAAGGAGGAAGCTAATAGCCAAAAGTTTTGGGATATATTATAGGCACTTGGCTGCCACTGTTGCACAGTATCTCAGGTTGTTGAGGTGTAGCTGGTATTTTCGGAGGAGTCTTGTTAGTCTCAGGGAGACCAAATTTGCTGTTTATTGTGTAGTGGCCTTTGGTAACGCTCCTAGCATTTCAGAGGCCGGTTGTACGCAGCAAGTGACGTCCCTTCATCCATGCTCACACCAGGTCTTTGACAAGGGACTTACTGCCTTTCTCCTTGCATATATCCACTTATAGGCAAAAGGCCTTTATAATTTGGGGGGGGGCGGATTTGAATCCCCTAGCCAACATCTCCTAGCAGAATAATTCATTGCTGATGTCAGAGCTTTCCTGTAGTAATATATTTTTGCTTAATTACACAGCTTATAAACACTTTACTATTGAATTTGGCTCTAGATAAATATCCTTTCATAGTTCCTATGCCTATCAATCAGTTAATACGTTGTGCCTGTTTATAGGAAATTACCACTGTAACAATGGCTCTAGTTTACAGTTGGGAGTGGTTCATTACTATCCTGTTATTCTTTTTCCTAAAAAAAAAGGGGGGAGAGGTAGGAAGGTTTCTTCAGCATTAGGGTCCATTATTAACAGTCAACCCCAATATTATTCATAGAGATGCTCAGTGTCCGTGTCTCAGGCAGTCTGAGTTCCTCATTCCTTAATGTTCAGATGGGTCAACTTCTCTGCTGGCATTCCCCAGTTCATCTCACAGCCATAAGTTGTATATTTTTCAGGCATTTAGATTGGTGATTTTTACCTGTGGGAACATAAAATTCTCCTCCCATTGTTATTTTCAAGATCAGAAAAAATTGAAAATTTATCAATAGGATGAAACACAGAGTTTTCCATTTGTATCCCAGAAAGGATAGACCCCACCTCCCACCTCCCTCTTTTTTTTTTTTTTTAGATTTTTTGTTTTGACCTATAGATGTCCTAAATTTTATTACACATACCCATAAAGGAGCCAAGGCATAAGCTTTCATTACATTTACCCAAAGTGGTTCTCATTGACTGTATTCTACTTATTTGTGAAGGAAATTTAAGCTTAGTTCCTTTAACTTGTCCTACAAGTAAAGAAAGTTTATAATTGATATTGTGTTAATCAGAAAAAAATATATAGGCCATTTGTATACCTTAACCTGATACAAATTATAAATAAAACAATTAACATTTTATATTCCCGATTAGTTCAATTGTATTACCATTCCACCAAAACCTACACCTAAAATTAATTAATCTAAACAATTCACTAAGCCACTTAAAATATCCTATACTTGGTGGATAAAGTTGGGCAGAGTTGAGAACCTGCTTAATAAATTTTCCCAATAAACACTGTTGCTCTTTAACGCTATATGACTGGACTAAGTCTTCTACTTATTTGGTAAGTAAAAATTTAAGCTTAATTCCTTTAAATTGTCCTACAAGTAAAAGAAAGTGTTACACTGTGATGTTGTGTATTTCAGAAAAATATAGAGACCAACCCAATACTAACTACGAATAAAACAACTAGCATTTTATATTCCCAGTTAGTTCAAATGTCAGTATCTAGCTCCTTTTCTTTTTTTTTCCCAGCACAAGATTCCTTCATATAAAACCATTTTGCAAGCAGTTGTGTCCCAGCCCACAGAGCCCAAGGCTCCCACCATCCAGCTGGAGGGGCTTGAATGATCAATCAAGTTGATCAAATAAGTGTCCAGACTATATTGTCATAGTTTTTTAAGAGCCTAGATGAAGCCTGCATGCGACATGCTGAGCAGTCTCTAGTGACTCTTCTGATTTATTAACTTCTTTCATCTATTCCTCTAATGTTGAGAATATTTGTCACAATATGAATTTATAGCATAAAATCAGTGCATCATTACATATGGAATAAAATTGCTATAAACTGAGGATTCAAAACAGTTTATCCCCTGAATTTCAACCAATTAATACCATCCTAGGAATTCATGGTTTCTGGAGTCAGTGGCCACTGTGAATGGTATGACTACTTTACTAAACAATAATTAAAGGTAAAAGGAGAAAGTTACCACAAGCAAAGACTTTTTGAAGATAATTTTTTAAATCATATAAAAAGAAAATGCATTACTTCTGATTGCTCCTGAAGGATGTAAGCCAAACGCAACCAGAATTAGCCAGTCATATCACAAGAGGAAACACATTTATACACTCAAATCTCCCCAGACAGGCTCTGCTTTGGGGCTGTTTCCCTTTAGTGAAAAAAATAATGCCACATTTCTGTTTGCGGAAATGTACAAAAATTGGAACTATTTTGAAAGGAAATCCTAAGAGTGATATCTAGAGGCTAGATAATGAATATAATTATTGTTTTCTAACTGAAACTATGGCATAAAACATAAAAGCATATTTCACTTCAAAGGAACATCAAAAGAGAATGCGATACACTGGACCACTGAGGTAGAGCATTCTATTCCTCGGGAAGATGCTTGTTACCACTTTCTGGGAGCTTATTCTCTGCTAGACATGCTTCCAAGCATGATGCAATCATCACATCATTTCCTTTCCATGACACTATCACATAAGTATTACCATCATCACTGTTTCACAGGCAATGAAACTTAGACCAGAGAGGTTAAGAGATGATTTACATGTAGTCACCAAGTAGTAAATAAATAGGCACAAAAACTGTGTACAGATTTGTTTTCTCAGAACTAATCGACTGTTTGCTTTCCCAGGAATCCCGAGCAGAGCCCATTACCTGGCTCAGCAAATCAGTGGCTGAGATCTCCCATTGCATTTCTCAACTCCACATAGAACTTCTGGCCCTCAACTGTTTGGCACTCAATTTTCCACTGCCTCTGAAGTCTACAAAAAACGGACATTTAATGCCTATCTAAAGTAAGTTTATTCATTTGTCAATTTGTATATGCCTGGACATTTAAAAGTAAACAAAGAATACTCATGTGTTTTGAATTTAAAACATGTTAAAATATTATTTTCATTGAATCAGAAAAAAATTCTGATATTAAGAATTTCCTTACACCACTTACAACTTTCATTTAACCATGACTTCTTTTATTTCTTTCTGGAGAATGTGTTATTCAAATCTGTGCATTTTATAGGTGAAGCAAATGAATCACAGAGAGACAAGGGATGTGGCAGATGATCACCTTCATTTCCCTCTGCTTCTTTGGTACTGCAGACTTTGAGTAGTTTCCAAGAGTTTGAGGTAATTCTTGGCCATAGAGGAAGGTGGAGCCCTCCTTGATCTCCCAGGGAGCCCAAAATTGCAGTAGTAAGGAGCATTATGTAAAATATATTGATACTGCTGCCCTCTTCACAATTATTTCCTCTTCTGTAGCATGAATCTTTAAATATTCCAGGTGTGACTGATCTATGATATATGGTTTGAATTACAGGGATAGAATCTATGGTTGGGCCAAGACTGTGCTGACATAAAGCAACAATGGGGTGGCATTGACCATTAAAGGGTGTCAAAAGAAGTTACACTTCGGGGGATTAGAATGGGCTCTGAGATCCAGCCATTGTTCTTGTGAGAAAGGAGTTTCTTAAATATGGAAATACCGAATCATGCTCCATGAGAAACAGCTGTGGAGACCCATATTCTCAGATTTTGTATCCCCAGTGAAGGAGTAGAAATAGAATCCAGAAATGTGTCATCTCAGCGAACCAAAGACTTCCTTATGAAGAAATAAGGTAGAACCTGTGCTGGTGCTGTAGCCCTGGCTCGAAGTCAGGGAGTCTAACAGTTCTATGCTCCCTTGGCGGGGTACTGACAAGTGAATTTAAGAAAGAGTCGATTAAATATTAGGATTATTTGTATGTCCTTTATTTGAGATGTTCCCTTTGAACAGAAGAGTGGAAAACTTGGATAAAAACCAACTCAAATAACATAAATCTCATTATGTCTGCTAAGATTGGAACCAGTGGCCAGCCTTGGTAAGTTTATCTTAATTTTTCAATAGTTTCCTTTCAAATTATATTTGAGCAGTCTGGATTCTATCCAGGCTAGACTTTTATCATCTTGCCACTATTTTGGCATAATCTCTTGTCTTACAATCTAGCTATAGATTAATTTTGTTCAGACCTGACTTAGTCATTTTTTTGAACTTGGATATTACGTAGAGACAAATCTACTCCAATGTTCAACTATAGGAAGAACAAGTAGTTTTTATTCATTAGGGCACCATCGGTCCTAGGAATCAGAAAGTTATTACGAATAGCAGAAATCTTTGAGACCCAGTCCATAAACACTTCATCTATAATATTCCTAAATTCAGGAGAGCCATGCTGCCTCATGTTTCTCTGCGGAGTTTCCATCAGTTCACACATTCTTTTTTTTTTTTTTTTTTTTTTTTTGGTCTTTTTGAGACAGGACTGCCCGTAGCCCCAGCGTCCTGGAACTCACCTTGTAGACCAGGCTGGCCTTGAACTCACAAAGATCCACCTGTCTCTGCCTCCCAAGTGCTAGGATTAAAGGCGTGCGCCACCACACCCGGCAGTTCACACATTCTTATTATGTAATTTTGCTAATCAAGGCAGAGACAATGAAGCAGTTTTGAGAGAGAAAATTGTGCCAATTGTGCCATCAACAGGAGCAAATCAGAGATAACAAAGTGGAAGCAATATTATATTTGTTTGGGCTGTTAGCACAGCCACATCTTGAAAACTCAGATTGCTTTGGTTTAAAATTCAAGGTAAATCTAGAGAAAAACTGGACTTGGTCGTAGTTGAGCCAAATAGTACTTACAGTGAGGAGACCCGGGAGGAATCAGGTTCATTTCATCAATGTCTTCCTAAGTCTTATGCTTGTGCTGGTTAGTTTTTGTCAACTTGACACACCTGAAGGCAGAACCAATGAGGATACTCTTTCAGATCTGGCTGTGGCCATGTCCGTGAAGCATTTTCTTAATTGTTTATTGATGTAGGAGGCCCCGGCCACTGTGAGTTCTGCCATCCAGGTGGCCTGGACTATGTAAGAAAATTAGCTGAACAAGCCAGAGAAGCAAGCCAGGAAGTGGTGCTCCTCTGTGGTCTCTGCTTCAGCTGCCTCCGGGTTCAGCCCTTGAGTTCTTGACTTGTCTTCTTTTTGATGGACTGTGACAAGGACATGTAAACTTGAGTCAACCTTTTTCCCCCTCACTTGCATTGGTCATAGTGTTTCTCATAGCAACAGGAAGCTAATTAGGACAGTGATATTGTAGTTCTTTTTTTTTTTTTTTCTTTTTTTTTTTTTAGTAATATTGTATTTCTTTATTTAATATTAAGTGTGTTCTGTAACTGGAGTTTATTATGCTTAGGAAAAGGCTGGGTGTGGTGGTGCACACCTTTTCATCCTAGCACTTGGGAGCTAGAGGCAAGCGGATCTCTGTGAGTTCAAGGCCAGCCTGGTCTATAGAGTGAGTTCCAGGACAGCCAGAACTACAGGGAGACCCTGTCTCAAAAAGACCAAAAAAAAAAAAAAAAGAAAAAAAAAGTTAGCTTTACTGTTAGTAGCTGAGTTTAATAATAATAATAATGATAAAACTTGTAGCACAGTGAACATTTAACAAGACACCTAATTCACTAATTTCATATTCAATTTTAAACCTATATATGAGTGGTCTCTAGGGAAGAGAGGACCTGCATAAGTATTGACTTTCATCCTCAATCTCGGGTAAATAATTTTGGGATCTTGTTTGTCGTAGACACAGCTGTACTCTTGTGTTCATTGCAGCCCTCTTCATAACAGCTGAGAATGGAAACAGCTGATATCTTTAGAATGTATGGTATATAATCACAATAAAATATCAGCAATAAACAGCATGGACAAATTTGTGTCAATTGCAACCATCTGGTAGGAGAAACAGGAGAACCTGATGTTGAATGAAGGAAGAGAGAGAAGTACAAGGACTACGCAGTTTTACTCACAGAGAGTCTGAAAATGCTGATCTCATAGTAGTTGATAGTACAGTGCTATTTATCAATGAATGGATGGTGTACATGTCTGTGTGTGGAAGGGTTGTTAATCAATATGAACTGCTAAAGAGCTAGAAAACTGTAAGAAATCCTGATATACCATTGGATACTTAACAATAATAAGAGCACCCTGCATCTAGAAAAGCTAGAATAAGTGATTTTTAAAGTTTTTATCATGTACAAATATTTCAGTAGATAATTAGGTTTAATCTGATTTAAACATAAGATAATATGTACATGTATCAAAATATGTATAAGTCTACGACTATGTATGTTTTAATGCTTTTTATGCATTCACTAGGAAGTAAATAGAAACTAAAGCAAAATATAGTATTTGTTCCATTGTTTTCTATATGGTTAGTGAAATTGTCTTTGTAAATATTTATTGCTATTTAAACACCTGACATGATTGATATCTTTGATTACCTATTCAATTAACATTGCTTTCTTGTCCTTATTTTGCACTCTAAAATTCAGTAAATCATTATTAAAAAAATAAATAAGATAGAATTGGGACCAAGTCAGTATGGAATAAAATAATCATATGTGTTCATCTTTCCTGTATATATAATCTTAAAACAAAGAGCCACATACCTTAATTTAAGGTTATATAGTCTTCTTATACAAGTTTATTTATTTATTCATTTATTTATTTATCTTTTAATTGATGCTTTGTGTATTTCATACATCATTTTCCAATTCAGTTCAGGCATATATCCCCTTCCCTTCCCCCCACCCCACCCCTACCCATCCCAGATCATGCATTCTGCCGTAACTTTTCTGCATCTTTCTGTTTTTTTTTGTTTTGTTTTGTTTTGTTTTGATTTCATTCTTTTCAACAATAAGTGATAATTTGTGAGTACAAGCATCCTTCATGTAAAACCAATTTGCGAGCAGTTGTGCCCAACTGCTCATGGGTCCCACCATCCAGCAGGGGTGGGCTTGTATGTTCAATCAAGTTGATCAAATGAGTGTCCAGTCTATATTGTTGTAGTTTCACCATTCACCCCAATCGCAGCCCTTACATTATACCACGCCCCCTCTTCCGCAGATTGTTCCCTGGGCTTAAAAAAGGGGCACAGGTGGATGAGAAGCAAAACAGTCTACTTTATTATTAACAGTACCTTTAACCATGTACTTAAGGAACGAGGAAGATGAAAATATGGAGAACTGTAGAAATCAATATTAAAGACCCAGCTCCATTAAGGAAAAAATGAAGGAGAATCGAGAGCTTTTGAAGTTGTGAGTTGTCAGTGCATTATTTGATGCCTTGTCTCTATTTTGTTCTTATATACTCAACAAAATTAGTAAATACTCATGAAAAGATCACTTCCTTCCTGCACACAGAAGAGTCATCCAGGGTTCTGTTTATTCATTTGCTCTCTCTCTCTCTCTATCTCTCTCTCTGTCTCTCTCTTTTTCTCTCTGTGAGTCTGTATGTCTGTCTGTATTTTTGTTTGCTTCAGATTGTTAAATCCCTGTGTTTTCTTAGCATGGTCTTGGGTCTGAATTTGATGGCCTTGCTGGGGACACAAACCAAGATCCCAAGCAGCAGACACATTCAGGGGAATCCAGGGCTTCAGAATTCTTCAGGCATTCTGCAAAAAGCAGCAAGACTTTCTGGAATAGCAGTGCTTGAAACATGGTAAAGTACCAGAAGGGGCAGCTGCTCTCTTTAGGAGAAGGAGGAATGGAAACCACATGGCCTTCTTGGAACACCAAGGGGTTATGCATGGATAGTCAGAGAGGGACAGGGGCAATCAGTACTCAGGGTAGACTCCTCTTCTGCTCACCCCAGTGGAAACAAAGGAAGATTTAATTTGACTTTGGAAAATAAAACAAACAAAAGATATTTCTTTAGCTCTGTGTCTTGGAGCAATACACATGGTTCCACAGCTAGCACCTCATTAACCCTGAGTCATTGCTAATGACTAATCCGGGCACCAGACCTGCCTTGTTCTTAGTTCCAAGAACTTCTCCAGAATTTCCAGCTTTGTTTTAATTTATGTATTTATTTATTTATTTATTTATTTATTTATTTATTTATTTATTTGAGAAAAGTTCGCTAGGAATTCCAAATAACTTAAGAATAGTTTCCAGACACCATAATTCCCACTGAAATATATGTGTTTAAGTTGTGCTTTAGTGATCATGAATAAGAAGAGTCTGTGTCACAAATTAAAAGATTAGGGGGTGACATTTGTGTTCTGTTTCTCTCTGTCCTTAAGTTTTATCCGTGTGACAGTGATTCATTGCTCCAGGAGCCCCTGTAGTTTGTAATGCAACACAGTTTAACTATGAAAAGTTAATTGTCAATAGATATTGTGAATACTTTTCATCAAGGAAAATGGCAGGCCCACTGTAGAAGCTAAAATAAGTAACAGGCACAGAATAAAGACAGCTGTGTTTAAGATGTAGATAAAGATCAAAATCATTGGTACAATAAAAATTAATCACCCCCCATTCTAATACACTTCATCCTCACATGCCAACATTGGCCAACAATACTGAGCATTTGTCTGAAAATGTAAAACATGAAATGTCCTTGGTGCGACTCCTAGGCCAGGCCCAGTTAGTTTTCTAAATGCTGCAATGATGCAGACCAATGAAAATGTGTGAATTAACAATCAGCCTTACTTTGAAATGCTGAGCAGCTAAACCCAAAGCGGCAGATAGGATGGGCAGAAAGTATATTTTGCATAACACCAGTAGAAATCTGAAAAATGTTATTTCATAAAAGTTTGATGAAAGGTTTGTAATTTTCATTTTATTTTCTCTATTTCTATTAAAATGTATTATAATGAGCAAGTATTGGTCAGTATGCATTCTATTCAGCACTATGAAGCATTTTAAATTGGGGGAAACTTCTGCTGAATATCCTAGAAAAATGAAGTATTTGAGACGCAAAACTCATTTTCTCTAAGAAATATTTATGTACCTTTAAAATGAGGGTAATTAACCTTAGTTGACCAAAGAAGAGAATATAACATTTTTGAGATTTTTCTTTTCTTTTTTGAGCATTTGTATACCTTATGCAATGGTTTTCCAATCAAATCCAGTGCCCCCCCATGCCCCAACTCCCCATCAGAATTCATGTATTGTAACACCCAACCTAAGCTCTTCCAGTCAAGCTGCCAAACCCAGGAGTCTTGTTCAAGTAGATCCACTGGTGTGTAGCCAGCATGTCTAGGAATCCTAGGTAAGTCATATTCTTCCTCACCCAACAGTACTCAGGGTCTTAGTTTTCAGTTCAGGGTCACTCTCCCACCCATTTCTCTTGCTCCACTTTGAGACCTTGTCCCAGTTGGCCTAGGTCTCATGTCTGATGCCTACATTGCAACAGGTTTACATGTGAAAGCTTACAGCCAATTTTATTTTTTATTTTTAAATTTTATTTATTTTTGTATGTGTATGAATGTACTGTCTGCATGTAGGTTTGTGTACCCCTGTCGTGCAATGCTGCAGAGGTCAGAAGAGGGTGTCAGATTCCCCTGGAACTGGAGTTAAAGATGGCTCTCAGCCACCATGTGGGTGCTGGGGATCGAACCCAGGTCCTCTGCAAGAACAGTTGGCTCTCTTAACCACTAGGCCATCTCTCCAGCCCTACAGTCAATTTTAAATCATTGCTTCTCTACGTTCATGCACCAGTCCTGGCTCTTACTATCTACCCTCCCCCCCTCTTCTGCAATGATCCCTTAGGTAGGTGAGGTTTGATATAGGGGCTCCATCTAGGGATACACCCTCTGGAGACTCCCATTCTTTGAACCTTGACTAGTTGTGGTCTTCTGTTTGCACCATGATCTTTTTTTTTTTTTTTTTTTTTTTTTTTTTTTTTTTTTTTTTTGTGGTATTTTTGAGACAGGGTCTCTCTTTTGCTCTGGCTCTCCTGGAACTCACTCTGTAGACCAGGCTGGCCTTGAACTCACAGAGATCCACCTGCCTCTGCCTCCCAAGTGCTAGGATTAAAGGTGTGCACCACCATGCCTGGCCTAACATGTTCTTCTTTTGTAAGGAAGCTTTACTGGTGAGCACTGAGGGGTGCACTCCTTGTCTCTCTGCCCCTCATTCTGTGTATAGAAGTTCAATTGTAGCTGTGTCTCCTAGAAATGGAGAGTTTTCAAATGTATGTGCTCTGTGTCTGATCACTTGTCGGATCCTACAGTGGCCTCCATCTTTTGCAAAGGGTAGCTTTTTTGATGAGTGACATATGCTGTCCTTGTCTGTAAATATGAGATTCCATATTAAGAAATTTCATTTGGCTAGAGATATGACACCAATGGGCTTTGCTCTAGGTTCTATGTCCTCCCCAGCCCTGTGTGTCTGGCTGAGTTTATAATGGCTCTCATGGGTTCACTCCATTAAGAGGGTTCCAAGTCCAATTAGATGGCTGCTGACCCTCCCCCAGACAGCAGCGCCTCCACTGCACCAATAGAGCTAATTTTCTGGGCAGCTCATCATGGTTGTTAGTTTGGCACTAGGTTGTGCCACTGGTTGATTTTCTCTCATAGCAGTGTGTACATTGTCTAGCATTATGAGTGCTTAATTTCAGATAGAAAGGTTCCAGGTCAATTCCTGTTCCATTTATCTTAGTCCTATTCCTGAAGCATGTCCTGTTCTGAACAGTAGGGTCTTATTTTCTATTTCTGGTAGATGATCAAGAGCTTTGGAGATAATGTGCCTTGTTTTGAGAGTCACTTGGATCACTCTCAACAACCAATCAAAGGGAGGTATTACTCCCTTTGATTGGTTGTTGAGAGTGATCCACTTTGCACTTTTCTCTGCCATACAGCCACCAGGTTGTACAACCTGTGCACTAATGTTCAGAAATCAGTGGATTTCTCATGGGGTCTCAGGGACATCACATTGTACTCTGGGTTTCCTAGTCTCTCAAGTTCTAATCATCTCTATTCTTTCTTCTCTCACCACCTGCCTCCTCCCTAGCATTTATAAAGTGGTGAGAATAAAATTGCTAATTTTAAGATAAATTTCATTTTTAATATGATTTATTTTATGTGTATTGTCTGCAGTATGTAGGTGCACCCATGTCCTGCAATGCCCATGAACATCTGAAGGTCCATTGGATCCTCTGGAATTGGAGTCACGGATGGTTTGTAATCACTATGTAAATGCTGGGAATCAAACCTGGGTCCTCTCCAAGAGCAACTTGTGCTTTTAAGTGCTGAGCCATCTCTCCAGCCCCAATTTTAAAATAATTTTCTCACTATAAATTATTCAATATTATTATTCACTGGAAGGAAATAATTTACAAAATATGTTACTTTTCTTTACATGTTATATTCATCTACATGAAATATTGGCCTAATGTCTGACTTTTAGCTGTTAGTTATAAATTAATTCATTATATTCACAAAGCTGGTGTGCACACCTGGTAAATTACAAATTCGATTATTCATTTTTCCCTTAATGTGTGTGGTGTATGACATCCTGAGCAGGCAATTCAATTACACTTTGGGGCAGCGGTGAGAAAAAAGGTCCATCTGAGTTGGTTCTCAAGCTTTGGCCTAGTGACAAAAATAATCAACATCTGATATTCAGCCTTTTCCTACTCAGATGCAGTTTTTATATTAAAATTGAAAGTTGAAAATATGAAATTATGTTCCCTCTTAAGCTTCAGGAAAAGTATCCCATTGCTTCCTACACAAACACAACAATGCTGACTGGCTGGCATCATGTTGGCATTCTATATGTGGAATGACAAGCAGAGGAATGTGACTCCATTACATGACATTAGGTCCTCTGAAACATGACACACTGAAAGAAAACAATTACTTTTGAACTGTATTCCTAAATATACTGAAAGAAGTTATTACATTGTATTTTTCCTGAATAAGTTTGATAATTCTGGGTAGGACAAACCCAATTAGGGCATAAGTTATCATTATATGAATCATAAACAACACACTGATTATGATTAGAAGAAAATAAAGCTAAAACTTCCTTGGTGAATTATGTCACTATCTCATAAAGAGAAAGCCGAATTTTGTTTTCTTAAGGAAAGTTTCTAAAACTCCCTTAAAATTTTCCACCCCTTAGAATAGGTAGGGTTTTGAACAATGGGAAGCAAGAATGTAATGCTAATTCTATTAGTTAGGGACATAATGAAAAAGTATAGCCTATCCAAGAAGAAATGTCTGCTAGACCCCTGAAGACTGTATTACCAGCTGAGTGCTGTCTTAGAGAAATCAAAGGATTCCTCTGCTGTTTACTAGGAAGAAGATGTAAGATTATACTGCAAATACTTTAAATTATTTCATTAAAATTGTTGTTTAATATGCTTCGTGATATAGCCATATATCATTTAAAACATATTTTTGTACTAATATGGTATTTGGTTTTTCAACCCAAAGTTTTGTTCTGGTTTCTAAACAGATGAATGTTTAAAATATGATCAAAAGTTTTTACAAACAATTCTCAAATTACTGCAGTTTGGGGGCTGTGGATGAAGGGTCCAGTGCCACCTCAGACTCCTCAACTCCAAAACAGAATTTGTGTTCCTTCACCTGGTAGCTTTTTTCTTCAGGAGGGAATATTTTACTATTAGTAATCTCATTTTCCTAACATCAGCTCTGAACTTCTCCAGCTCTCCCTGCACATTCCACAGTCTGTCAGTCATTATTCATCTCTTTTTCTTGATTCAGGGATCTAATTTCATATATTTTCTCCATATATTGACTAAATGTCAATATATGTCAGTATATGGAGAAAATATATTTCTCAACTATTTTCTACCAAAAATTATCACCAAATTTGCACATTTTCATTATACAAACAATGCAGAAGTTCATAGATATTTGAATAACAAATCTGTTGCATTCTTCTGAGCGACAAGTATTGTTTGTCACATTTGATTTTGAAAAATTTAGATCCTAGTAAACTATTCCTGAATCCCTTCCATTTCATTGAATTTATAATCAAATATTATTTCACGGTGCTATGTATTATACTAGCATGGTGATGAACCACAGTTTTAGAGGCCTTCTCTTACCACCGTTTCCGTCATGAATAATTTTATGATGAACAATTTCTAAACCCTTGTCAGAATTCCTGATCATCTCTTTAGGATAGCCTGCTAGCATTGGGAGTGCCTGACTGAATGTTGAACTGTTGTCATCATTCTAACTTTATGTAGGGGATTCGCAGTTGCTATACTTGATGACCAAGAAAAACACTTCTAACATAAACAGGTAGCAAATTTCAGACTCTGCTTCTGAGAATTTCAATCAAAGTAGTAAAAGCAATACTGCACAGAGCATGAAAAAGAAGTAAGTCGTCTTCAGTTCTGCTTGGCTTTGAATTATTCTTTTTTTAATTTTCACTTTTTTATTGATGCTTTGTGTATTTCATACATCATTTTCCAATTTAGTTCAGGCATATTTCCTTTTCCCTTCCCCCCACCCCACCCCAGCTCATCCCAGATTATGCATTCTGCCATAACTGTCCTGCATCTTTCTCTCAGTTTTTTTTTTTCATTTTTTAACAATAAGTGATAATTTATGAGTACAAGCATCCTTCATGTAAAACCAATTTGCAAGCAGTTGTGCCAAACCCACACAGCCCATGAGTCCCACCATCAGCGGGGGGGGGGGGGGCTTGTATGTTTCAATCAAGTTGATCAAATGAGTGTCCAGACTATATTGCTGTAGTTTCAGCATTTACCCAAATTGCAGCCCTTACATTCTACCACACCACTCTCCCGCAGATTGTTCCCTAGGCTTAGAAAAGGGGCACAGGTGGATGAGAAGCAAAACAGTCTACTTTCTCTGGAGCTGTTGTCTTGGACTCTGTAAATTCTGCTGTTTCCTTTCATGGGCTGACAGTTTGTCCAGGAATAACCTTTTGATCCATGAAGCACAAGCAAATTAGATATATAGGTATTTAAACAGTACTAATTGTTATGGTAGGTTACTTTGGTATAGACACAGATGTTTGGATGATATGTTAATCCATGAATTACATATTTTTCTGTTAAATATGACAGGGTCTTCCTGTGGTATATAACATCTCCTAATCATTAGAGGATGGAAGCTTGTGGCATCAGTCTTGGGTTATTCCTCCAAGGAGAGAGCCAATAGCCAATTAGATTTGGGATATACAGGCACATGGCTGCCTCTGCTGCACAGTATTTCCAGGCAGGTGAGGTGTATCTGGTGCTGACGGTGGAGTCTTGCTTGACTCAGGGAGACCCATATTTGCTTTATTGGTTTAGTGGCCTTTGGTAACACTCTCTGGTATTCCAGAGGCCATCTGTACACTTGCATGTGTGGTCTCAATACATCTTTCCCATGTTAACGTCAGGTCTTCGGCAGCAGGGCCTTATCGCCTCTCTTCTTGCAGGTATCCCAGTTTAGAGGCAAGGAGCCTTTACCTTTTGTGGGGGCTTGGATCCCCTGGCCAACATCTCCTTGGTAGAATAATCCATTGCTGATGTCAGAGCTCCTGTATTAATATATTTTGCTTACGTGCATAGCTTAAAGAGACTTTAGTATTATATTTGGTTCTGAATAGAGAATGATCCTTTTCACAGTTCCCATGTCTATTAGTCAATTAAAGAAGGCAGTTTTACCAGTTTTATAAGAGATTACCTCTATAACAGTTGGCTCCAATTTACAGTTGGAGAACGACCTCGTCATCATTATATTTCTCCTTGTTCTATGAATTATACTAAGAGGCAGATTGGATTATGCCTTAAACAGTTCTCCACTTATAACTGATCTACTAGCCAAGCTTCCTACCTGTAACTGAACAGCACAGAGTTATGGTTAGAACTATGCAATGAGGATGGTCTGAGCTGGTGATTGAGAGCTAAGTGTAGAAAATGTTAAAGTTCCTAATCCTTGTGGGGTTGGGGTGGGGTATGGTGTTACATGCCAATAACTCCAGCAATTAAGAGACTAAGAAAGATTATAAGCTTCAGGCCAGCTTGGCAGCACTTAACAAGACCCTTATGGTGTCCTTGACAGTGATTTCCCTACCCAATAGAAACAGGCTTATCAAATCAGTGCATATGTGTCAGAACATGACTTCTGGAAAAATCTATTCTATGTTCACAGTAGTTCATGAAATTATAGAATAAAAAGGGGGAGAGCCTCTGAATTTGGAGGACTTTGGAAAATCTGAAATGTTTATTGTTAGTCATAGAAAACCTTGTTTACCCCACAGTATTTCTGTTTGGTTTTGTTTTATTTAGTGAACTTGGCTTTTGTTAAACTATCTCCAATTATTCTAGAAACTTGAATGATTGGCTTGGTTGAATACCTTAGCATTAGGCATAATTTTAGATTAATCATTAGTGGTCTGAATAAAATCTAGAAAAAACAATTCAGTGAGATACTAGCCCCTATCTAGAACCCAGACAAAACCTGCCACTCCATGATGGTATAGGCTCCACTTTCCTTAAGCAGGAATTTTAGGTAGGACTTTCCGTGTTTGCTTGAGCCTGATAATGAAGCCATTGACGTTACAAACATGGAATCCTACCTTTTCTGGTTTGGAAGTCCAGAAAGACAGCTCAAAGTTCATGGGAAACAATGGGGCACCAGGCTGATCAGAGGGAGCCTGTCTCTCCTGATGGTGTCTGTGCCCCGTTTGTTCACTAGTTCCGGGAGCATAAAACCTCTTACTGGTTTATTAATAAAATACACAAAAACAGTTTTTCATTCACCATTCTTCATTTGGATTATTAAAAGGGTGACTTGGGGCTAGGGAACATAGCTCAGTGTGCACTTTCCTACCATGTGCAAAATAAACTAGGATAGCCAAACACATTCCTTTGGAACTGCCATTTCTTTTTTATATGTTCTTTTTTATTCACATTTTGTATATTTCATACATCATTTTTCAGTCCAATTTGAATACATTGCCCTCTCCCTGCCCCTCCCCAATACCCCAGTTCATGCACTCTGCCATACATGTCTTGCATCTTTCTCTCAGTCTTTCCAAGGATTTTTCCCTGCAGAGGCTTCTTGCTTTGGGCAGAATTTAATTGTATCGGTCAGTTCTTTGAGCCAGTCCTTATGTTGTTGTTGTTACCTCCCCTTTCTTACTCCGAATCATGCCCATATAAACAACACATATATATCAAAATTATGACCTCTGGGAATAAACTGTATGTTAATTCCAAAATATGTTTTGGGGTTCACATTTTTCCTTTAATTTTATGTTACTCTAGAATATGAATACGTATCTTCCACACATATACGATAATTACAATGTCTGAATACAAGTGTTAGGTCAATTCTAGAGCCCATTAAGAGATTCACATTATAACAGAACAGGTGCTTTCAGATACAAAGAAATATAATAATAAAGTTGCTCAGCTTGCCTGCCAACTGGGGATTTGGTGTTAGCATCCACAAATGAGGGAAACCATTCACCTTTTTCTTTTTTTTTTTTTCTGGACTGTGTTACTTCACTTAACATAATGGCTTCTAGCTCCATCCATTAACCTGCAAAGTTCATAATGTCATCTTTTTTAAAAATTTTTATTTTTGTATGTGTATGAATGTACTGTCTGCATGTAGGTTCATGCACCTGTGTTGTGCAATGCTGCGGAGGTCAGAAAAGGGTCTTGGATTCCCCTGGAACTGGAGTTCTCCTGGAATTGGACAGTTCTCAGCCACCATGTGGGTGCTGGGGAATGAACCCAGTCCTCTGCAAGAGCAGTCGGTGCTCTTAACTGCTAGGCCATCTCTTCAACCCCAATGTCATCTTTCTTTACTGCTGCATAGAATTCCATTGTGTAGATGTACCACATTTTTGTTATCCACTCATCTGTTGAAGGGCATTTGGGTTGGTACCAGCTTTTCACTATTGTGAAGAGAGCTGCAATAAACATAGATGTGCATGCATCTTTGGGGTAGGATGAGTTTTGTGGGTATATAACCAGGAGTGGTATGACTGAATGAGGTGGTAGGCTCATTTTGAGTCTTTTAAGGATTCTCCAGACTGCTTTCCATACTGGTTGTAGGAGTTTACATTCCTACCAGCAGCAGTGGGTGTATATTTCCCTTTCCCACAACCTCCCCAGCATTTCGTGTCTTGTAGCCAGTCTTATTGAGTGAGATACCTTATAGTGGTTTTAATTTGCATTTCCTTAATTATTAATGATGTTGAGCGCTTTGTAAGATGTTTCTCAGCCATCTTTACTTCCTCACTGGTGAAGTCTCTGTTGAGCTCTTTACTCCATCATATGAGTAGGTTGTTTGTTTTCTTACTTCTTTGTTTTTTTTTTTTTGATTAGTCTATATAGTCAGGATGTTAGTACTCTGTCAGATGTATCAGAGTGGGAGGAATCCTTCACCACAGAGGAGCTGCCATTTCTATTAAGCTTAGTGCTGATGGTGATATCTAAACCTCAGACAGTTATAATCAGAGTCAAGAAAAAATTAGTTAGGATTAACACTGAAAACCTGCTATCGCCATAGTGTTAATGACCTCAGAAAGTTTAGGAAATCAATAAATTTCTTATATTATCCCTTGGAAAATAAGGGAATTGTCACATGAGAAAGTACCAAAGGTTTAATTTTCCTGCTACTCAGGTGCAGTGTTGACATAGATATGCGATTAGGAATTCATCAAAACCAACAGGGATGAGATGTAAAAATAAATCCAAACACACAATGAGGCCTTTTATTACCTAGATATAAAGTGTGTTGGTACTTAACAGATGACACAGGCAGGATTACACACCTGCTAAACAGTGGGGTTGTGCCTACCATGACATCCTCAATGCATGGGACAGCCCAGTATGAATTTGTGGAATAAACAACAAAATTTATGACCATATCTAATATTTCTAGTGTTTAGGAATACCAAGAAGTGTGGCTTTAAATATTAAGTTTACCTTGAACTCATTTTATTTCAGCATTCTTTGTTTGATTTATTAAGACAGCAAGTTGGGGCTGATGATACAGCTCAGTTGTAGAGCACTTGCCTAACACATGCAAAGGCCTAGCTCCAGTCCTTAATGCACACCCCCTCACCCCACACACAAAAAATAATTTAACTAATACATCAGATTCAGTTCTCTCCTTAAAAATATCACTTACTCTGATTTTAACAGTCAACTTTATAGATTATAATATTGATAATTTATTATTCCATAAAACATTTCTTAGAGTTGAAATTTAAGTGTCTTAATGAGTAGGTTGGGTACATTCTGAAGATGGACATACTTAACATCTCTACTTCTTTTATCTTTTGAAGTACACACACTTTAAAAACATTAAGAGAGGGATGGAGACATGGCTCAGCAGTTAAAAGCACTGACTGGTCTTGCAGAGCACAGGAGTGGAGTTTCCACCACCCAGAATAGCTAACAACTTTCTGAAACTGCAGTTCCAAAGGATTTGATGCTCTGTATTCTGTTTTGTTTTCTTTCTTTCTTTTTTTTTAACAAATTCAATTATTTTCACATTTAAAAAATATTGCTGATTTTGTAAAATTCAAGAGATTTGGAGGAATTATAAAGTTGAGCTATATACTGAGAATATGCAGTTGAAGTCCCATAACTAAATGAAGGGATCATGGAGACCAAATAAACTTACTCTGGTGTGTCCTAGACCATTCGACAATGGACCACTACAGAAATGATAGGCATAAATGAGAAAAAAAGATGGCTATATGTTCTGATATTATACTATGAATAACGTAAATTTTCATGGTCTCTGAATGCTGGATTTTCTTGTCTTCATATCATTAGCTACTAAAATAATAACTGAATACTTCGTGTTTGCATGTTAGCTCTTCTGCATAGGAAACTGCCAGACTCCATGGTTAAAACTGTGTTCTATAGGTCAAGAATAGTTTACTTACATGTAATTATAATTTGCTGGGAAGTGAAAAGAATTTAAGAAGTAAAATAACCTACTGTGATTATTTGCCTTTATACAGGGAATTTGCTTATTAATTTTAATGCTTTTAACATTTATACTTGGATACATTTAATGCAGGTACAGGAACATCAGAAGGCATGGTATTCTTTTCCTAGGCTTTTTTTGTGATTGTATAAAACTATTCTGCATCAAAAATAATTTAAACAATATTTTTATATTTTTTGGACCTTTTGAGTAGATTTACATTAAAACATCTAAGAAATGGTCTGGTCAATGGTTCAGCAGGTTTTGTTATGACCTCCTACCACTATGGCATACATACCTTCCCCAGCAGACAAGTAAATAATAAATGTAAATAAATATATAATTTCAAAATCAGAAATAAATCTTTAAGGACATATTTTTTCACAACTATGTTGGTATTTCTTTTGTGAAAAGTATCATTTATTATAAAATTTAATTAATTTAGAGGGGCAAAATATAGAATTTTTCTTGATAAAGAAGCATTTTCATGCTTCATGTCCTGAATACTGACTTTCAAAATGAATTCTCTTTTTTTAAGTATGATTAATCTTTGCAAGATACATTTTATACACCATTGTACTACCCATAGCACCAAAGATGAGCAAATGGATTCTACGTGGCCTGTATCTGAGCATTGCCACCTCGGGCTGTGAGGTGCCTGAATAGATGGACATGAAATAAATGTCAGGAATTGCTGTGAAGAGAGCTTCCTGCAGTATCACTTCTGTGCATCGGTGTAGAGAGGTAGGGGCTTTGTAATAATGTTCAAAGTAGATAGATAATTGATAAGTTTTAACAAATCTCAATCTTTGGTTGCTTTCAATACAAATTCAGTAAGTGACATCACTCTCTCCTTAGAGATAGATACATAGATGCAGATATAAAATGACAAATCTTAAAAGAACGAGACTCTCATATAATGATTTACCTTTTGAATATAATTACTTTATAAATCACTGTTCTTCACTTCTTCAAGCCAATAAAGATATATATCTAGTAAATTAGGAATAATTAAAGTCATGATTCCTTAACCCTTCAAATGGAAGCTCTTCTAGAATTTGTTCTGCAGATACCACATAGCAGTTGACATTTTCATAAGACATGACTTATTCTTTTCTGAGCATTACTTATACTGTAGGGCTGTAAAAAAGCAGTTTGAATTGGTATGCACATGTGATTTCAGAAAATATGATCTCTCATATACAACATTCATGAGTCTGTTGTTACCTATTCACATGAGAAATCACTTCAGACTTTGAAGGGATAATATTAACTTTTCAATAAGAATCACTTCAGAGTTTATCATAGAGTTGGATTTAAAGAATTGTTAACAAACCTGAGCCAATGGAAGCACAAACACTAATGCTTGTGTGACCCATCTAGGTGAGAATATAGTCGCTTTCAAATGTTAGTTTCTAAGGAATGTGTGAGTAGATTTTCCAAGTGGAAAATTTCATTACTTTTGTTATTCTCCAAAAGGGAACCTTTTAGATTATCTAAGCAGAGTGACAAAGATGAGGGGGGGGATGTCTAAACTCGAATCCAAATGTCATTGAGGTTAATATTGCTGACAAAGGTGTGACCACTCATCCACTTACTCCAACAAATAGGATGGATCCTGCTACACTCCTTTGATTATTAAAAAGTGTCAAAACTTTCAAAATATTTTCCATCATACTTCCCTGTTTACAATACTGGGACAATGTGCAGAGAATATGTATGTATACTTAAGTGGGTTTAGTCTCACAATAATGTTCAAAGAAAAACAGCATTAAGTGTAATCAGAGATATCATCAAAGTTATTTTAATTACTAATCAAAATGACAATTCAGGTTATGTGAGACTCATAACAAAGGTGTTTCTGCAATAGCATAAAACATCATGGCACCTTTAACTAACTGTCCAAAAAAGTAAGGTAGAAAATGAAAACTTAACAGCCAGTAATTATTAAAGAATGAAGCAGTATTCTATGTAACTATTTACAGATAGACTTAAAACCTGGAGCTTCAAACTGTAGAAGAAAAATTGTAGCAGTTTACTGCTTTATTAGAGATAGCCACAGGATTTGTTAAAGAATATGTGTTGTATCTTAAGGACTGGTATCAACCTGCTCTCACTCTTCTGCATTTGATGTGTTTTAACCTCTAGAAGGTCACATCAGGTATGACTAGAGGAAAGATTGCAGCCCTGTGAGGCATAGAGTCAAATGAATCCTGGGAGGGTGCTTATTCTACTCTGTGCATGGACCACTGTCTCTTCAAGTGTATTTCTTTATGTACCAACCTTTGCAAATTCTGCCTACAGAATTTTAAAGAAACTCAATAGTGCCAATCCATTTAAAAATTCTGAAATTAAAAAATTCTGAAATTAGTAATAAAACCCCCATGATTAACCATGAATACCTCCCCCAAATCTCCTTTAGTGCTAGTTCTGTTATTACACTAGGATCTTACAAAATGAATGTTTAAGTTACTGATGGAAAAACAATTACCAAATCCTGTGGGTAACTCAAAATGTATAAGGAATGTTTTAAATTAAGATCTTATGTAGTGGGGAATAATAATTCCATTTTACGTTAACTTTGTTTGTACGTATGAACATTTCAGTAAATATTAAATTGTTTTAAGTAAAAGTTAAAGTAAAACAAGTAGAGTTCAGATCTTGAATTGAGGCAACATATTTACAAAAATAGAAGAGACTTTGTCTAAAAAACTCAGTTGTTTCAGTGGTGTGGCCAGATATACATACCTAAACTATAATGAGTTTGGGAAACTATTATAATTTCTGGCTATTCTTAAAAATTATAAATTTCTACATACTGTTGCTAATTGCTGTTTATAAATATATACCCTGATAAAACCATTAAATCCTAAAGACCAAACTTTAGAATACATCTCAGTGAATTACTTTCATATAGGCTCCTCACAATGTTTTTTTTATATTGTTTAATGATAAGAACATAGTTAACAAATCAATTTACTTTAAAAATATTTATAGTGTTTTATTTTTAAGTTGAGAGCTGGGAATTTAAGTGCAACCCTTACTTTTCAGACACACACGAAAAAGCATTTATATGTGCTAAAATTTCAATTTTTATCTCCAGCACAAGAATTATTTTCTTCTTACGGAAAATATATTTAAAAAATCTAATACAAAGTGGTATGTATTTTTAAGTGACTAAGTATGCATATATATATATATATATATATATATATATATACTCTTAAATGCACACCCTTTTTATTATAGTAATTTGTTTTGGTGTTACTAAAAGTGTGGTATTCATAAATATTTATAAATTACCTTTAGGTATTCTAGCTATAGTGTTCAGGAAAGTAACTTGAATTATTATTGAGCTTTCTTAATTCTTTTCTCCATCAATAATATATAATCTGAATCAAATTTCTTCTTCGCTAGTGTATTTTTTGAAGTGATTGTGTGTTCATTCCCAGCAATCCAGCCAAGCCAGCCTCCACCCTTGAGCATTAAACACTTGATCAATATAAGTGTTTCACTGTAGAAGTAGTGTTAAAAGTTTATTCATTCAGTGCACTCTTTAGAGATGATTAACTGTCTTTATTATATTAAAGCAAACCCAAAGCCATCTGCCAAAGGAGATTGTGTCCAAGCACTGAAACCATTTCATGTGAAAACTCATTTTCAGGCTCCTAATTATTTTTCATTACAGTGGCAGTGTGGAATAGATTGGAATTGGACAGTAATTGCCAGGTCTGAACAGTGAGGACCATTGCAATGTATCAGTTTAGATGAAGTGTGACAAGGATACATCTAGCTACTATATAACTTCCATTAGCCAACTTCCCTGTCCCTGATCATGTAACACTTCATAGAATGTGGTCAGCACAAGGTCATAATAATGGCTTTGTGAGTGACTTCAAGTATTTTGTACAAGTGCAAGCTGTTAAGCCCCTGTGTTAGCATTGTTCTAGCTATGCCCACTATCGCAGTTGTCAAAAATGTCTATTCTTCAAGAGGTACTTACAAGTAAACTTTTAAAATTGTAGGTTTCAAATTCACATTTGGATTATGGGAGCATTATGACAAAAACCAAGATAATAATTCATATGAGATCACCTTAGGTGATAATTCCTCAGTACTATTCAATTAACCTAGTATACTAATTTTCGGAATTGTACTCATGGTGAGAATAGTCTAAAATTATGTGTGCCTGTATAATCAAGCAGAAAAATTTTAAGCAGTTATGGTAGTAAAACCATAACATGTGTGTACAGATGAACTCTTTCCATGAAGTTTTCTACACAGTGATAACTAATGAAATATATAATTATAAACTAGGTGGCCCTTACCCCATGGAGGATATTTTACAATGCCTGGAACATTTCCATTTACCAGAGTAGAGCGAATACTGTTAGTATCCACTGGTCAGAGTCCAAGGATACAGCTAAACCTCCTGGTTGCATAAGACAGCTTTAAACAACAAACAGTCCTTTCACCAAAAATATCAACAGTCTCAAGAGTCAAACACACTCAGCATCTAATTATTCAACCTGGTGCTGGCTTTACAATGGTCCTTATGTGAGGAGATGGAACAGTTTGTTTTTAGATCAGTACTGGATATGGTCATGGAAATAATCATGTAACTTTCTTAAATCTTTACAAGTTTCTATTACATATATTTGAATAATTGTGTAGCTATGAAAACAATCTATATTATAAATACTTCCTCACATGTTTTCTGTCTTAGAATGCTTACTTTCTATGGGAAGTATTAATTTGTCATTTGTTCTCCATTATTTAAAATGACCAATATATTTGCAAGTATTTAAGAGTTTTTGTTACTATAGTCTGTTCTTCCACACTTCAAATTCTATTTTTAAAATATTTATTATTTTTATTTTATGTATATGAGTGTGTTGCCTGTGTGGATATAAGTGCACCCATGTTGTGCAGTGCCTATAGAGGTCATAGGAGGGTTTTGGATCCCTTGGAATTAGAGTTGTTAGATCCCCTGGAACTTGATATTTGTTAATCACCATGTTGTGCTAGGAATCAAATCCAGGTCCTCCGCAAGGGCAGCCAGTGCTCTTAACTGTAGAGTCATTTCTCCAGCCCCAGTGCTTCAAATTCTTTCAAAGTCAAGAATGTAGAATTATTTTATCTTCCAATTCACCTTTAACAGCTGTTATATCTCATGTTATTTTATGACCGAAAACCTATTAAAATTTGAGAAATGAGTGCCTAAGTTTATAAATGAAATATTTTTTAAGCAAGCTCAAAATATGGTTAGTTTTCTATAATTACAACTGAATTCAGATAGCTTGGTGAGAAATGAACTATTTGAATTACTAATTTGCAAGACCAGGTTTTTATGAACTGGATTATCCAAGTCGTAGAGCCATAAATCCTCACTTTCATTTAGTAGCTCCCACTCTCAACTTGACCTTGTACTCTTTCTGGGCATCCTACCTATTATGAGTTTAATCACAGGTTATAAATATATGTCACAATGGGGCAGAATAACACATGGATCTACCTATGCATAGCAGGGAGGTATATGACCCAATGACCCAGGTAGAGGGCCACTGTTCAGAAAATGCTTACTATGAATGCTGCCCACCATCTAGCCATGTTTAATTCAGCTTTTATTCCCACAAATTGGGTCAAACTACTGGCTATCTGTAATTTATTTTTCAATGATTAATGCTTAGTTTGAGAATTCATCATTATTTTCACACACACCCCTACACGCATTCCCCACCACCACCCCATTACCAATAATCTACTTGTGGTTTTAAAAATTAGTTCCTGACCTAGAAACTTTTAATCCATAAGACAGTAGTAAGATGGTTAAGAATGAAATAATGAACAAACACTGAACAAGGCGAAGACAGTGACTTAAGAAATAAAGAATCAATATCAATATATTTAATCAACACATGTAGTTTTCTTTTTTTTTCTTAAAGTTTTCTACTTAGACAAGCAATAAACAGAAAAATTGACATATTATATGAGAAATTGTTTCTTGGTAACATGAATATACCCTTGCAACAAAACCTGAAGATAATTCCTCAATATTATCAAGTAAATTAGAACTGTGAGTAATGAATGGTTCCTTCATATGCCTCATTATCTATTTTATATAATGCAATGGATGGATGAAACTACAAAAGTATAAATTAATTAATAAAATAGTAGAAGTCATGCAAGTCAAATGTATATATTTGTATATGTATATACCTATTTGAACATATATAGTAGTTGATTAAAATGAGATAGGACAGAACATTAATATCATATTTTAAAGAAATGCCCAGTGGTTTTTTAATCGATTGTACTCCAACACAGCATTATACTAATAGCAAAACAAAAAAGAACAACAAAAAAGATACAGGCAAAAATATTTTAAGGAATAGTTAAAATATTTTATATAGACATATATGTGCATATATATAGTCTATCTGCTATGGTATTGTAGGGTCATTTTAGAATATGTTAATTAAAAAAAAAAAGAAAAAATATTTCTATTTGAGTAAATATAAGTTTCTTATGCGCCTGCTCCTGAAATCAGATGCTCCTCAAAAGCAAGGTCAGAAAACACTTGCATTCTGATATTTGTTTAGTTTTAACAGATCAACATAATTCTGTAAAAACAGAAGACACTCTTGAAGATCTACTTAATAACAACTCAAAACTCTTTCCCCCACTTTACCTTATTATCCAAGCTTAAATTAATCTTCGTTTGATAAGAATACTTCTTTGTAATTTATCCTAACTCTTACTGTAAGATTAACAGCTCTCTGGATCTACAGGCTTGCTTACAGAGATAAGGGTGCTATTGATCACAGCATTAAATCAGAGCACAAAGCCCTGGTACCACAGAACTTTGACAGCAGCACTATGCTGCGGTTTAGCATCTTTAAAGAAAAAGTCGGGATTTTGTTGTAGTTTTTAGCCTGAAACTACTGAAAATGGTTGAAACCACTACACTGAATGAATGAATGAAAAGTTAAAAATGATTTCAAAATATCATTAAACAGGAAACATTTACTAATTTTCAAAGTTTTGATAGTTTGATGGAAAATACACAAATTCAGGGTATAGCAGCCCTGGGCCCCCCGAGAACACTGTTTGTTTTTTTTTTTTTTTTTTTCCGGTCTTTTCGAGACAGGGTCTCTCTGTTCTCCAGCTGTCCTGGAACTCTCTCTATAGACCAGGCTTGTCTTAAACTCACAAAGATCGGCCTGTTTCTGCCTCCCAAGTGCTAGGATTAAAGGTGTGTGCCTTTTTTATGATGCATGGGAAATGTCAGGCTTAAGACAAAAGCATTCCTGAATCAGGTGACCTAGGGAAGCTTATAGCCTCTCTTGAGTCCTCTCTATAATTGGTGAACTTGAATAGATAGTGTCTGTCACAGATAGTTAAACCACATGAGGGACTAAACACAGAGTATTTATGAAACTAAAAACATTTAAATCTAGAAATAACTGCATTTTCTAGTGTATATTTGCCTGAAAACATTGAGAAAGGGATCTGGGTGACTACATACTCTTAACATGATTCTGGCTTAGAAACGAATGGCTCAGTAGATGAAGTAATTCTTGTAAAGAAATTACCAGTGTATTGAAAAGTTACTTTCAGAATTCAAATTCTATTTTTTTTAGTTTCTTGATAAAAATAAAATGATACAATAAAGTAAACATGTTTTTAACATAATGCCTCATTATTTACTATTTTTGAACTTTGTCAAAAGCGATTTTATACTTAAGTAGCACTCATTTAGAGACCTCTACAAATAGCTGTATCAGTAGCCAAACAGAAACAGTCTGCTCAGCGTGGATCAGAAGCACGTGGTGGTATTTGACACAAGTGCAATTGTAAAGACATGGAAGTGCGTGGTCAGATATCTGTAGCCATACCTTGTCATAAGTGGCTAACACCAGGTTTGAAATACTTGAAGAGGTGAACTCTACACCTTAAGACTTCTTTCAGCTTACAAACTGTTCTCTTGGATACTGAATATCACCTTCAGAATAGTTTCAGTAAGTTATCAAACTGACAAAATTTGTCTCCCGATTGCTATTGAACAGTTAGTCTCCTGCCATTAGAAGACGGATGATGCCTCTGAAATGTCCCATGGACCCAGATGCCTCTTTAGTGATGTGCTCAAGGATGGTAACTATCTCTTCTGAGTGAGGCCTGAAGTGAGGCTCCATCCATCAATGGTTTTCTCAACCATGGCTCTTTAACAGAAGGTAAGAAATAGGGAGCGCAGGAGTGAAGGCAGAGGCAGGGAAGGAAATGGAGGATGGGGAAGAGGGGAAAACAGAAGAAAAGAACAAAGAAAGTGAGGAAAAAGATAACTCAGGGGTGAAGAATGTATACACAAAACCCTGGATTTTCCCCCATAACTGGAAAAATAACAAAATGTAAACAAACAAACAAACAAACAAACAAACAAGCACAAACAAATTTCTCCATAAGCTCATTCTAGGTCCACATATATTAAAAGAGCAATTTGTTGAAACCATGAAGTGTGTTTTACTATATTTGGGTTCTTGTTTTTCATAATTTCCTTTCCTGTAATAGGTCCATATTGAGGTACTGAGGCTCAATGCAGAGGTCTGAACGGAAGCATCTTACCTTTTCAGTTACAAACAGAACTTGATTATTCTGAACAATTATTTTCCCTTATAGACTAGGGGGTAAAATGAGAATTTTTTTACAATATCTGTTTTATTGAATTTTTGTGCATTTCACATAATACATCCTAATCATAATTAGACACCCCTCCCCCGTTCACATTCCCCTATGGCCTGCCCAGTGGATTTCCTGTATCTTTTCACATGTGTTAAGGCTTATTGAGTCACGTTTGTGTCCCCACATGTCCCTTGGTATGTGCTCATCCACTGGAAACTGGGCAGCCTATCAAGCACCACTCATTTAAAGAAAACCATCTCTCCCTCAGCCAGCAGTGACCACTGCCAATAGTTCCTCAGCTAAGGTTGTCCTGTTTCCCCAGTTGTATGATGGGTTTTGTCTAGTTTGAGTTTTACACACAAAAACTATTTTCACAGAAATCAAAGAGATTTGCTTAAAAACTAGCACTGACTTGCTTGTCTTTATGGCAGGACATTTCACATTTTAAGATACCATGAAAGCCTTGGCATGTTAGAGTTCTGACATGTAACACTGTTACCCAAGTTCTGTAAGCTCATTCTCTGAATTTCAGCTCAATGTCCGTAAGACACCAATAAGAATACAAGTATGATGCAATAAATAAAGGGAGAGTGAAAGTGTGCTAGCATGGGTAGATGTGTGTGCATTTCTATGCGGTGTGTATGTGTGTAGGGTGTGTGTGTGTGTGTGTGTGTGTGTGTTATGTGTATGTAGAGAATGTGTGGGGGTATGTAATGTGCATTTAAGGGTTGAATGTGTATAGTGTGGATGCATGTGTGTGTGTGTGTGTGTGTGTGTGTGTGTGTGTGATGTATGAGCACCTGTGTGGAATGTGTATGTGTGGTGTGTATTGCACATTTATTGTATGTGTTTGCCTCTTCTTTTGATACACATGGTGCTGAGCAGCCTGGCAGGAGAATCTCAGCAATCCTTTATAAAACTTATTATTTTTTCCAATTTCTCTCATACAGCAGTGATAGATTTTTCTTTCTCTACTTGAGATTATATCCTGTTCTTTGGGAATGAATTAAGGGGATTAAAGTGTTAATCATATCATGTCCTTATTTGAAGAAAGAAAATTTTAGAAAGAATTTTATTTTAATTCTATAGCAAGTTAATGTTCAATATTTGCATTATTATACTGGAGAGAACTGCAAATACTAACTTTGAACATACCGTTGATGAACTAATCAATCATCAATGATCGAATAAATTGGAAACATCCACTAATGTGCCAGGTAGCTTTTCAATTCAATAAAATATTTCAAGTCCAGGAATTGGTCTTATTTTCTTTGTAGATTAACCACCATAGTACTTTCAAAAATTTCTTTTTCATATATAGTTTTATCAGTAAGAATTTTGCAAAAAATCCAATTGAATTAATCAAATTGCAAATGTATTTATAATGTAGATATTTTAAAATTATTAGTGAAATGTTGCATGTTCTTAAATTATTAAGAGGAATATTAGCGAGATATTACTATTATAAAGATATTGACAATTATACTAATTACAGAGTATACTTTAAGTTCTTCACCTAAAATATAATTTGTGTAGCATTAATTTTTTAAAATTTCCTTTTCTGGAGAATTGCTCTTCAAATTTGAAATTTGTCCAAATTTTAATATGTACAAAATATTATCTGTTGTTTTTAATAAACATAAATTAATACATATTAAAATTTTTTCCAATGCTTCTAGCAATTAGAAGTGCAAGAACTAAATTTCTGCACAAGATTCCAAAGCCATTATATAATTTCAGAGTTTGAATTAATTCAAATGTAAATATGGAGAAAGAAAAATATATACTGCTGTGACCTTAATGCTCTGGGGTGTATTAAGCCCCAGCCATCTACCCAGCCTCAGCACATTGTTATTCTTTCATACACTCACACCTAACAAACGCATGCCATGGCATAAAATACAATCCTGAAGTAATTGCAGTTCCAAAGTGTGGAATAACAGTAACAGTCGTCACCAACCCTACTGCCCCCGAATGTCAACCACTGAGGGTATTCATCTCTCTTTTAACCTCAGCAGTAAAAACATTATTTTGGATCAGCATTACACCTCCACTGCTCTTGAAACTTATTCTGTATTTCTTTACCAAAACTGTTGTTAAAACAAAGGTCAGTCAGAGTTTATATGTAGAAATACTAATTTTTATCATTTGAGTCCACCCAAAATTATATCACCATGTCTCCTTCATTTTCAAGTGATCTAATTGTTCTGTGACCTTGAATGTTCCCATATGCTTCTGGTTATGTTAAATTGATTATATTTGCCCATCAGCAAAGGGTGACCCTTTACATGCTAAATAAAATCCAGTTCTTTGCTGCTAAAATTGGCTTTAACACACACATACACACATACACACTAAATATTGTCTCCCTGAAGATTTACAACATTATAATATACACAGCTGTATACACAATGCATGTGTTGAAATTTATTTAATTTATTTATTTTTATCAGGTATAGGAATATAGTCCCTCGCTACCACAAATTAGGGAGCAGATTCCTACTTTTGAGGACATCTCTCTCAGAAGATCTAGAGTGTAACGGATGAGCCTCACCCAGGGAAAACCACTTTTGTGATCTTGGATTCTCCCTGCCAGATGAGTATATAGTTTGAAATTTCTATTAATTGTTATTTTTAGCATAAAGAGGCCTTTATTTATTAATTTTTTTTTTGTGATGGTTCTTTGAAGTCCTCCGATTTTCCAAGTGACAAATAAAGTCCATTTATTCAGTTGATTAAATTTGACATCTATAGACATAGAAACTGTGAAAAGGATTATTCTCTATTCAGAACCAAATATATTACTAAAGTCTCCTTAAGCTATGCACTTAAGCAAAATATATTAATATAGGAGAGCTCTGATGTCAGCAATGGATTATTCTACCAAGGAGATGTTGGCCAGGTGATCCAAGCCCCACCAAAAGGGAAAGGCTTCTTGCCTGTAAACTGGGACACCTGCAAGAAGAGAGGTAATAAGGCCCTGCTGTCGAAGACCTGATGTAAGCATGGGAAAGATGTATTGAGACTGCACTTGCAAGTGTACAGTTGGTCTCTGGAATACCAGAGAGTGTTACCAAAGGCCACAAAACCAATAAAGCAAATATAGGTCTCCTTGAGTCAAGCAAGACTCCTCTGTCAGCACCAGCTACACCTCACCTGCCTGGAAACACTGTGCAGCAGTGGCAGCCATATGCCTGTATATCCCAAAATCTAATTGGCTATTAGCTCTCTCCTTGGAGGAATAACCCATGGCTGATGCCACAAGCTTATTTCCTCTAGTGGTTAGGAGATGTTATAAGCCACAGTAAGACCCTGTCATATTTTACAGAAAAAACACAATTCATGGATTGACATACCATCTAAACATCTGTGTCTATACCAAAGTAACCTACCATAACAATTAGTACTGTTTAAATTCCTATGTATCTAATTGCTTGTGCTTCATTAGTAGGATTGAAAGGTTATTCCTGGACAAACTGTCAGCCCATAAAAGGAAACAGGCAGAATTGACCAGAGTACAAAACAACAGCTCCAGAGAATGTAGACTGTTTTGCTTCTCGTCCACCCGTGCCCCTTTTCTAAGCCTAGGGAACAATCTGTGGAAGAGGGGACATAGTAGAATGTAAGTGCTGCAATTGGGGTGAATGGTGAAACTACAGCAATATAGTCTGGACACTTATTTGATCAACTTGATTGAACATACAAGCCTCCCAAGCTGGATGGTGAGACCCTTGGGCCGTGTTGGTCTAGGCACAACTGTTTGCAAATTGGTTTTACATGAAGAATGCTTGTACTCATAAATTATTACATATTGTTAAAAATGAAAAAAATAAAGAATAGGAAAACATTTGATATATATATAGAAAATGCAAGATGAAACAAAGATTGACTTTGTAAAATAGTGATAACTCCTGGATAATGAAAATAATCCTTCCAAAAGAATATATCTAGATTTGTTAAAAAAATAAAAAATAAATTTATGTGAAAAAATAAATAAATACATTTTCAATGCAGAAAAAATAATATAATGTTATTATAAGACATCAAAAATAAAAGAACCATCTGATTTAGGGAATTAATAGCAAAAGCCACAGTAAAATAATTACTGATAACAATGAGAAGATGAATAAAATAACATTTGAAAATGTTTTTGTGGTAAAATTAGTTCCTCAAATAAAAATAAGTTCTATTAGAATTCAGTCCACTGATACAGTGCTTACCTAGTAAGTGCACAGTACCTGGTTTGATCATCAGCACAAGGAAAAAAAAATACAAAATGGTTATACCCACCATATGTATTTTCTAAAGCTAAGAATGGTGGCTGCTCAGATATTGCATATGAGGGCTGATTATCAAGTTGGTTAGAACTTGAACTCATTGAACTCTTTCATTTAATTATTAGAATTTAAATTACATCATTTATTTTTAAATGATTCTATTTCTAGAAACTTACTTCTTTTTTAAACTTTATTTATTATTTTTTATGTGTATGAGTGCACTGTCTACAGTGCTGAGAGTAGTGCACTCCTGTCATTCAGTGCCGCAGAGGTCAGAAGAGGGTGTCGGATTCCTCTGGCACTGGTATTAAAGACGGTTCTTAGCCGCCATGTGGGTGCTGGAAATCGAACCTGGGTCCTCTGCAAGAGCAGTTGGCGCTCTTAACCACTGAACCATATCTCCAGCCCCAGAAATTTACTTCTAAAATGAATGGAAAATAAGAATCCCCACCATTTTTAAAAACTGCCCCTGACTTTCATTATTACCCCATTTTTTCACTCTGTATGACCAGCAGATGTGTGCTCATCTCAACATTTAACCCAACTGACCCTCTGGTTTTATGCCTTATGTTCATGTAATCAATATGGCATTGGACTACTCCATTTGTCTGATCATCTCCAAGAATCTTGGGTCCACTGTAATGAATTGCGTTGCTCACGGTGACAAGTCCAATTATTGCAGTCTGTATGTGCATGGGGGTGGGGGCATCCACTGGAGCATGGGTCAGTGTTCATTATACATATGTAGGAAATACTTAAAAAGAGAAAAATTACTTGAAAAAGAAATGTTAGTGACCAACGTAGTCAATTTTGATTTTTGACAAGTGGTCATTCCCTTGATGCTCACTCTCATTAGCTACAACATCAGGGTCTTTTGCTTCCCCGAATGTGGAACGTTCTTATCTGATCTCTGAGTTTCTTGAAGTCTACCTCATTCATCCACTAGACAACTTGTTCTTTTGTCCTAGAACTTAAAAACCAGTTAGCATCAGGATTGTGTTCAACTGTCCATTGTGACTCTTCAGGATAATTCAGATCACAAGGCCCAATTCAGATCCCAGTCTTGGGACATTTAGCTGTCTGAACTCTACCTCTATTCTTTATTGTATCAATGTAACACATAAACACCTGGTGTTAATTAACAAAAACATTTTTATAAATAATGGGAAGTGTTGTTTTCTTACTTATCAGTAACATTATTTAAAATGACCTGACCAGGGCTGGAGAGATGGCCTAGCGGTTAAGAGCGCCGACTGCTCTTACAGAGGACGCGAGTTCAATCCCCAGCACCCACATGGCGGCTGAGAACCGTCTGAAGCTCCAATTCCAGGAGAACTCCAGTTCCAGGGGAATCCGAGACCCTCTTCTGACTTCCGTGGCGTTGCACGACACGGGTGCACAGACTTGCATGCAGACAGTACATTCATACACATACAAAAATAAATAAAATTAATAAAAAAATTAAGAAAAAAATAAATAAAATGACCTGACCAGTACCAATTTGAGAACATTTTAAAAACCAGTTTTTCATGGCATTATCGTGTATTTATTAATTTTAAAATGTATTTTTGCTCTCAATAATTGGAGTATAATATCTAAATTTAATAATATTTTAAATGATGAATCAACCTACTTTCTTAAATACAATAACTTATTATTAAAGACAACAGTCTCACCAGTGATACATCTGACAGAGCATTAATAACCAAAGCATATAAATCACTCAAAAAACAAAGGAGTCACAACAAAACCTATGAGATACCTTAAAAGCAGTCCAAAGAGGGAAGTTTATAGCCCTGGGTGCCTACATCAGAAAAACAGAAAGAGCACAAGTGAATGATCTAACACTACAGCTAAAAGCACTTGAGAGGCAACAAGAGATGAACCCTAAATGCAACAGACAGGAAGAAATAACAAAAATCAGAGCAGAAATCAATAAAATGGAAACAAAGAAAACAATACAAAAAAAATCAATGAATCCAAAAGTTGGTTCTTTGAAAGAATAAACAAGATAGACAGACCTCTAGCCCAGTTAACCAAAAGAAAGAAGGAACAACTCCAAATCAATACAATCCATGATGAAAAGGGAAATATCACAACAGACAAGGAAAAGATCCAGAAAATCATATGGGAATACTTCAAAAACCTATACTCTACCAAGTTTGAAAACCTAGAAGAAATGGATGAATATCTGAAATCCTGGGAATCACCAAAGCTCAACCAAGAAGAGATCGACAGCTTAAACAGACCCATAATACATGAAGAAATTGAAGATGTAATAAGAAACCTCCCAACTAAAAAAAGCCCAGGCCCAGACGGTTTCACGGCAGAATTCTATAAAACATTTCAAAAAGACCTACAACCATTATTACTGAAACTGTTTAGAAGGATACAATCAGAGGGAATTCTCCCAAATTCCTTCTATGAAGCCAGCATCACTCTATTACCAAAACCAGGCAAAGATACAACTAAAAAGGAGAATTATAGACCCATCTCCCTAATGAACACAGATGCCAAAATTCTAAACAGGATACTGGCAAATCGCATACAGACCCACATCAAGAAGATCATCCATCATGACCAAGTTGGATTCATACCAGAGATGCAGGGATGGTTCAACATACGAAAATCAATAAACATCATCAAACACATAAATGGAATGAAAGACAAAAACCACACCATCATCTCAATTGATGCTGAAAAAGCCTTTGACAAAATCCAGCATCCCTTCATGCTTAAAGTCCTAGAAGGAATTGGATTGGAGGGATCATTCCTCAATGTAATCAAAGCCATATACAGGAAACCCACAGCCAATATCATCCTAAATGGGGAAATGACAGAAACATTCCCTTTAAAGGTAGGAACTCGGCAAGGCTGCCCCCTGTCACCACTCCTCTTCAATATAGTGCTTGAAACACTTGCTAGAGCAATAAGGCAAGAAAAGGATATTAAAGGAGTACTAATTGGAAAAGAGGAAGTCAAACTATCCCTATTTGCTGATGATATGATTGTTTACTTAAGGGATGCAAAAAACTCCACCAGAAAACTCCTAGAAACGATTAACAGCTTCAGCAAAGTGGCAGGATACAAAATTAACCTTAGAAAATCAATGGCCTTTCTTTACACCAACAACAAGCAACTGGAGAAAGAATTCAAAGAGACCTTCCCACTCACAATAGCCTCAAAAACAATAAGATACCTAGGAACAAACCTAACCAAAGACACCAAAGACCTCTACAACAAAAATTTTAAACCCTTAAAGAAAGAAATTGAAGAAGACCTCAGAAGATGGAAAAACCTCCCATGCTCATGGATTGGGAAAATTAACATTGTAAAAATGTCCATTTTACCAAAACTCTTGTATAGATTTAATGCAATCCCAATCAAAATCCCCAAGAGTTTCTTCACAGGCTTGGAAACAAAAGTTCTTAAATTCATTTGGAAAAACAAAAGACCCCGAATAGCCAAATCAACCCTGAGTGAAAAGAGCTACACAGGAGGGATCTCTATACCAGATTTTAAACTATACTACAGGGCTATAGTCATAAAAACAGCCTGGTACTGGCACAAAAACAGACCTGTTGACCAATGGAACAAAACCGAAGATCCAAATCTGAGCACATACAATTTCAGCCATCTCATATTTGACAAGGGGGCCAAGAAACCACAATGGAGAAAAGACAGCATCTTCAGCAAGTGGTGTTGGCAAAACTGGATCACCACTTGTAGAAGAATGAAATTAAACCCCTACCTCTCACCCTGTACAAAAGTCAACTCCAGATGGATTAAAGACCTCAACGTGAAACCCCAAACTCTGAAGGTGATAGAAGAAAAAGTTGGCAGCAGACTACAAGACATAGGCGTAGGAAAAGACTTCCTAAATCAGACAGCAGCTGCACAAGAATTAAGGTCGACAATTGACAAATGGGACCTCATCAAACTCAAAAGCTTCTGTACATCAAAAGAAACAATCAAGGAAGTGAAGAGAAATCCCACAGAGTGGGAGGAAACCTTCACTGCAGATACATCTGACAAAGCATTGATTTCCAGAATATATAAACTACTCAAAAAACAAAGAAAAAAGAAAACAAACGACCCGCTCAATAGATGGAGCAAAGAACTGAACAGAGACTTCACAAGCGAGGAATTAGAGATGTCTGAGAAACACCTCAAGAACTGCTCAACATCACTAATCATTAAGGAAATGCAAATCAAAACCACTTTAAGATATCATCTTACTCCAGTAAGACTGGCTAGGATCAAGAAAACAAATGATACCAAGTGCTGGAGAGGTTGTGGGGAAAGGGGAACACTCATCCACTGCTGGTGGGAATGTAAACTCGTACAGCCACTATGGAAAGCAGTGTGGAGAACCCTTGGAAGACTTGGAATGAACTTGCCACCCGACCCAGCCATACCACTCCTGGGCATGTACCCTCAAGACTTACGCCACCACAGAGATACATGCACGGCCATGTTTATTTCAGCTCTCTTCACAATAGCAAGGAGCTGGAACCAACCCAAATGCCCCTCAACTGATGAGTGGATAGAGAAAATGTGGTACATCTACACAATGGAGTTCTATGCAGCAGTAAAGAACGATGACATCATGAGCTTTGCAGGAAAATGGCTGGAGCTAGAGGACATCATGCTGAGTGAAATAACACAGTCCCAGAATAACAAACGACAAATGGTATCCCTCATCTGTGGTTGCTAGTGCCAATTACCCAGTTGTAAGTATTTCCTGTGCATTTTCCCTTGAGCTTTTGTCCAAAGCAGTTGGGAGTGATGCATATTGGAAACAACAATAACAACAACAACAATGGAAAGGACTGCATCAAAGAACTGACTGAAACAGTGAACTTCTGCTCAAAACAGTCAACTTCCACATGGAGAATATTGAGAACGACTGAGAAAGAGAGGAAAAGCATGTTTGGCAGAATGCATGAGCTCTGGTGGGGTGGGGGGATAAGGAGGGACACGGGTCTAGATTTGATAAAAAATATCTAAATAAATAAATTAAAACAAAACAAAACAAAACAAAAGGACCAAGAAAACAAATGACCCAATCAAAAGATGGAGTAAAGATCTGAATACAGACTTCACAAATGAAGAAATAAAGATGGCTGAGATACATCTTAAAAAGTGTTCAACATTGTTAATAATTAAAGAAATGCAAATTAAAACCACTCTAAGATTTCATTTTATCACAGTATGACTGTCTATGATTAAGAAAACAAGTGATAACAAATGCTGGAGAGGTTGTGAGGAAAGGGGAACACACTTCTCCACTGCTGGTGGGAATACAAACTCATGCAACCCCTGTGAAAGCAGTGTGGGGAACACTTAAAAGACTCAAAATTAACCTGCCACCTGACCTAGTCATACTTTCCTGGGCATATACCCACAAGACTCATCCTATTGCAGAGATACATGCAGAACCATGATTATTGCAGCTCTCCTCACAATAGTGAAGAGTGTCCTTCAACTGATTAGTGGATATAGAAAATGTGGTACATCTGCACAATGGAATTCTATGCAGGGATAAAGAAAGAGGACATGATGAAATTTGCAGGTAAATGGATGGAACTAGGAGATATTATGCTAGGTGAAGTAACACAGTCCCCAAAAAACAAATAATATATGTTCCTCATTTGTGGATCCTAGCACCAAATCCTTGTTTATAAGGCAAACTGAGTAATTTTATCTTTCCTTTTTAGTAAATATAATACCTGCTGCTCCTATAAAATAAGTACATTAAAAACCTATCAGCTTGCTATGTAATGTAGGAATGTAAAGTAATATTTTGTTTTACTTGCTTACAACTCTACTGCTAAAATGTGAATCCCTAAACATGTTTTGGGACTAACTTATAGCTTATTTTCAGATGTCATGATTTTGGTATATGTGTGGCATGTATACACACATATTTTGGAGCAATACAATTTAAATGAACAACAGCAACAACAACAAAGACTGGTTCAAAGACCTGACTGAAACAGTAAACTTCTACTGTAAACAATAAACTTCTGCATTGAAAAATTAAAAAAAAAATACTGAGAAAAGGATGTAAGATATGTATTGCAGAATGCTTGAGCTCTGGTGGGGTTGGGGGGGGATGGGTCTAAAGACAACAGACTAACTGTGGATTTAGGAGTAGCAGTATACCTTAAAGAAATTTATATTTGGCCTCTACCTGAATTGTCAAACTTTTTCTTCAGCTCTGTCAGAAAGTGAGCAAAACTTTATTGTTCCAACATGGAACTTTTAATTGATCATGAACTTGACAGTTAAATATTGATAAAAGATTATTATGAACAAACTTAAAAATTGATTCCTGTTTTCTTGCTATCACACTCAAATACAAAAATAAAGTCCACTAAACAATGCAGTAATTGTTTTCATACTTACAAAATTTTGAGAACTGTACCAGTTCTTAGTGAAGAAAATATGATAATGAAAATATCAATTTCTAGTTCTTTCTCACACATGTGATACCTATTTGTTTATGGAATTTTGTACAAGAGTAATGTTTATCTTTCTATTCTTTTGGCTTGTGCTGTTTCATCAGAAAGGATACCAATCTCAGTCCTATCTTAACTTCTTGGAAATTATGTGACTATTATTAGGATTGTGTAGTTGAGAAAATGTTCTGTTCATTTCATAAAGAATTTGATACTTTTCTCCAGTCCATGTTGTCTTGCACTATAGTTTCCATCTGGAATGTCCCTCAAGAAAGTATGCATTTTGAATGTTTGCTAGCTGGTCATGCTATTTGGGGGTCTGTGGAGCAGTTAGGAAGTAGAACCTAATTGAAATAGATCAGTAGGCAATGGGCATTTGGAAGGTTTGCTACTCCCTCCCCCCCACTCTGCTTCCTGGTCTTATAGATGTGAAAAAACATCCTGCAAACTCCGACTAGCACAGACTGAGATGGTCCATCATATCTTTCACACTCCGATGGCCTGCAACCCTCTGAGTTCCTAAAGAAACAAATGTCCTTCTTTTTATATTTTTATTTAATTTTTGTGATTTTTTGACAGCTTCCCCGCTGCCCCCCAGAGCAATTTAATAAAATTTCATTATATATAACATTGCATACAACATAGAGGTCATATTATATGTGTATATATACATGCAATATGGCTTGAGTATTTGTGTCCCATAATGTCCTTCAATGTGGATCCATGCACTTGGCCCAATTGATAGTTGCTGGGAGGAAAATACACTTTCTTTTTAAGTTGTTTCTGTCAGGTATTTTTGTGACAGTGGTTGAAATGGAATAAATCCAAGTTGTACGTAATTTTTAGAAATGTGTCCACTTACCATCCAGCAAATGACTCATCCAAGCTATACTACAATAGTCTTTCTTTCAAGAAATGGAAACAGACCTTCAGAGCCATTTAGACATGGCTGAGAGCTTTGCGGTCGTAATGAGTTTATGACCTTAATGAAGGGCAGCCATGATCCCCAATCATGAACAATTAATAGTGAATATTCACTGAGGACAAATTCTTTAGGAGGTTGACTAGCTTGATACTTTGGGGTCAAGAAAACACCCTGTGACATCTTCATAAGGCAACATAAAGCCCCCTGTACACGGTTTTATCTCTGTTGTGTACACGTATGTGTGTATCTCATAATACTTCTTGGTTAATACTTAATGATAAATGCTTCTCATGGAGACTGGAGAGATGGCTCAGCTGTTAAGAACACTGGCTGTGCTTTCAGAGGCTCTCTGTGCACTAACACACATCTAGGAAATACACTCACACACATAAAATTAAAATAGTAAATAATAAAAAATAAATGGCACTTTTTCATGCCCATGTGTTGTGCCAAACATTGCTTCATTTTCTGTGCCCTTTGTCCTCAAATCTACCCATGAAATTTCAATTATTTTTATTTTATGTGCATCAGGTTTTGCCCTTGTGCTTGTAAGGGCACCTGTTTTTGCAATGCCGGCAGAAGTCAGAAGATGGTAAATGATCCTTGGAAATGGTAGTTGTGAATGGTTGTTTGCCTCCATTTGAGTGCTGGGACCCAAACCTTGCTCCTTCACAACAGTGGCCATGTTAACCATTCTTCTACCACAGCCCCATATACATGTAATTTTTTTCATTCTAAAATATTTTACATATTATTTTATTTTATCTCTGTGTATTGCCGCTGGCATGTAAGTGCAGCAATGTTGCCAACAAGACCTCTGGAAGACAGAAGGCAGCTTTGGATTCCCTGGAACTGGAGTTAGTGACAGGACAGTTGTTAGCTGAAGTATTGAACTCGTGTCTTCTGCAAGAATAGCCAGTGCTCTTAACTGCTGCACCATATCTCTAGCCCTAGTTGTTTTTTTTTTTTTACTCTCTGTTTATATACATATGCAAATTTTATTTATATTTATTCACTTATTTTATTTTTTTGGTGTTATTCAGACAGGGTTTCCGTGTAGCACCCACTGGCCTGGAACTCACCAGCTCAAGCAGGTTGGCCTCAGTCTTACAGAGAGCCCCCTGCTTCTCCCTTCTGAGTGCTGGGATTAAAGGTATGGGCTACCACATCCAGCTTTTCTAAAATTTAAATAATAACTAAATTATTTGCCAGGTGGATGAATACATTTGCTTTCTTTCCATTCATCAGCACATGCTAATTATCTTTATAGGCAATAACATTTGCTCTTTCCTTGTTAAAACACAGCTCAAAGCTTTCGTTGCAAATATTTCTTGACTGACTCAATTAAGAAAAATATCCAATATCCAATGAACATTAGAGTGTGTGTTAGGGAATATCAAGAGTGACAAGAGAAGAAATAAATTAGGAATATTATGTCCCAATTCATTACTCTTTATCTCAACTTAAGCTACAACTTCTGTGATATCCACTCAAGTGAATACATCACATAGGCTTTAAAGAGTAATACTAGATATTAAAGTTAATATAAAGGAAAATAACTTCTAATGTATTTGGTGGGAAGCTATAGAAAGTTGGGGTGCTAAATAAACAATATCTTGGGAAAATAGGAATATTTATGTGAAAATTTCTTTCCCTGTATAGTTCACTCGACCAAGACAGATTTTGACACATGTTCAATGAAATCTGGGTACTAAGTGAATGAAAGGATGAATAAATAGATCTGAGTATAAATCAGCTTTATTATTAAAATTAATGAAATGACAAGTCACCTTATTTAGACATCCAGCTATAAACATGACATTTTTTTCAACACTTCCTTACATTGTGTAGAAACTGCCTATTATCCTCGCTAGAGCTTCAGAAAAATTCCTCTCACTTTGGTTAATTCTAACCTTTCCTCATTCTTAGTGCTCTGCTTTCATGCTCTATTAACTCTTAATCGTTATAGAAGTATGGTTCAAGTCATATTTGTGTGGACATATATGTGTGCTTTTCTATTTCTGCATGGTGCCTGTGTGAGTGAAAGGTAAAGTATACTTATGCTTCATAGTAGGGGAGCAACAAATAATCAAGAAGTATCAAATACATTTAAAACAAAAGAGAGAAGGGAACAGTGGATGAAAGGCTTATTAAAGATATCTGAGAAAAAGAGTTCAAAAGCTTGAGGGATAATTTGCCTTAAAAAGTGAAGAATTTCATTCAATCTGATGAATAAGGACAGACATTAGAGAGGAAATAGAGAACATTAGCTTGAAAATAGGAATTTTATCATGTTTAGTTTGGATATTTAATTTTGTTTTATCCATGAAGTATGGGAAGAAGATCACTTTGGACTGAGGAGTGTATAGATAGGCTTAGATATTATGTTGCCATATATGGACAATATGAATATTCTAAGGACACTTCAAACTGAATATGTCAGAAAGAAATAAAATTTCCCCAGAAATATCCTGGCTAATGAGCCCAGTTTCCTCCACCCAGTCAATCAAAGCATACAATTAGGACAGCTTATATTTTTAAAATTATGTTCATTTCTAATTCATCTTGCATCTTCTTACATCTTTATTGATCTGGCCATATTCTTCCATTTTTTTTTCTGACATCGCTATCTGGAATCACAACACTGTTTGAGGAGCTATATAGTTGCTTTAATAGTCAACCCCAACTTCACCGGTGTTTCTCTTTCTATTTCTAGCTCTTTCTCTAGGTATTATATCAACTTTCTTTCCCAACACTCTGGTGACAAATTTGAGTTAATACACTTTAAAAGCACATGTCTCCCCCCCCCAACACTTTAAAAGCACACTTCTTTAAAGGCACATATTCCCCCCAACACTCCACTTCAGTTTCTTATGGACTACAGTTCTCATTACATATGCATTGACCCAAACATTTAGCAAACTATAAAAGCAAATGGTTTTTAAAATTTTTTTACTAACATACATAAAGTACAAAAATTTTAAAACCAGTTGCTTTTACAGTCATGTTAGGTTTATTTTAAAACTTTAACTTTTATCTCCAGAATAGGTTATACCTGTAAAGTCAGTGGAAGGGAAGCTCTTCCTCACATCCCATAACTCTCCATTTTACATCTACCTTTTCAGACTCTTTCTTTGTTAATTCCCTTGATAAATAGGGTGTTATATTCTTTCAGGTTAGTACTAATGTTAAGTTCTGTTTAGTAAAGTTTCCAGATATGTTCCGGGGAAGACACCAGGGTTTGTTTCATTACTGTCTTGCTGTTGGAACATCACACTTGGCTTTAATTTATAAGCAGATCCCATTAACGTTGGTGGTCTCCTTAAGATTGTTTTTGTAATGTTTGGCTCCTTTCCTAATGAGAGTGGTGACCCTCCTCTAACAGCCACATACAGGTCTGTGAACTTTCTGATATGTATCAAGTCTGAAGTTCTTGTTTTTCATGAACCTTTTGGGCATATTAGAGAAAATATATCCTCTCCTTGAACTATTCTCTCATTCCTTCATTCATAAGATAACTGAAATTTAAATTGGTTAATGAAGTTAGGAGGGAGATAATGTCCAATTTGAGATATTTTTCTAAATAAATTTATCTCTTCTGGCCAATATAACAAATAATATATGGATTATACATTAAAGAAGGCATAATGCCACCCACTTCATAGTTCTAAGATTTATGCTTTTCAGAGTTTGAGGTCATGCAGATGCAGACAGATGTCAAATGCAAAACGCCTGACTTCATGAACCTTTCCTTTTTAATGTTTAATTCCATCCCTATTTTAAAGGAAATTTAATTTAAGGGAATTATATCCATATGATTCCGGTTCATTTGTATTTAGCTGATCAATGCACTGTTTTACAAGGCCTGTTTGATGTCAATAAAGCAAAGTGAGTCGAGTCCTCTCCCCCTTAGGCTTCTGAATCACATTTTCTCCTTTAGAAGTATTTGGCAGTTTATAAATCCCAACTACCAAAGACTGAACTTGGGTTTAAAATTCAGAGCATTAAAACATGCTATAGCATCCAAAGGGCACTAAGTTTCAATTAAGGAAAAAGACCTACATAACGATTTTTCATGTTATTTTCTTATTTTAATTTTTTTTACTTTGTAATTAATCTCTTTATTAAGCATCATAAATTAAAATTGTCTGTTCCAAAAAAAGTAACATTAGGTTTTTCTCAAAAGCTTTTAAAATTTCTGTTGATTTCAACCTTTTCTCCCAATTCCCAATTCTGCTTATTCTCACATTTTTACTTTTTTTAAAGGAGATACAGATTTAAACATTACCTGCTTAAGATGAAGAAACATCTTCCCTGAGATAGAGGAAAGACAGCTTCATGATAATATAGAAAGAAGAGTGATAAATAATTCATTAGGTAAGAGGACTTGAAATGTGAGTGTTTTAACTTTCTAATTACATGTTTCCATAAAGAGGAAACATGTTACACTGAGAAAACCAGGGACTGTCAAGTAGGTCTATCCTACTCTAACTTAAATGACACATGAATTTAGAAAAGTTACACCTTTGTTTACTTACTTCACAAAAGCAAAGATAACTTCACAGATCCTAGCTTCCAGATTGAGCAAGTTACCCCTTTGCTTCTATCTGCCTTTCCTTCTGTGCTTGTGTTGAATTCAATACTGACTTTTAATTTATGAAGGAGACTTGCAAAGTTCTACAACTGGTCAAATACAGAGAATAAGAATAAGAATCACTGCAAGATGCCTAGCCCTAACTGACACATCTGCAATGTAAACCCTCAACATCTAAGGGTCAGGGAACTTTATGGAAAAGGAGGCTGGAAAAATGTAAGAGCCAGAGGGGCAAGTCACCATCTGCTGCTAAGTTAATGCATTCTAGACATAGGGAAGCTGTACCAATGAAATCTCCCCGGTAGCCTGATGAGATCTGTGTAATGTCAAGATCAGTTGACAAGCCAAAGTGGAGATGGTGGAGAAATGTTACGGAGTCCCACCTAAAAATGAAAAGCCACAAGCAACCCATGATGCTGAAGAAGAGGAAATCAGTTTTCTCCAGGGACTCGCTACATAGATCTTATATAATCCCAAAGAACAGCCCTAAACTCAGGTAAACAGGAACACCAGTATATGTGTGAGTGCATATTTATGAAAATGTGTATAAATATGCAAACATGATAAAGAAGAGGATAAGAAATTGAGGGTGGGATATGGAAGGCATTGGTGGGGAACTTGATATAAATAATAAAAGGCAATCTTCATGTATGAAATTCTCAAAAACAAAAAGCTTAAAAAGAATAATTTTTGAGTGTTGGGATTTAAGCCAATATTCTTGAATTTGAGACACATTTCTTAGAATATTTTTCTCACCTTTCTTATTGCAAGTAGGGAATTAGGCTTTACAAGTCACATATTTTTCTTATGTATTATAGAAATTATCAGCCTTAAAGCTGTTTCCTTGACTAATTCTGGTAAATCATTAATGATTTTAAAGGAACACATATTCTCTATTTCTTCATCCTGACACCCCCTACCATCTTTATTTTTCTTTCACTTAGGTTTGTTTAAGTATTTATCATTGTTTTGATTTATATATATATATATATATATAATATACATGTATGTCTATATATATACATACATGTGTATGTATATATACCTAAAACACCTAAATACACACTTGGGCCTAAATTTATGCAATTCAGAGGCCAAAATCTACCTTGAAAATTTGAACTAAATTAGAACAAGGACAGTGGTCTAGACTATATTAATTTTGAAAATTTATCACAACTCTTCACATAAATCATTTTCAAAAGATATTTTTAAGTTTACCATAAAGTAGAGTATTTAAAAATCTTCATTCCATGGGGTGGGGTGGCGGGAAGGGAAAGGGAAATATGCCTGAACTGAATTGGAAAATGATGTATGAAATACACAAAGCATCAATAAAAAATGAAAATTAAAAAAAAAGGAAAAAAGAAAAAGAAAAAAAATCTTGATTCCAAACCAGGCGTGGTGGCACACGCCTTTGATCCTAGCAATTGGGAGGCAGAGGCAGGCAGATCTTTGTGAGTTCAAGGCCAGCCTGGTCTACAATGTGAGTTCCAGGACAGCTGGGGCTACAGGGAGACCCTGTCTCTCAAAGACCAAAAAAAAAAATAATAATAATAATCTTCATTCCAGAGCTGGTGAGATTCCTCAACAGTTAAGAGCACAGGCCGCTTTTCCAGAGGGCTCTTGTTGGGTTTCCAGGATACACAAGACATCTAACAACTGTCTTAACTCCAGTCCCCAGTGATCATGTCTGGTGATCTTACATCTTCTAACCTCCATAGGCATTGCATGCACACAGTACATGTACATAGGTGTAGGTAAAACACTCATAGACATTAAAACTTTTAAACATTAAAATGTTCATTCAGGTACATTTTTAGAGCCATTTTCCCAAATCTCCAAATAGCTCAGGAATATAAGATGAAAAGTCAGTAAATACCAAACAAGAGGACTGGGTAGGTTGAAAGGGAATCAAATATCTGTGATGCTACTTATGATCAATCAACTCACTTTTGTTTAGTATATTTCCTAATAGGTAGAGGACAGAGACAAAGCATTAACTTCATGAAAGAAAAAACAGCTTCAGAATCTAGGACTTAGAAAATAGACAAGCATATTGAACTACTGGTTAATAATTCTAGTTCTAGGAATCTTAAAGTTGAGTAGAGGGAAGAGTTGGAGGATTTGAGAGCAGGCTGCAGTCAGGAACTTTGGAAATGAGGGCAGCAGGGAGACAACCCTTGCATGTCACATATCCGCTTGTGGTCACTCATGCACATTCCCTACGCTTTCGTTTGGGGTTCCTTCCATTACTTTCCTTCTCCATGTTCCTTCACAGTGTCACCTAGCTGTGTCCTTGTTGACAGATGTGTAAGTTTGAATGCATGTATCAGAAAGAACATGTAAGAACTAAAATTATGCTTTCTACGACTGTTGGTATAAACTATTACATAACCTATATGGTACCTAAATGGGGCAGAATTTCTGTATTAATCAAGTTATAGTTAAACCATCAGATTAATCAGTGTTCTCATTTCCTAATTTAGAATATACGAGGCAGCTTGTTTGCATAACTGCACATTTCTCCTAGCCATTAAGTTATACATTCCAGATGTACATGGTACTGTAATTAGATTACACATATAAGTAAACTAATGAAACAGAAGAATGGAAAGAGAGATTATTTCAATTAGTTTTACTAGGTTTGGAAAAACTCAAAACCAAGTTAATAAAAAACAACAACTAAAAACCAAAATGAAACCACTGAAATAGCAGTGGATAGAGTGCTAAAATGTGCGTCCCCACTTTATCCTTTCAAAACACATTTTAAGCACTTTGTTTACTCAGCCAACCAACAATTGTTCCCAGTTGTGCTGGTTAAGAAATGTGCTCCAAGCACTTGGTGATGGGATGAAAATAATTGGTTCAATTCATTTATTCCAACAACAGAAACAACATTCAAGAAGTAGTTGATCATATCAGGTACACTTGCTCTTTCCAGCTTTGGCACCGAGTCTGACTAGGCCCAGCTTACCTGAGTGCAGTCCCAAGAATACATGTTTGACATAAATATTACTCTGCTAGAGAAAGATTTCAAGTTTCTTTTTGGTATCTGTGTCAGAGCTTGAAGTATTTTCTTTTTTACCTCAAAGCAAGTGTAATAGTTTCTCGAATCCCACAGTGATCACATTTGGATATCTCTTGATATCACTTGAATCTGTACTCTATACACTTAACCCAAGGCTCCCTAGGCTCTCACTTCTCTGGGATGTGCCTGTCCTTGTGGCATCCCTTATTTCTCCTTCTCTGTTGATCTATGCACTTCTGGGTCTGAGGACATCCTTTCAGCTCCAGGCCTTGCTGGGAGCCTCAGCAATGCTTTTTGGCTTGACTATTTAGGAATCCATTCCACCTTTCTCCGCACCTTCTATCTCTTCTCCCCAGCAATGTGTCCCTTTAGCTCGTTTTTGCACTTGGTCGGTGGTGGGCACTGAATGGGCAGTTGTCTACTGCTTAATTTCCTGTAGCCACATGTTCTCATGATGCTCTCTTCCTTGATGGCACTTGTAGAATTTCAACCATCCTCTTCATATGGACAGTTCAAAGTCTGTAGGAACAGCAGACAAACTAACTTTTTCCTTTATTTCCTTTTTATTGATTTTTGTGATTTTCATATATTATATTTTGCTGATATTTAGACCTCCTTACCGCCTGTGCCTCCATTTAGTGCCCCCACCTGATTTCACATATTCTATAAGACATATTAAGACCTTGCAAGTCAAACTTGTGTCCTGAAATGCACTTCAGTGTAGATACATCCACAGGAGCCTGGTTGACCTATGGAGAATTTCGCACTTAGAGAACTGACTATCCTTCTCCAAAACAGCTCAAAAGTTTCTCAACTAGTTTTAGGGGTTCATCTACATCTCCTCTCTTCTAAGCTGAGATTTCATTAAGACTAAATTTGAAAAGCACGCTATACAGTAAGAAGCTAGGAAGTGGGATTTTAAAATATCAAAAAGTAAAAATAACTTTAAAAAAAGGAATAACAAAACAGGAGAAAAAGTAAAGAAAGACAAGAATAAAAACAAGGGCTGTTATACAGCCTGGTGAAAGAACATTTGAGCAGGATGTGTATTCTTGGGTTCCATGCCCAGATCAGAGACCAGCTCCCCTCTGCCCATGTAAAAACCCAGGATCAAGAGGGAGAAACTGGTGGGTCCCCAGGGCTTGCCAGCCCATCCAACATAGCCAATTGGAGGGCTCTGGCCACAGTGAGAGATCCTGCCTAAAAACAGAAGGTGGAGAGTGATAAAGACATCCCTTGTACACCTCATCACAGCACACACCCACATATTAGCATGCATAGCCCAAATCACATGCATATGTGTATGTGTGTGTGCACATGCATACACAGACACACAGACACACACACACACTCACCCCCACCCCCACAGAGTTTAAAAAAAAATCTTGTCTAGTATCACGATGCATTATTTCATGTGCACCCTGTTGGTTCAGCTCTAAACGATAGTTTAGTTTTATTTCCTCATTTACAACCTTATTTGGGAATCTTTCTTAAATTTAAACTTAATGAATCACAGGCTTTTCTTTTTCAGAAGTATATTCAACCCGTTAGCTTTCTCAGTAAATAATATGACATCTACCATTGCTTACATCACAAATGTGGCCAGACTGGCTGGCAAGCACGTGCCCAGGATCTACCTGTCCATCGTTCTGTCCTGCTCCCCAGTGCTGTCATTACAGGCAAGTGTCTCCAGGATGCATGGAATTTATATAATGGTAGTGATCCTAATTCAAGTCCCCAGTCTTAACTGGCAAACACTTTACTGACTGAGCCCTCTCCTCAGTCAGGAAATCTTTACATTTTTATTATTATTGTTTGTGTTTACTGTTGGTGTTTGTTCTGACCTCTCATTAATCATGTCCTTTTCCGCTTTATGTTATTTTTTATTATATTATATATAATATATATATATATTATATATATGTGTGTGTGTATGTGATGTATATGGTACTGTGTGTGTATATGGTATGTGTGTGTTATGTTGTATGTGTGTAATGTGTGTATGTGTGTATGCTGTTATGTGTGTTGGATGTGTAGTGTGTATGGTGTGTATGTGTGTATGTGTATGTATGCGTGTATGTGTGTGCTGTGTGTGATTTGTGTGTATGTGTGTGTTAGTGTGTGTTTGTATGCATATGTGTGTATGGTGTATGTGTGTGTATGTGTATTTTTTTTTTTTTTTTTTTTTTTGTGTGTTTGGTTGTGTGTGTGTGTGTGTGTGTGTGTGTGTGTTAGTTACCTGCATCTACTTAAGTGTACTCATGTCATGCAATACCCACCGGCGGCCAGAAGAGAACACTGAATTCCCAGAACTGGAGTTACAGACAATTGTTATCTGCCATGTAGGTGTTGGGAATCAAACTCATGTCATCTACAGAAGCAGCCTGTTCTATTAACAACTCAGCCATTTCTCCAGTCCCCTGTGTCCCTTTCTTAAAATATGTCTCTTCAAAAAAGGAACAGGCCTAGACAAATCTCTCCTTACAAACCAGGCTGGAAATAAACTTTGCTCTGTATATGTAATTGATCAAAAAACATGTTTCAACAAAAACCTTGGTTAATCTGGGCTAACTGTGTGGACTTAAGCATCCAAAAGGAAAACTATAACACAAATAAATAATAAACACAGAAAGTCAGGTCTTTACTTCAGTATAAAAAATTTGACTATATAGAAGATAAAAAGAAAAAAGAGGGAGAGCACTGTTTGTTTTGCCTGTCTTCAATTCCTACTGGCAAGTGCATCTACTCGTGGCTGCCACTGCTTTTGCCATTCTTCAAAGACTGAGACACAGCTTTAACCATCCAATATGGACTGAAGATCATGTCTCTCCAAGAAAACTCCAAACCTTCAATGCCAGATGGGGACTGCTGAGACATCCAGCTTGTGGACTGAGCGGCTACTGGGATTTCAGCCTCTTCAGAGTATAGACTGCCATTGTTGGACTACCCAGGCTATGTCATGGAGGCCAGTGCAGGAAGATCAAGACACACATGCTCACTGGACCTCATTTGGGTGACCAGGGGTGGGAGGAACCCCAGTGTGGAACACAGGGGAAGGATTGATATTTGTTTGGGCTTGCCAAGGAGGAACCTTCAAGTGCTTCCTTGGGGAAAACATGACATGTTTTAGCAAAACAATAATCCTCCAATTCGTGATATGTGTATGTATGTATTTATTTATGTACATATATATGTATGTACATATATATATGCAATACAAGTTGGAGAAAACAACAACAACAAAAGAATAGGAGAAAAAGACTGAAATAGTGAAGTTCTCCCCCAAACAATAAGCCTCTGTTTGAAAAAAAAAAAAAACCTCTGGAAAGACTCAGAAAATGATGCAAGACATTGCATACATATGGCAGAGTGCAGGAACTCTGGTGGAGTGGGGGGCATGGAAAGGGAAGTGACTCTAAATTCAATTGAGAAATGATGTGTGATGTATATAAATAGTTTAATAATAATAAATTTAAAAAAAGAAAAACAACATGTTTTCAGATAGTCATAGACATTCCATTAATGTTGGCTTGTCTCACAAGAATTTGTTAAAGTGAATGTGAATGGCCAGTGAGATTTTATACATATCCATAAGCCTGAGGTCACTTTTATAACATGTTTTTGTTTAGTTTTTGTCACCATTTAAAGGGTATTTGTCCTGTTGAATTTAAGCCATTACAAGATATGAATTTGGATGCGTGGCTTTGGTCTGGAGGTCCTCAGAGTGAGAGTTTACAGAGCTTCTGTAAAGGCAGTGTCAACCAGGGAGCCAGGTGCTACTGAACAATAGGTTTCTGGTCTAAAGATCTCCCGTGGCTCTTTAAGGAATCACATGACGAATTGTAGCTGGTCAGTGTTTTGCATTTGAGAAATTCTGTAACTGTTTGGATGACTCCCAGGATGGGAATCACAGCAGCACTGAGAAATGACTAAAGGCTTTAGAAATCCTTGAGAAGATTGTGTAATTATACTCAGAAATGTTTTGGCTTCAGGAAGTTATTTTGTGTATCAACTGGGATTTCACTTGTGTCTGTTTTTGTAATTATCATTAGCTAATTGTATAATTGTTTCAGCAGTGTCTGTGTGCTTGTCTATGTAGGTGGATATTTTTCCTTCTTGATTTTTCTGGCCAGTGGCTGTCTTTAGGCAGCCTTACATTTACAAGTTAAATGCTCACCACTAAGGTATTAAACCAATGTTTCTGTAGACTTTCCTGCTTAGTATCCTCTTTAACATTTACCAAACATTTAACAAATATCAGCTAACTACTTTCTATATATGAAGTGCCTACATTTAAGTTGGTATGTTTGGCTCTTTCTTTCCTTGTGTCAGCCTTGCATTGAAATTTCACAGGTGCCAACTCTTTTCCTGTGTAACTTTGTCTAAATGTTTGACTTCTGTTTTGTTTTCTTTTCCATTATTTCATACTTAAGTTACCTGCTTACAACTTTGTCTTCTCAAATGAAGTATTACTTTGTCCAAGTCGGAAACTATAATTCATTTACCAATTCTTCATAATATGCAATAGGTATCTGATAAATATTTACTGACTAATTGGTTCTGACTGTTCTACAGTGATATCCAGTGCTTGGCACAAAGCCTCCCTGCTAAGCAACCAGTTTAGAATGAAACAGCTAAAATAAATTCTAACAGAATTGTCCAAGTGTCCTTGCTGACTGGTGAAGCTGGAAAACACTTCCTGAATGGCTTTTTGTACATCCAGCTCCTGCTGATTAACTGATTTTCTCTTTTGAAGTCAGTTCTGTTGTTCATACTCATTTTGACACCAGATCACAGTGCTTTTAGTCTGAAACATTCTTTAATTTCTTTGATTTCTGCACTTGGCCTCCAGCTCAGTCCTCTGTGATATTCATGGCTCCAATTCTGCTGAGGCAGGTAAATGTCAGCAAAACCTAACAACTTAATCCTTGAGTCTGGGCTCTGAGTTAGTGATGCTTTTTCTAGAGGTTAGGTGCTGAGGACTGGGAGAGAAAAGGTAGAGTGTGACCTACAGACTGCACAGATTTCTGAAAAACAATTTTTAGTGATTGAAAACTGACCAGAAATCTGCCTATTATATGAGAGTAAGACATTACAAAAACAGTTTTTAGTGCTTTACAAAGCAGAATTTAAGTTTGCCATTAAGATAAAGCAGTCTCTTAAACTCATAGTTACAAACCAAACAACTTCATTACATAAATGTGGTGTAACAGTAAGTTTACAATAAGAAGAAAAGTGAGCTGTGGCTTGTGGGAAAGAAGATGTTATAATAAAGATTTAAAAAGTTGTTTTCCTTAAGGGAAGGCCTAGATGTATGAAAAGTACATTTCTGTTTGTAATTTTTTTGGTTTGAGTTTTGGCAGCAGAAATTTCAGTCTCTAGAAATTCATTTTTTTAGGAAGTGCATGCATGCAATTGTTTCATTACTTCACATTGCAGCAAAATTCCTAGAAAACAGTATTTTAGTTGCTATACCTATTTACCTCCTCTCGTTTCCTTTCAGACTACTGTGGCTACTTTCAATAGTTGTAGGAAGTTTCTCTTGCTACCAGCAGATACTGCACAGTCCTGCTAAGGGAAGGGAAGCAGTGACTGCCCAAGGTCACTGCTGGGGAATTGACCCCTCTGTGCAGAGGTCAGTTGGTCACTTTCATAACCCGACCTGAGAGGTATTTCCAACCCAGGTCCTTAGCCTGGGAAGCGGAGTGCTTCCCATCTGGCTGTGCTATCCCACCTGCCCCCAAACGGCTGGTATCTGGCCAGGAATTTCAGGCTGGAGGCTGATGGCTGATCTTCAGCCTACACCCACTCATAATCCACTCCTCAAGTTGGTGACCTAATTATTCTCTGTCCAACCCCACACTGGCTTACCAGGTCAGTGATTTGATAGATCCCCATCTAACCCACTAGCCACTAGCACTAGAAATCCAGGCCTGCTTCAACCTATATACATGCAAAATAATGGATCCGGGAATTCTGTGATGATGTTAATGGAGAATTCAATTAATAAATTGACTTGGATGCTACAAGTCACTTTTATAAGCAAAATGCTAACATTTCCCAGAACCAGTCATCCAAGTCACATGCCCCTGTATGCTGCTGCCCTGCTTAACAGTCGAGTGCCTGGGCCATGTGTTGCTCCCTCTTGAGGCGAGGTCAGAGGAACTCCATGACTTCCTTGTAGTACCCCAAGGGATGCTAGCTGAGAATTAGGCCCTAATTCAAACTGGATCTTCCCACAAAAACTGCTTTTGTCAATGTCAATACAGATGTCTATGCAGATAAAAGCGATAATAATTTTTCAGTACTCAAGTGACCTAATTATCGGCAACACTGGCACAAGCCTGTGTTCTCTGGGCCCCTGGGTTTCAGGGTGGTGCTCTCACTTCTGGTTCCATCCCTACACCAGTTTCACTGTCTGAAATCAATTTCTCTCACACCTTGATATACAAAGTTCCCATGGTTCCCTTGTGTTTGTTCATAGACTTTCTTATAGCTTTCATCTCTCCATAACTGTGTCCAATGTTATGTAATAAAATGTCTACATCTCTAGTTTGCTTTAAAAAACAGCTCAGCTGGGCGTAGTGGCACATGCCTTTAATCCCAGCACTCTGGAGGCAGAGGCAGGCAGATCTCAGTGAGTTCAAGGCCAGCCTGGTCTATAGAGCAAGCTCCAGGCCAGCTGAGACTAAAAGGGAGATCCTGTCTCGAAAATACAGAAAAAAAGAAAAAACAAAAACACAGCTCAACAGGTTGGCAAGCCTCCTATGCGCTGTCACTGCTAGGGCTGCATAATCTTGGGGAGGGACCTCCTGAAGCTTGCAAGTTCGTGGAATGTTCTAAGCCTTGTGAATTTGGTTTACTTCTTGAGTCTTAAGAAGGTTACATCCAAATGGAATGTGTCAATATGGTGGAAATTGCTACACAATAGTCCACCTTATCCAAAACTATGGCTTTTAAAAGCATTCCTTGTACCTCCTACTCCAGGCCTCTACTCTTTCTTCCATAGACTACTTAACATCTAACAAGCTACAGTTTCTATGTTTACAGCATCCTCTCTAGCCTTAGAAAATGAACCAGACATGGTGTGAAGAACTTTCTCTTTTACGTTCAGCAGACTACCAAAAATTCTCACAAAATCTAAGTACATTATAAATATATTTGAACAATATGAATTATAGCTTCAGTGGCTTTTTCCTGTTGACAAGAACATGGAACTTAGCCTTTTCTTTTAGTGGGAGAAGATATCAAAGAAATGGAACCATACAGATTTTAAAGTTGTTGTGGTATTATTAAAATGAATTATTTAGGCCTTTAAGGAAGGCTGGTTTTGATTTATTAATTAGTTGTTTTCATGTTTGTTTTGTCAGTAAAAATACACTTTATAATTGGCTTTTGAGTTCACAATCTCACCATTGCTTTCTACTTCTTAAAAAAAATTAAAAACTAAAATTATGCCTAATTAAAGTGGACAAATTGATACTTTAATATATAATATGTTCACTGATACAAGTGATATGTCAGGAAGGGGCTGGTAGGAAGTGGATGATATTGACAGTGTGTGAAGAGAAGTATCTCAGACATCCTCAGAAAGAGGGAGATCCTGCCATAGAGGGGCACCCCATAAATCATTGCTGTTAGAATCAGATGGACTTGGGGGAAGACCACACATCAAGATCAAGGAATGAAATTGATTAACTAACACAAACCAGGAGCTGGACCTGTGGCTGCCAATTTCAGAGCTCTTGTAGAGTACTTGGGATTTTTCAATAGTACAGAAGGACTCGTAATAGAAAATTATAAATTTATCCATAAAGTCCCTAAATTTTTGTAAATCAATTAGATTCATTGTTTTACAGCCTAGTTTTTGCTTTTGCTATATACAATGGGGAAAAAGTTCTAAGTCTGTAGTGGAAGCAATGAAATAAAGGGTTGAGCCAAATCTCAGGAGAGAATGCAGATTCAAATTGTGTCTGACATGCTGCAGAGAAGACAAACAGACAGTGATCTGCAGCGGATTGCAGGCTAGCTTCCCAGTGAGTGAGGGCACGTTTGTGGAGCATATTAACACTTCCCAGGGATTTCTATAAATATTTGGGGAAGAGCATGATAATTCACTGAACATTCCATGGAATGATGGTGAGGCAACATAGGTTTTGTGATGGGACATGAAAAAGGAATGTGTCTGGTGAGACACTGACTTTATAAAGATTTTGGTTATACTTAAAATGTCCCGAGGTTATTCTTAGTTGAATCCACAGCCAAATTAGGAAACAAATTTCATGTCATGAGAGGAACTTGATGGTGCAATCTGTTAGGAACCAAACTACTTAGCAAGAGAAAACAATATCAAGAAATAATCTGCTGAGACTTCCAGTGGAAAGAAAGGTTGATCACATTATATAGAGAGATAAAATGAGAGCGCGATGATAAGCATGAGGTTTCAAAACCTAAAAGAAGTCTTCGCAAAACTTATTATTCTTATTTATTCTCCAAAAATATACTATCTGGTTTGCTCGTGTGTGTGTGTGTGTGTGTGTGTGTGTGTGTATGTGTGTTTGTGTTGTTTCATGTTGGTTCTTAAACTTTATTTACAGGTTATGTAATAGTGTGTCATGCAATCCTAGTACTCAGTATTTATCTGGAGACTATAATATATTCTATCATATCAATTTACTAGTATACAAGGAAAATATTTGCGAAAAAGGAGACATATATAACCTTTGGCAAGATGAAATTATCCTCAGATTCTTGTGATTGATTTATTTCATTATAATGGTACATAAATGAATCATAGATTGCTTAATTTCTTTAAAGAAGTAAGAAAAATAACAAATAAATATGTGGTAAAGTATTACCAATGATAATCTCCAAGTGAAGGGAAGTGAGATTAATTTTAGATTTGGTTTGGATCTTTGAAATGAATATTTCTGGGAGACTGTCAAATAAATCTGTTTTTAGATGATACCCCTTGTTTAAAGGGTATGTAAAAGGAAAATAACAACCACATATAGAAAAAAATCAGTAATGTCAGTGAATAGAAGGCCCAATATACTTGGATTCAAGCAAGAGTTTAAATTACCTTTAAATTAACTTAAAAATCCATACTTGAATTATATTTAATAAGTACTATAGTTTTGATTGATTTCTAAACCTCTTCTCCAAAGCAGAAGTGATCAAGATTATATTATATATATTTTATTCAGTCAAATAATAGTTATTTACACATTGTTTTTTTACATTTGTACATTTTGCATTATTATATATTACATTACTTACAAATTATTTTTAAGTGTTATTACTCTAGCAACTCATACATGGTATAATTCATCTGGTATTTTCAACCCACATGAATTTTTTTTGTCTTTAGGTTTTTGCCTAAACATTTCATTGACTCAATTTCATCTAAATGTCTATAAAACTTCATAGTAATAACTTAATATTCATATTAACACACATATCTTACATTCAGATGTGCCCATTTAAAAGTGTTGAATATTTTCCCAATATGCTTTCTGTATTGTGCTTCTGCAATTCTTGACTTTGAAAAGAACAGAGTGACAATATGGCATGATTCTGAAAAAGCTAAAGAATTCTAAATAGGAAGTAATAAAATATGAATTATTTATTAGTTATTTTAAATGAAATTTAATATTTACATATATGCACTGATGGGGCAGTCACCAAGTTCATTTGCAAAAATTAAACAGGAATTATGTCAGACACAGATGGCTTACAACTATCATAATTAGAATAATACACAATGTTTTATCCTCCCGTAGACTGAAAAAAGGTAAACAGATGTTAAAATAAGTGACTAGAAATGTTCCCAGTTTCTTGGAAGCTGCAAAATAGTATAAAAAAATCACATTTTCTACCATTAAAGAAAGTAAGGAGATACTTTACAGGTGTTCTGTGTATTGCAAAAATAACTTAGTATGTACTTGAGCCTGGTTTTCTTTTTGTTTTCCAATGCTCCATGCAAGGAAAGCACTGTTCTTCTTGAGTTCATTCATCATAAAGTATCATTAAAGTAATGATACTTTAATGGAAAAGAGACATTCCATGTGAACGAAAAATTAGAATCCGAAGTCTATAGTTCAGTGATATTTAAAGTACAGCAAGTAGAATCAGCTAACAGCTCCTAAACTTTAACATACTCCTGCTATTGGAAGAAATCAGAATTCCTGCTAAATGTGGAACAGAATTAATTATAAGGAATCCTTGAGTCACTGGCAACAGTTAAAGTCCTTTAATATGGCCCATGTCTTGGGATCAGCCTCCTCAGATTCTTTGTGTGTGTGTGTGTGTGTGTGTGTGTGTGTGTGTGTGTGTGTGTGTTTGTGTGTGTGTTTCCTGGGAACGCTTAAGCTCACTGCTACCTGGAATTCTGACTCAGTCTTTGAAGTGTCAATGATATTTTCATCAGTAAGACTAGGTGTTGACCACGTATAATAGAATGTCTGACAAAAATTTGGCTTATGCATGGACAATGCCTGATTAACTCATTATAATTAAACAGGAGGCAGCCACCCGATTTGGAAAGTGGCTTAATTTTAATATCAAGATTCAAGATATTTTCTGGCCTTTCTCATTGTATCTGTACAGAGGACAATATTTCACCCCCCAGGGGGGATATAGCCAATACTATTTGCAGCACCTTATCCAGGGACTGTGAACTCCAGAACAAGCACTGAGCTTGAGTAACATCCAGTGACAGACGTTACTACAGAAAATAAGTTTTTGGACAATATAAAGCCAACTGTCAAAAGTCTCTTGAAATTGTATTAAGAGTCTATGACACATGAAGAAAATTAAGAGTATTTTTTAAATCCCAGAAAAAGCAGGGGATCTGTCATTTTTGCATGACCTTCTTGCACACACAGTGGCCCACAAATACCAGTGCTGCAGGCCCTCATTCAGATTACATTCACAGGGCTTCTTGCAAGCCTAGAGGAGAGTGGCTGGTATCTTTAAAACACCCAACTATGCAATCACTGTGAGAAAAGTGAATGGCTGTTCTTGCTCCTAGTTCCTGAGAAATAGCAGAGTTTCCACAAAGGGGGAGAGGCAGGTTATAAGAACAGAGAGCTCTCCTCAGGGACTGACTTTAATTGGAACAGAGCATGGAGATATTAAAGTCCAAAGGGCCCTGTTGAAAGACAAGAAGCTACAGTAATGAACACTTAAGGGGTTACTAGTTGCACAATGACATCGACATGTGAAACAATAAACCAGTGAGAAGCTTAACCTGGAAACCCTGGGAAAGAGGTAGTGGAGATGGGCCCCCTAATGTAAAGAAACTAGCAAGTTTACCCAGGCATAGAGTTTGAATTTAATAGGATCAGAGTGTGGAACAGTGTATTTTCCATGTGATTACCAAGAGAAGTAGAATGTAGATGTAGCTCTGGTAGAGTACTTGTCTGTCCTGCAAGCAGCTCAGTATTGTATCCTTGGCACTGCAAATAAATAACATAAACATAATTTAAAACATAAGCAGTGTAAGAATAACAGAGGAAGCCAACACTAAATGGCAAACACCAGTTAGACTTTCTTACTGCAATACAGGTATTGAACACAGGTACTGAGCCTCAACCTGAAATTAATTAATTAATTAATCAATTAATCAATTTGTGTGCTAATGTGTGTGTTTGTCTATGTGCTTGTATATGTGACAATGTACATGTAGAGATCAGATGACAACATGTAGTAATCAATTATTTCCTTCCACCATGTGGATCCCAGAGGTTCAACTCATGTCACTAGGTTTGGTGTCAAGTGCTTTTACCTGTTGAGCCAGTTCACTGATGCTCCAACTTGGATCTTAATAGAAAGAAGAGAGTGTATTAAAAAGAGACAAGCTAGAAGCCAGGCGTGGTGGCGCACGCCTTTAATCCTAGCACTTGGGAGGCAGAGGCAGGTGGATCTCTGTGACTTCAAGGCCAGCCTGGTCTACAGAGCAAGCTCCAGACCAGCTGGGACTAAAGGGAGACCCTGACTCAAAAATACTCAAAAATACCAAAAAAAAAAAAAAAGAGTCAAGCTAGAATCATTAGCATTCAATAGAGTGAGAAAAATCAAGGTTATCATCAAAGTAGAGCACAGCAGAAGAAACAGATTCCATTGAAATAGTTTAAGTCACTAAACAAATGATTAAGTGATAACAATGCACATTGTATACATATCTGAGGTTGCTTCAATGAAATATCTGAAATGTTTAGGGTTTTTTTGTTTTTAAGACTTTCATGAATTCATATCATTATTTTGTTTTGACCATACCCACCCCCATTTCTTCCCCTCCAACTCCATCCCATCCCTACCCCATTTTTCTATGCCAACTTTATGTGCTGATTATTTTAAACCCCTTGATTACAGTTAGTGCTACTTGTGTGTTGAGTTTTATATTGACAGAAGGAGAGAGAGCAAAAGGAAGGAGAGAACATAAATACAAGACAGTGATGGGAGGAGGAGAGGGAGGAAAACTTGGCTCATGTAAAGAAAAAAAGAAATGGGCAGACATTGGGCAAACTTTTCAGGCAACAGGATCTGACTTGAGAATCCAGTGATCAAAGCAATGATCTGAAGAACACTTTAAAAACAGGACTAGAAGGTATGACTGATGAGAAAGAACTAACCTAATGTGAAACTAATGAACTCCAACCTCGGCATCACTCTGTTCTCTATAGCAATTGAATAAGTGCTAACTAATGAATTTGATGAGCCCAATAATAAGTGTGCTTGTTAATCTATGTAGGGGTAGCAGTGAAGACCTTGGAGGCTTCTATCTGTACTCAATCAAAACAGGAAACTCTCTTACTCTGTGAGCTCAGTCTAAGGCTGAACCAGGACGGAACAGACAGCAAACCACAAATTCTTAAGGAATTGCCTGTTTACAGTGTGTCACGTTCATTGAAATACCTGAGGTTGTACTGGCATCAGTACATGTCATGTCCTGGAGGTGGCTCAACCCTTGCCCCATTCACCCAAAATATCTCCTTTTGTAAAACACCAACTGGATAACTGTTCCTATAAATAGCCTAAAAGCAACTATGTGCTGAAATTCACAAATCCACCAAATCCACCAATGTATTTAACTGCCAAAGGATGACATAAAAACTTTCATATAAACCTGTGCATATTTCTGATCCAGGACTCAGTTTCTCTGGAGCAGGAGTTCAGACTGAGGCCCATGCATAATACAGGATAATTTCTTCTGCTTTCTAGGTATGCTTTGAATCTTCTGGTCTGTACCAGACCAGTCTCAGTTAATTCCAATTACATGATGACAGTGTTTCATCAAATACAGCATATTAAGAAATTCAGGAAATTATTTATAACTAGAAATGGAAAATCTGAACTTGAAAAGGACAGTAACAGTGATGCAACCCCAGTAGTTAAATAGTTAAACATGACTGACAGAGAAGAATCATTGATTTAGAAGAGCGTAAGAAACAACCTGGGGGTGCTGGAGAGATGGCCTAGCGGTTAAGAGCGCCGACCGCTCTTACAGAGGACCCGGGTTCGATCCCCAGCACCCACATGGTGGCCGAGAACCGTCTGAAACTCCAATTCCAGGAGAATTCCAGTTCCAGGGGAATCTGAGACCCTCTTCTGACCTCCGCAGCATTGCACGACACGGGTGCACACACCTGCATGCAGACAGTACATTCATACACATACCGAAATAAATAAAAATTAAAAAAAATTAAAATAAAAGAAACAACCTGAAGAATAACGAGACAAAAAGAATTAAAAATTTAAAAAATGCCTCAGAAAATGTACTACATGTACATGTGAGGAACGTCATGATGGAAGAGAGAAAAAGTATCAGAGGAAAGAAACAGACCTGGAAACTTTGAAAATGTGATAAGCTTATAAATTTACACATATATGAATTTAGAAAGTTCATATTTGCACACAGGAAAAGATCCCTGATTAGGTTTAGCAGTAGTCAGTTGTTTTATCTCGTTTAGTCTATATGGTGTATCCACAAAGCACAAGTCTCTATTGATAGAAAGCAGACTAGTGGTTCTAGAGAATGAGGGACCTTACTGTGGTAATGATCGGTATAAAAGCTGCTTACATCCTTGATTGTTTCTTTTGATTGTTTCTTTTGATGTACAGAAGCTTTTGAGTTTGATGAGGTCCCATTTGTCAATTGTCGACCTTAATTATTGTGCAGCTGCTGTCTGATTTAGGAAGTCTTTTCCTACGTCTATGTCTTGTAGTCTGCTGCCAACTTTTTCTTCTATCATCTTCAGAGTTTGGGGTGTCACGTTGAGGTCTTTAATCCATGTGGAGTTGACTTTTGTACAGGGTGAGAGGTAGGGGTTTAATTTCATTCTTCTACAAGTGGTGATCCAGTTTTGCCAACACCCACTTGGTGTTGCACCCAAAAACAATCAAGGAAGTGATGATGAGAAATCCACAGAGTGGGGAGGAAACCTTCACCGCAGATACCTCTGACAAAGCATTGATTTCCAGAATATATAAACTATTCAAAAAAACAAAGAAAGAAGAAAAAACAATGACCCCCCAGATAGTGGAGCAAAGAACTGAACAGAGACTTCACAAGCGAGGAATTAGAGATGTCTGAGAACACCTCAAGACACTGCTCAACATCACTATTCATTAAGGAATGCAATGAAAACCACTTTAAGATATCACTTACTCCAATAAGACTGGCTAGGATCAAGAAAAACAAATGATACCAAGTGCTGGAGAGGTTTTGTGGGGAAAGGGGACACTTATCCACTGCTGGGGGTGGGAATGTAAACTCGTTACAGCCACTATGGAAAGCAGTTGGAGAACCCTTGGAAGCTTGACTGGAATGAACTTTGCCACCCGACCCCAGCCATACCACTCCTAGGCATGTACCCTCAAGACTTCGCCACCACAAGAGATACATGCACAGCCATGTTTTGCAGCTCTCTTCACAATAGCAAGGAACTGGAACAAACCTAATGCCCTCAACTGACGATATGGATAGAGAAAAATGTGGGTTACATCTACACAATGGAGTGTATCTAGCAGCGTAAGAAAGACGACATCACTGAGCTTTGCAGGAAAATGGCTGGAGCTCGAGGACATCATGCTGAGTGAAGTAACACAGTCCCAAAAAAACAAAAAAAAAGACTAATGGTTATCTCTCATCTGTGGATGCTGTGCCAATTACCCAATTGTAAGCATTTCTTGTATAGGGCCCCCTGAGGCTTTTGTCCAAAGCAGTTGGGCATTACGCATTTTGGAAACAACAACAACAGCAGAAAAGACTGCATCAAAGAAATGACTGAACAGTGAACTTCTGCTCAAACATATCAACTTCCCAGAGAAAAATTGAGAAGACTACAGAGTGAAAGCATGTCTGGCAGAATGCATGAGCTCTGGCGGTGTGGCGTGGGGTGGGGGAATGAGCGGGGAAAACAGGTTCTAATTTGTTAAAAATAAATAAATTTATGAAAAAAAAAAGCTGCTTACAAAGAAACAGTGAACCGTATGCTTGAAATGGGTTGGCATCTTTCTCTTCTCTCCAATAGCATTGCAAAGTGTTACAAACGTATATGTTAACTGATTAAAACTTTATGGGGCCTGCAAAATGACTCAGGGGATAGACACTTGATGGCAAGCCTGCCTACCTGAGTTCGATCCTTGAGTAGGAGGAGAGAACCAAATCCAGCACCCTGTCCTCTGACTGTCCTATGCTCATAGTAGTACATGGGCAAACATGTACACACACACACACACACACACACACAGTTTAAAACAGAGAAAAAATATTGTGAAGTTATGTTTAAATATCTCTAAAAATTCATTTCGAAATAGAATAGGAAAACATGGCAGGCAAAGAAAGATCACTATCACATATTATCATTCTTACTTAGGCAGCAAAATAGGTAATATACTCAAGGACAGCAGTAGAATGGTGGCTACTAGAAAACAGGGGTGGTGGGGCAAGTGTACATGGATGGGCAAAGACTGCTCCATGGATAGTAAGTGGTGGTCTGAATGGAGCAAGGAGTTCTGGCGGGGCATTGTACAGCAAGATGAATACTGATATTAATTATGTACTACACATTTCAGAAAACTGGAAAAGGGGAGGAGTAGGAGCCAAGTCTGAATGAGTGGAGGATGGTAGGTTCAAAAGCCATGCTGCTAAGCCAAGCTCCACCCTGACCACCCTCTCCCAGCACATGGTCACTCCAGCCCCTCCTGGTGTCTGCTCTATGTAATAGCCCAACAGGTACATTTATACCTGAAAGGGACACTTGTTGACCACAGTCCTCAGGAATTGTGCTCCTCCAACCATTGCAGCAGCTCAATACATCCCATCTGCCTTTCTCCTGTGCACAGCTCCCACAGGAACTGCACCAGCCAATATCCCTTCTTCAGCCCAGAAGCTTCCATCAAGCATCACTTGAGCCACCCATTTCTGAATCAACCTCCAGTCATCTTGATTGCACCTGCTTGCCTAAGGTCAAACAGATGAGCTCGTTACTCTCATGCCCCACAAAGAAGGAGGGGCAGGGAGAGTCAGCCACACATCCCTAGCTGCATGTGGTCCGAGGGAGAGGCTAGGATTATGTATACCGAGAAAGTTTAGGGGAGTCTCTCTCACCATATTAGGGGGGTGTGGAGAAGCTACCATCCACGGTTGGATGAAAACCTTCCAGTGCTGACTTTGGGGGGGCACCCACATTCTTGTAAGTAAACCATCACCTGTTGCTCCGTAAGAAAGCCCAATAAACTCACTCATTCCCCAGCCTGAAGGATGGTGAAATTGTGCCTTGGAGAGAGAGGGTAGACATTGTTGACATCCCCCAGGAGAATTTAGCAAGTGCACAAAAAGACCAGATCTCTGCAGTAGGGTGTAGAGCCTTTGGGTTATATGCCCAAGGGTTGCATAGCTGGATCACGTGGTAGATGTCTTTCTAGGTTTCTCAGAACCTGCATAGTGACTTCCATATTGGCTGTTTCCACTGTATACATACCCACAGAGTTAGTGTTTTCTTTTTCCCCTGTCTTTGTTGTGATTTGTATTTTGGACCTATCACTGGGTTAAGATAAAAATCTCAAAGTAGTTTCAGTTTGTATTCCCCTCTTAGGTACAGATGATGAACATTTAAAAACTATTTCTTAGGGATTTTTATTTCAGCTTTATAGAGGTCCCTGTTTAGTATTTTGCCTCAATTTTATGCTTAGAACTTTTTAGTTCTTTGTATATTATAAATAATAACTTTCTGTCAGGTATGTAGCTGATGAAGATTGTTTTCCCATTCTGAAGTTTGCCTCTTCACTTGAATGATGATGTCCTTTGCTGCATAGAAGCTTTTTAGTTTCATGAGGTCCCATATGTGAGTTGTTCTTAATGCGTGTGCTGTTGGGTTCCAGTTCAGAAAGTGCTTTCCTGTGCCTCTAAGTTCCAGTGTATTCCCTATTTTCTCTTCTATCAGATTCATAATACCAGGTCTTAAGCCAAGACCCTTGGTGCATTTAGAGTTAAGTTTTGTGCAGGATGAGAGATAAGGATCTAGTTTCATTATTCTTCATGTAGCCATTTAATGTGAATAGCAAGCATCATTAGTTTAACTTACTGTCTTTTCTACAATGTTGCAGTTTTGTCCCCTTTGTCAAAAATCACAATGCGATAGCTGAGTGGAAGAAATCTGTGTCCTAAATTCTATTCCATTGATCAATGTGTCAACGTTTATGCCCATATCATAAAGTTTATATTACTGTAGTTTACTAATGTAACATGAAATCCAGGATGGTGATACCTGAAGTTATTCTATTGTTCAGTATTATTTTAGCTGGATTTTAGTATTTCCATATGAAATTTGAAATTATTTCTTTCAATTTCTCTGAAGAACTATGCTGGCATTCTTATGGGGATGACATCGAATCTGTGGACTGCTATTGGAGGATTCCCACTGACTACATATTCATAATCATGGGTGCCGTTCCATTTTTTTCAGTATCTTTTTCAACTTCTTTCCTCAGTGTCTTAAATTTTTAAATACAGGTCTTTCGCTTCTTAGATTACTCCAAGATATTTTGCGGGTTTATTTAGGCTGTCATAAATGGGATCATTTCCCTGATTTCTTTATCAGTACATTTGCTGTTGCTATAAAGAAAGCTTCCGAGTTTTGTATTTCAGTTTTATAGTCTGCTACTTGGCTGAAAGGATATAACAGCTCTAGAAGTTTTCTGGTGGAATCTTTGTGGTCTTTTATGCATAGAGTAATATCATCTGGAAATAAGGAAACTTTGACTCCTTCCCTCTCAATTTGTGTCCCATTTATCTCCTTCGATTTTCTTATTGCTCACTCCCCCAGGAACTACTAACTGCTAACATGTTGCTCCTCAGTCAAAGGTAGGCCTGGATACCAGCTACCCTTATCTAAGACTAAATTTTTGCTTGCTTGATCTTGCAGGTCTTGTGTAGGTAAATCTACTTGTTGTGGCTTCATGAGTGTTGTAGCCATGTCATTTCCAGAAGACAGAATTTCCCAGCAGTCTTCTCTGTCTTCCTATTCATATTCTTTTAGCTTCTTCTTTCTGAATTTGGAAATATTGATATAGATGTCCCATGCCCTATGAAAGCTAGCCAATATAGAGGAATTTTTCTGGTTGATTTGAGACTGATATGTATGTCTTTCAGCTAAAGTGTGTGTGTATGTGTGCGTCTGTGTTTGTGTGTGTGTGATGTGTGATGTCCTTAGCAACAAGATCTTACCATGTAGTTAGGCCAGGTAAGGAAGTACAATGGAGTAGCCTGCATTGTTTCAGTGAACTCTGGCCCATTTTGAACAATATAATGTTCTATAAATCTTCAGTTTTTGCTTTTTTTTTTCATTTTTTTTAATTTAATTTTTATTGATGGTTTGTGCATTTCGTACATCATTTTCCAAATCAGATCAGGCATATTTCCCTTTCCCTTCCCCCCCACCCCCACCCCATCCCAGATCATGTATTCTGCCATAACTGTCCTGCATCTTTCAGGGTTTTTTTTTCTTTCATTTTTTAGCTATAAGTGATAATCCATGAGTATAAGCATCCCTTCGTGGCAAACACTCTCAACCTGTTGTGCCCAAACCCCACAGTCCCACCATTCAGTGGGGGGGTGGGACAGGTTGTTTGTTCAATCAAAGTGATCAAAATGAGTGTCCATACTACATCGCTGTCGTTTCACCGTTCACCCCAATCGCAGCCTTTACATTCTACCACGCAGCCGTTAAAGGCTGAGGCTGAGAACCGCAAAAACAGTTTTTGCTTTTTTTATTCTGGACTTATATTCCTAAAACATTAACAGATTATAATTGTTATTCTGTCTGGAGAAACTGACACTTTATCATTCTGAAAATATCTTTAGCTTTAGCAATATTCTTTTCTTTAATATTAAAAAGTTTCAAATTTGAGATTAACATACATATTTATTTTTTATTATAATTATTTACACATATTTCTGTTACTATTTAAGTGTTCATATTTTAAATACATTTCCTACTGCCTATACAGTCAGTTTTGGGTTTTTTTAATTTTTTAAAAAATTTTAAATTTATTTTCCTATGTGTATGAATGTACTGTCTGCACGCAGGTTTGTGCACCCGTGTCGTGCAATGCCTTGGAGGTCAGAAGAGGGAGTTGGATTCCCCTGGAAATGGAGTGACAGAAGGTTCTCAGCTGCCATGTGGGTGCTGGGGATCGAACCTGGGTCCTCTGCTAGAGCAGTCAGCGCTCTTAACTGCTAGGCCATCTCCCCAGCCCAGTTTTTGCTTTTTTATACTTTGAATGATTTGTCTTTTAATTGATGTGTATGCATTATTTACATTTTAAATGATTATCAATATGTCTAGATTTAAGGTCCTCACCTTCCTTTATTATAGTTCTACCTGATATTTGCTCCTCTTTTTCTGAATTGTTTAAAATTAATTAAAGCTTTAATTGATCTATCTCATCAATTAATCCATAAGTCTTTGACTGTTTGTAAATACTAATAAATTTAGTTTAAAAGAAAAATATTAAAATAATTTAATTTGCCTCTGTTTTAGATTATTGGCTAAAACATTCAGTTTCTCTCTCTCTCTCTCTCTCTCTCTCTCTCTCTCTCTCTCTCTCTCTCTCTTTGGTCTTTTTGAGACAGGGTCTCCCTTTAGTCCCAGCAGGCCTGGAGTTTGATATGTAGACCAGGCTGGCTATGAACTCATAGAGATCCGCCTACCCCTGCTTCCGAGTACTGGGATTAAAGGTATGTGCCACCACACCTGGCATCATTTTGTTCTTTTATTGGTTGTCATAGGAACTATGATTTACTTATCTAACTAAATACAGTAATGTCTAATTGCTTTACCTTTACCATAAGTCTCTTAGGTTTATTTGCGTCAGTTTATTTCTGGAAGATATTATTAAGTGGGTTCCAGGCCAGCTGTGGTAACAGGTTGACCCTGTCTCAAAAGAAAGACCCAAAAGAATTAGCCAGGATTAGACAGAGGTGGTGGCACATACTTTAATCCCAGCACAAAGGAGTCAGTCATGCAGGTGTCTGTGAGATTGAGGCAAGCCTGGTCTAAATAGTGGGTTCCAGGCTAGCTGTGGCTACAAAAATACCTGTCTCAAAGAAGAAGGCAAAAACATTTAACACATTTTGGAATTAACATGCAGTTTATTCCTGGAGGTCACAATTTTGATACATATGGGTTGTTTATATAGGCATAATTTAAAGTAATACAAAGGGAGGGAACAACAACAACATAAGGACTGGGTCAAAGAACTTACTGATACAGTTAAAATTCTGCCCAAAACAACAAGCCTCTGCAGAAAAACACCTTGGAAACACTGAAAGATGCAAGACATGCATGGCAAAATCCATAAACTGGGGTGGGAGGAGGGGCACGGAGGGGGAAATGTAGCCAAATTGGACTGAAAAATGATGTGCGAAATACACAAAATATCAATAAAAAGAACATTAAAAATATATTATCAAATTTTGCTTTTTCATATGTTCTAGAAAACATTCTATATTGAAAATTTATATTTATTTAAGAATCAGTTATCTCTTAATTATAATATATCTTAGAGGCATATACATAATACGAAATTCTCTTAAATATTTTCTTACAATTTTTAGTTGTACAGATTTCCACATATTCTACCTGTCTTCTTACAGGAATGATTATCTGTAATTTTTTTGAGTGATGCATTTGTTCAGGATGAGCTATTTGAGCACTTTTTCTGAAGGGCCATTAAAGCCATCTTTAAAAAATATATTTTCAGCCAAGCACAATGGCACATGCCCTTAATCCTAGAACTTGAGAGGCAGAGGAAGGAGGATATTTATGAGTTCAAGTCCAGCCTGGTCTACAGTAAGTTCCAGGACAGCTGGAACTACAAGGAGACCCTGTATCAAAAAAAAAAAAATATATATATATATATATATAGTATATATATATACACACATATATATTCAAGGCTTATAGAAAACTAGGGTAACAGTCATTCTTTCATTCCTTTAAATGGGAACCTATTTGTTTTCTTGCTATATCGTTTTCTATATGAAGTCTGTTGCAAATTGTCTCTGATCCTCTACTTACCATGACTCTTTTCTTATTCTTCTATGTTTCCTGATCTTTTGCTGATCACTTAATTATGATGATGTTGTATATATTTTTTACCCTTGATATCAACTGAAATTGTCATGCATGTATTTGTGTTTTATTAAAGTTTGGGCTTTTTATAATTATTATTATTTTTACTTCTTATGTGTATGAGTGTACTGCTTGCAGGTAGGTAGGTGCACCTGTGTTGTGCAATGCTATGGAGGTCAGAGGAGGGGATCAGATTCCCCTGGAACTGGAATTAAAGATGGTTCTTAGCCACCATGTGGGTGCTGGGAATTGAAGCCAGGTCCTCTGTAAGAGCAGTCAGTGCTCTTAACTGCTGAGCCATCTCTTAGCCCCAAGTTTGAATTTTTAAAAATACCTTATTTATTATTTTCGTTTTATATGTATAAGTGTATTGCCTGCATGTGCGTTAGTGCACCTCTGTCATCCAATGCCTGCAGAGGTCAGAAGAGGGAGTCTGATCCCCTAGAATCAGAGTTAAGACTGTTAGCTGCCATGTGGGCGCTGGGAATCAAACCAGGTCTTCTGCAATAACAGGCAGTTGTCTTAACTGCTGAGCCATCTCTCCAGCCCTCAATTTTCAACTGATGGCTCTTACTATCACCCACTTATCTATTTCAATTTGAAATACACAGGACAGTTAGAAGTCTGTCTGAATGGCTCTGCCTACTATTGATGGCACCTGCTATTCTACATCAGTGCCCACTGACTGGGTAATCTCCCCTTCACACACACAATGTAAAGCATTTATATATTCCTTCTTTGCTTGTCTGTTAACTTTTGATTATATGACATGCATTTTAAATTTAACTTAATGCTTCATTTTATGAATTCAGTAACAATATAGACTCTCTGAGAGCTCCTTGGTAACTTTTGTTATAAAAAGAAAAGATTTGTTCATGAGCAAAGCTAATGTTTGCTCCTATAAAGGCAAGAGACTTCTGTGTACTCTGCTCAGTGTTCTGACTTCCCAGGATGCCATCCCCAGAGGACAGAAACTTTTCCTGGCACCTATGAGAATCTCTCTCTCTCTCTCTCTCTCTCTCTCTCTCTCTCTCTCTCTCTTTCCCTCCCTCCATCCCTGTGATGAAAGAACTTAAAAAACTTTATTTAAACAGAGTTAAATTCCTTCTTTCTAGATTCATCTTCCTATTTCGTAAGAGTGGATTTCATGAAAAGGCATGAACAATGAACATCGTGGGTGTTCTCTCCAGAGGAGAAACCACACTTCGCTATCCCAAGTTTCTTCTGGGACTCCTTCTGCTATGGTCCCTACACGCTGGGTTCCGAGATGGTGAGGACAGAGAGGGAAAGTCATTAGTAAAGCAGGGAAAGACCTGTCCCTAAAGAGGGAGAAAGTGCAGTTACAGTGGATAGAAGTCCTGCTTCCTACCCAGGCAGTGGGGTGACTGTGCTTGCATTTCAGCTCTTAGGTAAGTTTCCCTTAGCTAGTGGTAAAGAAGTGGTTCCAGGAGTAAAGGCATGAAGCAGACCACTTGTGGCTCTCCTGTATATATAGGTAAGTGAGGAGACTGGAAAGGATTTCTTCTTTGTCCAAAACCAGAATGACTGCAGGGTGTGGTGGCTGATGCCTATAATTCCAGCACTTGGAGGCTGAAGGAGAGGGATTGCCATAGGCTGCATACTGAGATCTGGTCCAGCCTGGGCTACAGAGTAAGCGACAGTCTCAAAAAAAAAAGTAGAAAAAAGAATATGAATTACAACTTGAACAACTGGATACCTAATGATCTGTGCTCAAGCTACTTTTTCTTTTTCTTTTTTTCTTTTTTTTTTTTTTTTTGAGACAAGGGTCTCCCTGCAGCCTTGCTGCCTCCTGGACTCTCACTCTGTAGACCAGGCTGCCCTCAAACTCAACAGAGGATCCGCGTGCCTCTTGCCCCCAGTGCTAGGATTACGGCGATGCGCATCACCACGGCCGGCATTTTTTTATTCTGTATGTGTATGAATGACTGTCTGCATGCAAGTTTGTGCACACGCGCGTGCAAGGCTGCCGGCGAGGTCAGAAGAGGGTGGTTGGACACACCCTGGACACTGGAGTTCTCCTGGATTGGAGTTACAGATGGTTTTCTCGCGGCGCATGGTGGGTGCTGGGGATCGAACCCGGGTCCGCTGTAGAGTGGTCCGGCTCTTAACCGCGAGGCTATCTCTCAGCCCCTGTATTAATTTTTAATATATATGTATATAGTATATACATATATATGTAATATATATATTATAAATAGATATAGATAATTATATATATAATTTTGTGTACTTCATACACATCTTAATCCTCTTTATCCTTCCATCCCCACTGGGATCCTCTGATAACCCTCCTACTGGATTTCCTGCATTCTAGCATTTATGTTAAAGCCTATTAAGTCGAGTTAGTGTCCCTGATGTCCCTCAGTGCAAGTTCATCCACCGGGGCCTAGTCAGCTTGTCTAGAGTCACTCAGAGAAGATCAGTTCTTCCTCATCCAGTAGTAATCAGCTGCCCAGTGTTCTTCAGTTAACATTAGACCCGCTGCCCCTTGTGCTAGGTTTTGTCTGCTTGAGTCTGTGCATGCTGTGACCATTACTGTAAGTTTACATGAGCAAGGTTCTAGGAGCCAGTAAGACTCTATTTCCGTATGGTCCCTCACCTTCTGCTATGGTCCCTACACGCTGGGTTCATTGCCCTCTGCTGCATAAGGGAGCTTCATTGATGAGAGCTGAGTGGCACATTCCTATTCTTTCTACCAATAGTTCCACTATGTTCCATGATTCTTAGGCGCAGGGCTCCACTGTAGATGTGTCACTTAGGCTTGGGAATTTCACAGTCAATCTTTCTGTGTGTGTGTGTGTATAACTCTGTAATAGTCTCCGCCTGTTGCCAAAGAAGCTTCTTTGATAATTGGTGACTGGTATACTTGTCACCAAGGACTCAAGCACTCTCAGGCAGTCTACAAAGATCTGGGCCCCTACTAACCAGCCTCTGGATGCCTTTCTTTAACCCTTTCATGCTGATTTCACAGACTCTGATGAGACCATAGAGGATTGTTGCACATCTCCAGAGTCCTACTGCACAACTCTCTCTTCTTTTGTTCTGTTGGTCTCTAACCTCTAGCTGATTTGGCTTCACCATCCCTGACTTCCTTGCCTTACAGCATTCATGAGTTTCTGTTTAGTTTTGTTTATTTTTACTGAGTTTCCCGATGTGTTCCTCCGCTACAGCTTGGATCACCTCTTCAAGCAGTGAACAAGACAAGAACAGGGGCTTCCTTGTCTACTTCCTCTCTGACAGTTACCACTTTTTTGTTGCTGTTCCTGGGTGTCAGTGACTCCATCATGGCCCCTAAGGATTTTTGCACAGCAATTTAGATGCAGCTTCTGAATGCCTAGAAATTCATTTGATCACATCTGAAAGCAGATTTTAAAATGACAATGTGGTTCATAAGGTGGATCCATAGATAAATCCCCTTATTTCAAGCCTAGTGACCAGAGAACCATTGAATCCCAGAACTCACATGATGGGAGGAAAGACCCGACTCCCTTAAGCTGTCCTCTGTTCTCCACATGTGCATCCTCTCAACAAAATAAATAAATTTGAAAGAAATAAAGTGAAAATCTTCTTTGTCAGTTAAGGTCTGTCAGTTCATACAGTTGTGAAAGAGAGACTTAATGGGTCTCCTTGATAAAATGTAGGTTGCTCCAGACCCCACTCATAAAGGTACAGGGCATGCAAATTTCTTTTTTTAATATATTTTTTAGTTTTTTTATTTTATTTATTTATTTATTTATTTATTTATTTATTTATTTATTTATTTATTTATATGTATGAATGTACTGTCTGCATGCAGCTCTGTGCACCCGTGTTGTGCAATGCCGCGGAAGCCAGAAGAGGGTGTCAGATTCCCCTGGAACTGGAGTTCTCCTGGAATTGGAGTTACAGACGGTTCTCAGCCGCCATGTGGGTGCTGGGGATCGAACCCGGGTCCTCTGCAAGAGCAGTCGGTGCTCTTAACCGCTAGGCCATCTCTCCAGCCCCGCAGATTTCTTTTAACTATTAATTGTAGTGGCCATTTATGAACAGGATGAATAGGTTCATCTGTACACTGCCTATTTCTCAGAGTTAAAAAAATGCAAAAGCTTATTTGGAGGGTTATTATTGCTACTGCTCACCTTTTCTATACTCTAACTTCCACATGAGGTACCCTGACATGAAAATGCATAATCTAATATTTAAAATTGAATTTATAAATGGTTATCATTTAGATGGTAGAAAAAAAATCACCGAATTCCACTTGTGTGCAAAATTTGGAATTTTGTTGGATTATCTGTGCAACAAATAGCTTTGCATCAGCTATCTTTTTATAAAATTTTATTATTTATCTGAGAGCAGTGATAATAAATTAAAGCTTTATTAAGTGCCACTAAGGCCATACAAGTTCTACGTGTTACTAAAATAATAGTTCTGAGTGTAATTAGAGGGAATATTGAGCTGCAACTGGGTTTAATGCTCAGCCTCACACATTAGAATAAACACAATTAAGTTGTCTACGACCTAGGACAGAAGTTGCAGCCATAAGTAGGAGTGACTCAGAATCATTTATGTCACTTTAAAAAGTGGCATGGAAGCATGCCATTTATTCCCACCCACTGAATTAGAATCTCCTGTGAGAGTTATCTGGATATCTATGCTTTTATAATTTTTTAAAGATATATATTTTTTAATTTATTTTTTTCTATGTGTGTGAATGTACTGTCTGCATGCAGGTCTGTGCACCCGTGTTGTGCAATGCCGCGGAGGTCAGAAGAAGGTGCCTGATTCCCCTGGAACTGGAGTTCTCCTGGAATTGGAGTTTCAGATGGTTTTCAGCTGCCATGTGGTTGCTGGGGATCGTCTGCAAGAGCAGTTGGCGCTCTTAATTGCTAGGCCATCTCTCCAGGCCCTATAATTTTAAAAATAAATGTAGGCAAGTATGCGACATGAGATTGACAGCAATTTAGATATAAAATGGAATGCATACAATGTTTACACCAATTCTATAGCTATCGTGTTGATTGACTATGAGTCCCTTAATTAGGAATACTCTATTTCACACTTTGTTTTGAATACAATTTAATAGCTTGCATTGAGTTTTAACCCAGCTAAAATTTAAAATTGAAAATGGCAGTGATAATTATAATGAGATAGATTCTCACTGAGATGTTAATGTATTGCACTGAACTGTCTTTATTATTAATAGGAGCTCAATGGAGAGATGATGATGATAAGTATGTAATAGAGGTTTTCCTCCTAAAATAAAGCCCAGCTCAAATATAAGAGTGTTCCACTTATTTTCAATGCAATAAAAATTCTTATCTAGGTAATTTTGAGGTAATTAACTAATCTGTAATATTATATTGCTTCATGGTGCTGAGTGTTTTCTTTATCCCACTACTTCATCATTAATATGCAGACACAGATCATCACATATATAAACTAATGAGGAAGTCCTCAACTGGGTGACTCACTGAATCCTGAACCAGTACAGCTGGGACCTAGAAAGACCTCGATAGTCCTAGTCATTAGGTAGCTGAGTTACACTGCTAAACATGGAAGCTTATTTTCTAAAAGCTAAAAGATTCATTTTTCTACTTTTAGAAATTCAGTTTTATGGACATGCAGTGAGTATTTTAAAAGACCATTTGGATACAGTCTTTCAATCTTCTATCACATAATATTTTATCAGTTTCCCCTTGATGGATGACAGCTTGCATTTTGATATTTTACAACTCAAGAATTAGGCATCCTTCTGTCACTACATTGAATCCTCATTATACATCTTCACAGTCCATAGACCCATATTACTAACCTCAATTTACAGAGTAAACAAAAAATTATTTCCTAAATGTATATACCAAAGTGTTGTAGGGAAAATTATTTGGTTTTTTTCAGATTTATAGTTCATAAAATGAAGGAACAATTTGTAAATGGAATCAAATTATATTTTAAATTTTAATGTATTGGAAAAAGTATAAGAAGATATCAATGATGGTTTTGAATTTCCTTTACTTAAGGTTATTTACTCAGTTCATCACTTAAGGAGCCCAAGGCAGGAACTCAGGGCAGGAACCTGGAGGCAGGAGCTGAAGCACAGGCCACAGAGGAATGCTGTTCACTGGCTTTCTCCCCTGGCTCATGCCCAGCCTGCCTTCTTATACGGTACACAACAACCTGCCCAGGGTGGCACTACTCATTGTGGGCTGGGCCCTCCCACACTGCTTGACAATCAAGACAATACTCCCCAGATGTGGCCACAGGCCAATCCAATGGAGCCAATTCCCCAATTGAGGCTCCCTCAGCCCAGGTGTGTCAAGTTGACACTAAAGCTATCCAGCACAAATACAGTGATACTTTAACATGGAAATTCCATTTTTTTCTCCAACTTGAATTGCTTCAATATACATATACATCAATATATGCATATATATATATATATATATATATATATATATATAAAGTTTGTTTCCCCAAGTTAATCACGCAAACTATTTGACCTAGTGTCAACCTTCCAAAATGCCACTTGCGTTTTGTGAAACTTGATCTTGACCAATCTGTCGCATATCTACCCTAATAGGTTATTGTCATGCACTGTACCAACATCAAAAACCCGTCGGTGTACTTTGAGACCTCATACAGGGCGTCAATATACGTAACACACACACACAGATTAAACTAAAAAAACCAAGAGGGGAAAATATGTAAGCACTCATCAGCAGGAAAATAAATCAACAAAATAAAAAACAAAAAAAAAAAAAAAAAATCTTAAAACTAACTATGAGGAAATCATCTTTACACAAATTAATCCTTTAAAGACTATTATTGAATCTTTTCCTACGTGGATGTTATATAAACATAACACACAGGGGCAGGAACATAAGATACAGTGAAGCAACTTGAGAACTTAAAGAACTCCCAAAAGAGTCCTGATGAGATATAGCGTATACTCCTAGGGAAACAAACACCATGAGACAAATAGCAAGCAAACTAGAGCAAGTAGAATCAGCAGGAGCCACACGTCTAACACACACACAAAACCCACATACACAATATTATAATTAAAGCTTTTGTTAAGTATATACTTAGATGCTATTTGCTTCCATACTACATATAAAACCAACTTTACTAATTGGTATATCAACTTGCCAAATGATTGATGATTTCCTTCCTAAAAGAGTAATTAAGGGTTGACATGAGTCCACAGAGGAGAGGTTGGTATATGGTCTAGAGTACTTCCTAGCATACTGGTGGGCTCACACAGTTGTCAAACTCCCTGAAATATTTCCCACTCGAAAACTTTTGGAGTGGCTCTGGAAGGAGATGGCCGTAAGGCAGTACGTATGTATAAGAAGCGGCCGACGAGGCTCTCTCTTTAACAGGCAAGGAGACCCTGCAGGCTGTATTCGAGTCTCCCCTGCGAGGACACCTCATGAATTCGCCTATCTGACGAACCATAAATTGAACCAACAGGACAAACGTACAACACAAAAAAATCCACCAAGAAAAAAAATCAAAATTTCCAATGTTCCCAAGCGAGGGAATCCGACCACCCTCTTCTTCTCTGAACCTGGGGTCGTCCCCGATAAAACGCAACTTCGTGCAGGACTGAAACAACGGAGGATGCAAAACGTGGATTGCATGCAGACAGTCATGCACAATTTCCTGAATCATGTCATCATCATACATAAGTATATTAATAAGAGATCTCGCCTCTTTTCAACTTTTCCATCTCGATCAGAAATCCTTTTCTAAATGCTGGTGGCACCTACCGTCACTATTATCCATGAGCAAGCTTTGCTCGGAGGTGCGCAGAGCCAACCCGCGGCATCTCGTCGGGGAATTTATTCTGCGAATAGGGCGCAGCACCTGGTCTTAACAGCCAGAGCGAGTCCAGGGACAGCGTTGACTACGCCGGCTACATTGGAGAGTCCCCCTGTTCCTGAGAGACACCCAAATAAAAAAAAAAAAAAAATTAGAAATATTTTCCCCGAGATAATGTAATCATCAATGTAGAAGAATGTCAATACAAATGCCATGTTTTCTCGTATCTAGGGTTTAGACGTTTTCGCACGGCTACGGTGTGAGCGGTGGGAGCGTGGATGTACGGGATTGAGTAGATAATACTCACAACTAAAGATAAACCATATGCGTAAACTGATATTGCGAGGTCAAGAAGACTTGTGGGTTTACCTCTGTCATCACCGAGTATATCTTTCATTATTCTATAAAATATAGTTTTTATTTATTAGTGGGACATCTATTTAATGGACTATGCTACCTCTAGTTACCCAATGCAATCAGTTTGGAACCCTGGATGAGTAAGGCCCCATCTGATGCCGCCTGCCCCACCCCGCCAAGCTATGTCATTCTGCCAAATGCCTTTTCAATCTCTTAGTCTTTCTCATATTTTCCATGGGGAAGTTTGACTGAGTGTTTGAGCAGAACGTCAGCTGTTTATCATGCTCAGCTCTTTGATAGCAAGTCCATTTATCTTGTGTGTTGCTTGTGTTCGACTGTTTCCAAAAGTGCGATTACTTCAGCAGCAACTGCTTTGTGTGACAGAAAAGATCAGGGGGCCTGATACAAACAAGAAAATACTTACAACTGGGTAATTGGCACTAAGCATCCACAGATGAGAGATACCAATTCGTCGTTTGCTTTTCTGGGACTGTGTTACTTCACTCAGCAAATGATGTCCTTAGCTCCAGCCATTTCTTCTGTAAAGCTCGTGATGTCGTCTTTCTTATCTGCTGCATAGAACTCCTATTTGTAAGATAGGCTACACACATTTAGTCTTATCCATCTCCGAGTCATACCACGTTTGAGGGGCATATTAGGGTTGGTTCCAGCTCTTGCTGATTGTGAAAGAGGAGCTTGCGCAATATCAATACATGGAACCATGCGATCTATCATTGGCAGTGTAAGTCGTAGAGGTTACAGCACCAGGGAGTATCGGTATGGCTGAGTCCAGGGGGAGTTCATTAATCAGCAGGATTATCGTAACCAACATCTTCCCAAGAAATAACCATGTGCTTTCCCACTAACGTAGGTCTAGTAAAGACTTTAACATTCACCAACAATGCAGTGGATGAGTGTTCCCTTTCCCCACAACCTCTCCAGCACTTGGTATCATTTGTTTTCTTGATCTAGCCAAGTCTTATTGGAGTAAGATGATTCTTAAAGTGGTTTCATTTGCATTTCCTTAATGATTAGTGATGTTTGAACAGTTCTTGAGGTGTTTCTCAGCCATCTCTAATTCTCACTTGTGAATTCTCTGTTCAGTTCTTTGCTCCATCTATGAGGTTAGTGGTTCGTTTTCGTTTATCTTTTTTCTTGTTATTAGTGAGAGTAGGTATTCAATTCTGGAAATCAATGCTTTGTCAAGATGTATCTGAGTGAGTTTCCTCCCACTTTCCATCTTTTATGCAATCTATGAGTTTGGAGTTGTATAATGAAATAAAAAAACTTTTTCCATTTTAATTTTTATGTTATTCTAAAATATGTATACATGCCCACCATCATATACCAAAAGTCCATAGTCATGGAGGCCAGTGCAGGAAGATCAAGAAAGGACACACGCTTGCTGGACCTCATTTGGGTGACCATGGCGGGGAGGGACCCGCGTGTGGAGCACAGGGGCAGGATTGATGGTTGTTTGGGCTTGCCGGAGGAGGAAACTTCAAGCATTTCCTTGGGAAAACATGACATGCTTTTGGTAAAAAAAAAAAAAAAAGAAAAGAAAAAGAAAGAAAGAAAGAAAGAAAGAAAGAAAAGTCCTCCACTCAGGTGATATATATATATAATTATATATCATATATATTGCATATTTGATGTATATGTATATATGATAGCAATTCATAGTTGGGAAAAATGGAATTTCCATGTTAAAGTATCACTGTATTTGTGCTGGATAGCTTTAGTGTCAACTTGAACAACCTGGGTCATGAGGGAGCTCAATTGGGGAATGGCTCCATTGGATTGGCCTGTGGCCACAATCTGGGGAGTATTGTCTTGATTGTCAAGCAGTGTGGGAGGGCCAAGCCCACAATGAGTAGTGCCACCGTGGCAGGTTGTTGTGTACCGTATAAGAAGGCAGGCTGGGCATGAAGCCAGGGGAGAAAGCCAGTGAACAGATTCCTCTGTGGCCTGTGCTTTCAGCTCCTGCCTCCAGGTTCGCTGCCCTGAGTTCCTGCCTTGGGCTCCTTAAGTGATGAACTGAGTAAATAACCTTAAGTAAAGGAAATTCAAAACCATCATTGATATCTTCTTAACTTTTTTCCAATACATAAAATTTAAAAATATAATTTTGATTCCATTTACAAATTGTTCCTTCATTTTATGAACTATAAATCTGAAAAAAACCAAATAATTTTCCCTACAACACTTTGGTATATACATTTAGGAAATAATTTTTTGTTTACTCTGTAAATTGAGGTTAGTAATATGGGTCTATGGACTGTGAAGATGTATAATGAGGATTCAATGTAGTGACAGAAGGATGCCTAATTCTTGAGTTGTAAAATATCAAAATGCAAGCTGTCATCCATCAAGGGGAAACTGATAAAATATTATGTGATAGAAGATTGAAAGACTGTATCCAAATGGGTGCATTTAAAATACGCAGCTGCATGCCAAAAACTGAAGGGTCAAAAGTTGGTAGAAAAATGAAGGGGGGGGTTAGGTTTGAAGCTCCGGGTGTTAGCGGGGAGTGTAACCAGACTAGCCTAGGATAGGACATGGAGGTACTTAGTCCGCGTACTGGTAGATGCATGAGGACTACGACGCTCGGCCAGCCTTGAGGGATTCTCAGTAGGCACAATGGATGATCTTGCCCGGTGAACTTGGGATAGTGTGCAACGTGAGAACGTGTGGGATAAAGCAATAACACTCAGCACCAGGAAGCAAGTAATGATGGTACATGATGAGATAAGTACCCAAAATTGACGCTAGAGTAAGAATGGTTATGCATGAATATAAGGGTGGAACACGTCTAGTAGGTGAGCTGGGGCTAGGTGTTAGGAGTGAACAACTCGCAGCTTACATACTATCATCATCTCTCTCCATTGAGCTCCGTATTAATAAGCTAAAGAAGTTTCAGTGCAATACTATTAACATCTCAGGAGAATCGTAGCTTCATATAAGTATAATGCACTGCATTGTCTCAATTTTAAATTTTAGCTGGGTTAAACTAATGCCAATATTAAATTGTATTCAAAACAAAGTGTGAAATAGAGTATTCCTAATTAAGGGACTCATAGTCAATCAACACGATAGCTATAGAATTGGTGTAAACATTGTATGCATTCCATTTTATATCTAAATTGCTGTCAATCTCATGTCGCATACTTGCCTACATTTATTTTTAATAATTCAATTATAGGGCATGGAGAGAGGCCAGCGCATTAAGAGCGCATGCTTCTTGCGACGAGGTCCGGAATCCCCGCAACCACATGGCGGCTGGAAAACTCATCTTGAAACCTCCCAATCCAGGAGAACTCCAGTTCCAGGGGAATCATACACCTTCTTCTGACCTCCCGGCAGTGTCACAACACGGGTTGCACAGACCTGCATGCAGTACAGTCATCTATTCACACCACATAGAAACAAATAAATTAAAACTTCTAATAGTATCTCTTAATAAAAATTATATAAAGCATAGATACTCAGATAACTATCACAGAGATTCTAATTCAGGGGTCGGGAATAATGGCATTGCTTCCCTGCCCACTTTTTTAACGTGACATAATCATGATTGGAGTCACTCCTACTTATGGCTGCATATCTTACTGTCCCTACTGGTCGTAGACAACCTTAATTGTGTTTATTTCTAATGTTTTGAGGCTGAGCATTAAACCCAGTGCAGCTTCAATATTACCCTCATATTACACTCCAGAACTATTATTTTAGATAAACGTAGAACTTGTATGGCCTTAGTGGCTACTTAATAAAGCTTTAATTATTATCAACTGCTCCTAGATACTAAAATAATAAATTTTTATCAAAAAGATAGCTTGATGGCAAAGCTCTGTTGGTTGGACCACAGATTAATCACATACCATAATTCCAAATTTTTGCACCACAAGTGGAATTCGGTGTTGGATTGTTTTTTCTCTACCCATCATAAATGATAACCATTTATTAAATTCAATATTTAAATATTAAGATTATGCATTTTCATGTCAGGGTACCTCATGTGGAAGTTAGAGTATAGAAAAGGTGAGCAGTAGCAATAATAACCCTCCAAATAAGCTTTTGCATTTTTTTAACTCTGAGAACTAGGCAGTTTACAGATGAACCTATTCATCATGTTCATAAATGGCCACTACAACTAAATAGTTTAAAGAATCTGCGGGGCTGGAGAGATGGGCCTAGCGTTAAGAGCACCGACTTGCTCTTGCAGAGGACCCGGGTTCGATCCCCAGCACCCACAATGGCGGCTCGAGAACCTGACGTGACTGTTTTGGAACGTTGTAATGAAGTCAGGGAGAACTCCCAGTTCCAGGGGAATCTGACACCCTCTTTCTGACTCCGGCAGCACAACACGGTTGCACACACGATCCTGCAATCAGACCATTAGTAATAGCTCAATAAAAAATAAATAAAGTAAATAAATTAAAAAATAATAAATAAAAATCAAATAAAATAAAATCAAAAAAATATATTAAAAAAAAAGACAATTTGCATCCCTGTACCTTTATGAGTGGGGTCTGGAGCAACCTACATTTTATCAAGGAGACCCATTAAGTCTCTCTTTCACAACTGTATGAACTGACAGACCTTTAAAACTGACACAGAAATCATTTTCTTTTGCTTTAAATTTATTTTATTTTGTTGCAGATGGATGCACCTGTGGAAACAACGAGGACAGCTTAAGGAGTCGGGTCCTTCCTCCATCATGGGGGGGGGTTGAGTTTTCTGGATTCAATGGTTCTCTGGTCACTAGGCTTGAAATAAGGGGATTTATCTATGGATCCACCTTATGAACCACATTGTCATTTTAAAATCTGCTTTCAGATGTGATCAAATGAATTTCTAGGCATTCAGAAGCTGCATCTAAATTGCTGTGCAAAAATCCTTAGGGGCCATGATGGAGTCACTGACACCCAGGAACAGCAACAAAAAAGTGGTAACTGTCAGAGAGGAAGTAGACAAGGAAGCCCCTGTTCTTGTCTTGTTCACTGCTTGAAGAGTCGCGTAGGTGATCCAAGCTTGTATGCGGAGGAACACAATCGGGAAACTCAGTAACAATAAAAAAAAACTAAACAGAAAAAACTCATGAATGCTGACAGGCAAGGAAGTCAGGGATGGTGAAGCCAAATCAGCTAGAGGTTAGAATCCTAAGAAACAAAAGAGAGAGGGAGTTGTGCCTAGCTAGGACTCTGGAGATGTGCAACAATCCTCTATGGGTCTCATCAGAGTCTGTGGAACATCAGCATGAAAGGGTTANATCCCAAATCGAAGCCCTTACATTCTACACGCCTCCTCTTCGCAGATTTTCCCGCATAGGACTTAGAAAGGGGCACTAGGTCGGACTCAGAATACAAAACAGTCTACTTTCTCCTGGAAGCTGATCTGTCATGTGCAGTCTCATAGTCAGTTCTGGCCTGTTTTCTATTGCAAATACGGCATCGACAGCTTGTCCAGGTCTGAACCTTTCGATCCTACTAATAAAGCACATGCAAAACTTAGATATTTAAGGTATTTAACACATTATAATTTTAGCTTTGATCCTACTAAATAAGCACGCAACACAAGATGATATATCGGTTGGTTTAAACATCACTAAATAGTTGTTATGGTAGAGTGTATCTTTGTAATATGACACAGATGTTTGGATGGTATGTCATATTCTGATCTAATTTTCTACTGTCAAGTATGGCAGGGTCTTTCGTGTGGTTATAAATTCTCCTACTACCATTGTAGAGGATGTGCTTGCGAGCGACCAGCCGTGGTTACTTTCCTCCAAGGACAAGTCCAAGAGGAACCGACTAGTTTAGAATTTGGGATATAAAGACTATATGCCTGCCTACCACTTGCAACAGTTATTTCCAGGAGGAGATGGTGTAACTGGTGCTGCCGCGAGTGAGTCTGTAGCTTCTGACTCAAAGGAGTACCCTATACTTTCGTTTTTATTTCGGTTTTTCAGGGTTCTTTGGATAACCAACTCTCCTGGCATACGGCAACTCACAGTAGGACATGTGCTATACTTGCAAGTGCGGTCTCCAATACATCTTTCTTTCCTGTTATGTATTCAGGTCTTCAACAGCAGGGCCTTATCGCCTCTCTTCCTGCAGATTCCCAGTAGGAGGTAAGGAGCCTGTACCATTTGTGGGGGCTTGTATACCCCATTTGATCACCCAATCTCCCTCTGGTGCGTAGAAATACATTGTTGCGAATGTCAGCAGCCCCGAATATTGCGATCATATTTTGTCTTTAGAGTGCATACCTAGGCTTAAGGAGTACTGTTCAGCAAATTATATTATGGATTTGCTGGAATAGAGAAAAAATCCTTTTACAGTTCTCTTTGCTCCATTAGTCAATTACGACAGAAGCAGTTTTACTGATTTTACAAGGGAACACTTCTATAACAAGTGGTTCCAATCTATCTAGCTGCCGAGGACATGCACACTCTCATCAGTCCACTCTTTATCTTCATCTTTATTCTAAGACTTGGGGGGGAGTGTTATTAGAAAAGTCGTCTGCTTAATGTTCAAACCTTTGCGCCACCCACGCACAGACAGGTTAGAGGTATTTTAGTTAGGGACTCATTAAAAATAGTTGTTACTAGTAGGGATCCACAGAGGGGCCTGCTGTCTGCAGCAATCTGAGGCATTTCTTCCCTTCAATTGCCCAGAGGATCCATCCTTCTGCTGGCAATTTCTGGTACATCCTATTCACTGCCAAAGCTGCATTTTCTTTTCTCAGCCATTAAGTGTGATACTGATTGGGGTGAATGGTGAAACTACAACAATATAGACTGGACACTCATTTGATCAACTTGATTGAACATACAAGCCCCCCCTGCTGGATGGTGGGACCCATGAGCTGTGTGGGTTTGGGCACAACTGCTTGCAAATTGGTTTTACATGAAGGATGCTTGTACTCACAAATTATCACCTATTGTTAAAAAAATGAAAACAAAACAAAACAAAAAAGCAGAGAAAGATGCAGAAAACTTATGGTGGAATGCACGATCTGTGATAGGTAGGGGGGTGGGGGGGAAGGGAAGGGGATATATGCCTGAACTGAATTGGAAAATGATGTATGAAATACACAAAGCATCAATAAAAATAAATTAAAAAAAAAGAAAATAAAGTTTCTTATCTTAAAAAAAAGTGATTTCCTTATTCTGAGGTAAGAATTTGTCAAAAGATTAATAATTTTTCAAATGACATTTGGAACATTTCACAAAAATAACATTTTCATATAACACATGTTGATGATTAATAGTGGGCACTGTTGGGAAAGAGCAGTCATAAATGAGAAAGGGATCATTTTGATGTGAGGAGAGAAGAAAATTGAAGGTTATATAGTAGATAAGGCTGAATATTACAGCTATCCACAATGCATAACAAAATGATATTTCAACAGCCATTGAAAACATTATAAGTCTAAAATGCATTTAAAACAACTAACCTAACAGCCATTATAAGTCATCAGCACAGCATGCTGTGCAGTCAGGGTTCATCATCACGTGACCTCCTGGCTGGGTGCTGCTTCTCAGCTTAAGAAAGAGCATCACACCAAGTTTTACTTGCTTGCAATAGGAACAAAATGCAGGGCATTTGAAATCAATTTTACTGAATGGCTATTACATCCTTATCAAACTGTTAATCAATTACAAATTGGGACCATTTATAGTTATACAGAGTGCCCCTTACTTGAATTAAAGTTGTGATGTAGCTTTCTATAAAAATAAAAGTTATTACTGGTATAGAAAAACTTTACTAGAGATAGAACTGATTATCAGAAAAGACATGACTTATGACTTTGTACACTAGACATACTTTAGTATTTTAGTGCCTGAGGCAGGAGGATCATGGTGAGTTGGAGGCCAGCCTGGGCTGCAGACTGAGATCTTTCTACATAACCTCACAAAAATGATTCCCTGTATAATATTCTGAAATATAAATTTCAGTATGCCTTTATTTATATAAAGCAGGAACCTAGTGACAAAGACGCTCAAATGTTACGAACAGAAAGCCCTCTCACCAGAGAGCATGTCAGAATAAGATCTAGCAATGTGGGATTTCTCCTTCATAAATAAAAGTGTTGAAGTTGGCATTCTTACTGCTAACTAAAGTGAAAGTATGGTTATCTCCTACTTGGATGCACTCACTCTTTATGCATGAACTTCCATGAATAATTAATTGCTAAATTTTGTAGTGTGGACAGTCCTCTGAAAGAAAGACTGACTTTGGACATCAGATGCCTGAGAAGGTGTAGGCTGCCTGCCTGCCCAGGATTATAAACTTGATTATTGTTCTTCTTCTTTTTTTTTTTTTTTGGTGTTTTTTGACACAGGATTTCTCTGTAGGCCCCAGCTGTCCCCAGAAACTCACTCTGTAGAACAGGCGGGCCGTGAACTCACAAAGATCTTGCCTGTCTCCTGCCTCCCTGAGGGCTAGGATTAAAGACGTGTGCCACCATGGCCCGCTGAGGGAAGGGAGGAGCCAGGGAGCAAGTCACCGCTCCCAA
>VZQC01010238.1:280126-321044 GCA_009823505.1 Rhizomys pruinosus | reverse complement strand
CTTCTTCTTTTTTTTTTTTTTGGTGTTTTTGACACAGGATTTCTCTGTAGCCCCAGCTGTCCCAGAACTCACTCTGTAGACCAGGCTGGCCTTGAACTCACAAAGATCTGCCTGTCTCTGCCTCCTGAGTGCTAGGATTAAAGACGTGTGCCACCATGCCCAGCTGAGGGAAGGGAGGAGCCAGGGAGCAGGCTGCCCCTCCCAACCATCCAGCATAAAGGGGAGGGGATGAGGGCATATGAGCAGAGAATGCAGTGAGGTGGTCTCTCTCTCTCTCCTGCTGTTGTCATCTTGGGCAGAAGTTGCAGGGTCCATGTGGGGGCTTTGTATGGATATCAGGGGTTGGGGGCACGGTCAGTCCTGTAGTGACCCCCTCACTCATTTACTCTGTAGGCAAGCCCGAATAACTCCCGAGGATCTTTCCAGTGGTGGCTTTTAGAGTGTTTCTCACTTTGCCTTTGGGAGCTCTGGAGGAGGAGGTGGGATGCTACGTGGCCCTCTACCTCCCAGAGGAATTTTAGCAACATAAGTTATCAGGGGAAAATGATAAAAGACATACTGAAAGTCACTGTAGGTCAAAAATACTGCAGAAGTCCATTTGTGACTTCTGCAGGCTTTCAAGTCACACATACCGGAAGTACCTGACAATGAAGAAAAAACTCTTTAATTTTGGTATCTCAGTCACTAAATATTAAATCATCAGTAGAGAGCCAGTTAGTATATAATAATGAATCATTCGTTTAAAACACATTTTCAAACTCTTAAGATGTACTTATAAATTGACATTTTTACAAAGAAGCATAATCTAAGCCCAGGGAATATTTCACTAATATTTTTTTGTTCTGAACATGTTTTAAAGCTATTATGGGTAAATAATTTAGTTATAATTGATTTAGTAATTTTTTCCTTTTTTATTTTTTATTTTTTTTATTGATGCTTTGTGTGTATTTCATACATCATTTTCCAATTCAGTTCAGGCATATATCCCCTTCCCTTCCCCCCACCCCACCCCTACCCATCCCAGATCATGCATTCTGCCATAAGTTTTCTGCATCTTTCTCTGCTTTTTTGTTTTGTTTTCGTTTTTTTTAACAAAAAGTGATAATTTGTGAGTACAAGCATCCTTCATGTAAAACCAATTTGCAAGCAGTTGTGCCCAAACCCACACATCCAGCAGGGGGTCTTGTATGTTCAATCAAGTTGATCAAATGAGTGTCCAGTCTATATTGTTGTAGTTTCACCATTAACCCCAATCGAAGCCCTTACATTCTACCACGCCCCCTCTTCCGCAGATTGTTCCCTAGGCTTAGAAAAGGGGCACAGGTGGATGAGAAGCAAAACAGTCTACTTTCTCTGGAGCTGATGTCTTGGTCTTGTTTTCTTTCATGGGCTGCCAGCTTGTCCAGGCATAACCTTTCGATCCTACTAATGAAGCACATGCAATTAGATATTTAGGTATTTAAACAGTATAATATATAGCCTTTCGATCCTACTAATGAAGCACACACAATTAGATATATGGGTATTTAAACAGTACTAATTGTTATGGTAGGTTACTTTGGTATAGACACAGATGTTTGGATGGTATGTCAATTCATGATCTACATTTTCTTCTGTCAAGTATGGCAGGGTCTTCGTGTGGTTTATAACATCTCCTAACCATTAGAGGATGTAAGCTTGTGACATCAGCCGTGGGTTATTCCTCCAAGGACAGAGCCAATAGCCAATTAGATTTGGGATATACAGACATATGCCTGCCACTGCTGCACAGTATTTCCAGGCAGATGAGGTGTAGCTGGTGCTGACGGAGGAGTCTTGCTTGACTCAAGGAGACCTATGACCACTAAACCAATAAAGCAAATATAGGTCTCCTTGAGTCAAGCAAGACTCCTCCGTCAGCACCAGCTGATTTAGTAATTTTTTAAAGAACTTTAGTTACTTAAAATTAAACTTCTGTACGTTATTATCGATACAAACGCAATTATATTACTCTTGGTTCCAGAAACACAGGCGATGCCATAAGCAGTGACTGGCCACTAGTTCCATTTTGCTCCAACAGGACACTGGCTTTATTTAGACATGTCTTGTGGATTTGTCCAATACCTGTTTATTCAAGTTTTTCTTAAGTTATTTAAATAAAACAAAAAGAGACAAAAACACAGTAGTTTCTGTTTAAATTCTCTCGAATTTTATTTGAAAAAATAACTGTAAAAGCCTGGTCACTGCTGTGAACTGAGATCTGGTAGCTATGCTTTGGTCGAAGGCTCCAAATAGAATGGGGCCTGGTGAAAGCAGCTCATTCCTATCCTCATATGAGTAAGCTGGTGCAGGCAACCACAGTAGCTGAGAACCCTGGCTTCTTGAAGCCTGTACACCTACTGACCAGTGACAACTGACAGACTTTTCGACCACACACTGACCATTTGCATCCAATCATCATAATTTGTGTGAACAGTAGTCACAGGTTCAGTCTTTACCTGTGTAAAATCTCTACTGCTCTTTCTTCAATGGGCCCAGAGTCAAGTTGATATATGTTCTGTGGGTCCCGGCATGGCTGTTCTTAAGAGACCCAATTCATTGCTTCTGCTTTAACCTTGCTTTTGTTTCTATTTTGTTGGTTTTGATTTTCATTTTGAAATGTTTAAATATGCATGGGTGAGATAATTGAAAAAGAATAGATGAATTTATTATGTGGAAAGATTTATCATTCAGGCTTTGCTACATAATGGTCTCCAGATTAAACAAACAAATAACACACATTTGTTGAGATGGAATGATGAGAGAAGTTTGTGGGCGATTGACAATGCTGAGTTCAGAGGCAGGTATATGCTGAGAGGAAAGGCTACACATCTCTTGTAAGATGCTAACAAGTCTGAAGCTTTGACTACATATATATGCATATATTTTATCACAGGTGAGACCAAGGACCAAGTGGCCAACTCGGCCTTTGTGGAACAGCTCCGAAAGCGTGGCTTAGAAGTGATCTATATGATTGAGCCCATTGATGAGTATTGTGTCCAACAGCTGAAGGAATTTGAGGGCAAAACATTAGTCACCAAAGAGGGCTTGAAACTTCCAGAAGATGAAGAAGAGAAAAAGAAACAGGAAGAGAAAAAGACAAAGTTTGAAAACCTCTGCAAAATCCTGAAAGACATCTTGGGAGAAAAAGGTTGTAAAGGTGGTCATGTCAAACAGATTGGTGACAACCCCATGTTGTATTGTCACAAGTACGAATGGGTAGACAGCAAATATGGAAAGAATCATGAAGGCTCAGGGCCTAAGAGACAACCCTACAATGGGTTACATGGCAGCAAAGAAATACTTGGAGATAAACCCTATCCACTCCATTATTGAGACCCTAAGGCAAAAAGCAGAGGCTGACAAGAATGACAAGTCTGTGAAGGATCTGGTCATCCTGCTCTATGAAACTGCACTCCTGTCTTCTGGCTTCAGTCTGGAAGATCCACAGACACATGCTAACAGGATCTACAGGATGATGAAACTTGGTCTAGGTATTGATGAGGATGATCCCACTGCTGACGACACCAGTGCTGCTGTGACTGAGGAGATGCCACCCCTTGAAGGAGAAGATGACACTTCATGCATGGAAGAAGTAGACTGAACTTCATCAGAAGAACCACTCGACCATATGTTCAATACTTACCTTCATTCCTTCTGATAATATATTTTCCAGGATTTTCATTTATTTTTGTTAACATTTAAAAAACCTGTGTGGCATAACTTAAGGGGAAGATAAGATTCCTTCTACTTTCAAGTGATACTGTGATAACTTAGGCAGTAAAGTGAAGTTAGTGATGCCTTTTCTAGTTTCACCGTGGCTCATAGTAGAATGAATGTTTGTTGTAGGACATAATGTAACCTACTGTGCTCTGAAGTGTTTAGCTGTCAAGCTGGATTCTTTAGTAGACCAAAGTTGTTTGTCACTAAAGTGTTCTGAGCTATATCTTCATGTTTAAAAAGAAAGTTGTTAGAATGGCTTGAGTTTCAACTTCTCGAATCTTGAGGTTTCCATCCCCTGTAGTTAACTCTGCATGTACTAGTCCTAGAAATAAGTATGTAAGCAGAAACAACCTGATGGGAGGTTTTCCCTACATGGCTTGTTTTCCAAAGTAAAGTATGAGAACAAAACTCATAAGCTTCCCTAGGTCTTGTAATTTATCAAGGCTTATGAATGGAAATGTAGTGCCCAAGTCACATTCTGCTTCAAAAGGTAAATACAGATGAGAAAAAGAAAAAAATGTTAATATATAAAGTAAAAATCTTATCATGACAAATAAATAGAACTTTAATCAAAAGTCAGTAAGGAAGAAGATAGCCTGTCATTTCAGCTTCTTTCATGACTCTAGTTGAATGAAAACACAGAGACAGTGGAGTACTGGACCCAGAAATGGATACTCAGATACCAGGTGCCTTTGAAGTCCACTGGAATGTGCAGCTATTGTCAAGATTGGCAGAATAATGATGCCAGGTCCTCCTGCAGTCTTGGGTTTTCAGAAGTTTTGAAGATTTTTCCAATTTAGTGATCTTCACTTCCATGTACATTAAGTATAAGCTACTGTGAACTTGAGTTACACTAAATGGTTTCAAGATTTTTCTCAGAAGAAATGGTGTCCATCATCTGTAACTTTATTTCCTTCTTTCCTTTTTTTCTGTCCTCTCTCCAGCTAAACAGGCTCAGGTTACTCTGTGTATATGTCATATATCATACAGTATAATCTATAGTAGTTAATGTTGACTGGAATCTTGGCAGTGTTGAGAATCACCCATGAAACAAGGCTCTGGCACAGGTGTATGAGATTTTCTTGATTTCAGTGATGAAGCGTGCAGACCTACTCTAAATGTGGGTGGTACCTTTTAGAAGAAGGGCTCATATACAAGGAGGTATGAGGGAAAAGCTTTCGCTTTTGGTAGTTTGTCTCAGATTCTTCAGAAATTCAGGACCTGAGAGATGGCTCAGTGGTTAAGAGTGCTGGCTGCTCTTGCATAAGACCTGGGTTCTTTAAGTTTATTGAATATTATGAGCGTATTTATGACTGTTGTTTTAAATTCAGTGTCCTGGGGTTCGTCTGTGTAGTACTCATTGTAGAACACTTCTGTAGGAATGGTGGGATATGGTGGTGACATATTATCTTAGTTATACATAGTCTTTCATATTCTTTGTGTTTTTTCATTGTGACATGGACATATGGATTTCTTTAGTTGGTTGTGTGTCTGACTTTTCTCATCAGGTGAATAGGTAGTTAGGCTGTGCTTCAGGTTCTCTCCTTTGAGTTCTTACTAGAGGGAATAGATGCTTCAAGGCAGGCTTGTCAGGAGCTCTCCAGCAAGGTGAAGGAGCCTAGGCCCAAGCTGTGATGGTGATCACCTGGGGTCATTTTAACTAGCTAAGCAGAGAAGATGTATGGCCTGGAGCAGAGGGACAGAAACTGATCCCCAAACAGTGGGACAGTACTCTGGAGAATCTGGATAAATCACCCAGCTAGTCAGGTATTCTCTGGCAGCCTTTGCAGGATGGAAGTATGGCTCAAGGAGAGCCTATGGGAACAGAATCTATAGCAATTTCTTGATGCTTGTGGTGTCTTAACAGTGCATGTGTTAATTTAAATTATTTTTTATTTTTTTATTTTTGTATGTGTATGAATGTACTGTCTGCATGCAGGTCTGTGCACCCGTGTCGTGCAATGCTGCGGAGGTCAGAAGAGGGTCTCGGATTCCCCTGGAACTGGAATTCTCCTGGAATTGGAGTTACAGACGGTTCTTAGCCGCCATGTGGGTGCTGGGGATCGAACCCGGGTACTCTGCAAGAGCGTCGGTGCTCTTAACCGCTAGGCCATCTCTCCAGCCCCTGTGTTAATTTAAATCATTAAATTTTTTCACATCATATGTTTGGTTCATGTTATGTTACTCAAATTATATATGTATACATATATGATATACATATGTACACACATGTGAATATCAATATGCATGAATTAATTTAAGATTTGTGTACTTGATTGACATGCAATATATATGACAATGTATTTCTACAGCATCTTGTGCAGAAACTTTCACGCTATAAGTTACCTTTACTCAATTTTCTTGCAGGAAGAGGACTAGATAAAAAAATGTAGTTCCTTTAATCCCTGCATCTGTTTCACATGGCAGGTGGACTAATGAAGGCATACATCCTAAGAGTCAGGTCCAGCTGCTGAACTCAGCATTCCCACCTGGCCATTGCTCCCTGTGTGCTGTAGTTCTCTGGCTGCAGCAGCCATTGCTGTGCTTCTGCATGCATTTGGTGAATGTTAATAGTAGCCTGTTCTTAACTTTACAAAATGCATGCTTTCCTGTTCCATGTGTTCATGCTTATAGCGTCATTTCTGTTTACTCCCATCATGAAAAATTGAGTATGTTCTCCAAGTTTTAATTATGTTTACTTATGCTAATAAAGTTATAATTGTATTCATGTGTTTTATTAAACAGACTTGATATTTTAGATAATGTTTAGGTCCTCAGGAAAACTGAGCAGGAATTGGGATTATATAAACAAATTTAACACCTTATATTTTAATTTCATTTAATTTAAAAATTAGGCTAGAGAAACTGTACTGCAGACATAAAACTTGAGATCTTAGTAAAAAGAAAAAAGAAAAGAGAGAGAGAGTACTGTTGTTTGGCTGGTCTTCAATTCTATTTTTAATTAATATTTTTAATTGATGTTTTATGTATTTCATACATCATTTTTCATTCTGTTCAGGCATATTCCCCTATTCCTTCCCCCCACCTCACCCCAATCCATCCCAGGTCATGTACTCTATCATAACTGTCCTGCATCTTTCTCTCAGTCTTTTTTTATTCTTAGGAATTCATATTTTCCTCCGTTAATTTCATATTATTCTAAAATATGGATACATACTCTCCACCCATATAAAGTAATTACAGAGTCTGAAAATAATTGGTGGGTGGATTCTAGAGCCCACTGAGGGATTCACATTATGACAACATAGCTACTTACAGGTAAACCAGAAATATAACCATACTATCATTCAGCTTGCCTTTCATCTGGGGAATTTGGTGTTAGCATCCACAAATGAGGGAAATCATTCTCCCTTTCTCTTTCTGGGGCTGTGTCACCTCACTCAGCATAATGGCTTCGAGCTCCATCCATTTTCCTGCAAAGTTCATAATGCCATCCTTCTTTACCACTGAATAGTACTCTATTGTGTAGATGTACTACATTTTTTGTCATCCACTCATCTGTTGAGAGGCATATGGGTTGGTTCCAGCTCTTCGCTATTGTGAAGAGAGCTGCAATAAACATGGATGTGCATACATTTTTTCAGTAGGATGAGTCTTTGGGGTATATACCCAGGAGTGGTATGATTGGGTCAGATGGTAAGCTCATTCCGAGTCTTTTAAGGGTTCTCCACACTGCTTTCCATAGTGGTTGTACAAGTTTACATTCCCACCAACAGTGGATGAGTTTTCCCCTTTCCCCACAACCCCTCCAGCATCTGTTGTCTTTTGTTTTCTTTTTTTTTTTAATTTTTTTAAAATTTTATTTATTTCCGTATGTGTATGAATGTACTGTCTGCATGCAGGTCCGTGCACCCGTGTCGTGCAACGCCGCGGAGGTCAGAAGAGGGTCTCGGATTCCCCTGGAACTGGAGTTCTCCTGGAATTGAAGTTTCAGTGGTGGTGGTGGCCGGTGGTGGTGGTGGCGCCCACCGGTAGGATTTGCTGAAGGAGGCAGAGGCAGGAGGATCTGGAGTTCGAGGCCAGTCTTTTGTTTTCTTGAACTTAGTTAGCCGCACTGGAGTGAGATGATATCTGAGAGTGGTTTAAATTTGCATTTCCTTAATTATTAATGATGATGAACACTTTTTAAGATGTTTCTCAGCCATCTTTAATTCCTCACTGGTGAAGACTCTGTTCAGTTCTTTACTCCATCTTTTGAGTAGGTCATTTGTCTTCTTACTTCTTTGTGTTTTAGTAGTTTATATATTCTTGACGTTAATGCTCTGTCAGATGTGTCACTGGTAAAGATTTCTTCCCACTCTATGGGTTTTCTCTTCACCTCCTTGATTGTTTCTTTTGCTGTACAGAAGCTTTTGAGTTTTATGAGGCCTCGCTTGTCAACTGTTGACCTCACTTCTCATGCAGCTGCTGTCTGGTTTAGAAAGTCTCCTCCTACACCTATGTCTTGCAGGTTGTTGCCAACTTTTTCTTTTATCACCTTCAGGATTTCAGGCTTCATATTGAGATCTTTGATCCACTTGGAGTTGATTTTTGTACAGGGTGAGAGGTAGGGGTTTAATTTTGTTCTTCTTGTACAAATGGTGATCCTAGTTTTGACCAGCACCATTTGCTGAAGATGCTGTCTTTCCTCCATTGAGCTTTTTTGGACCCTTTTTCAAATATGAAGGGCTGAAGTTATATGAGCTCAAGTTGTGATCTTCAATTTTTTTTCCATTGGTCAATGGTTCTGTTTTTTTTTTTTTTTTTTTTTTTTTTTTTGCCATACCAGGTTATCTTTATGACTAAGCCCTGTTAACAAGCTTGAAGTCTGGTAATGTAATCCCCCCAATATTGCACTTTTCACTCAGGGTTGCTTTAGCTATTGGGGTCTTCTGTTTTTCCATATGAACTTAAGGATTTTTTTTTCTAAGTCTGTGAAAAATCTCATGGGGATTTTGATTGGGATTACACTGAATCTGTATATTATTTTCGGTAGAATAGACATTTTTACTATATTAATTTTTCCAATCCCTGAGCATGGGAGATCTTTCCGTCTTTTGTTGTCATTTTCAATCTCCTTCTTCAGGGTTTTAAAATTTTTGTTGTAGAGGTCTTTGGTGTCTTTGGTTAGGTTTATTCCTAGGTATTTTATTTCTTTTGAGGCTATTGTGATTGGGAAGGTCTCCTTATATTCCTTCTCTAGTTGCTTATTGTTGGTGTAAAAGAAGGCTATTGATTTTTCTAGGTTTATTTTGTATCCCACCACTTTACTGAAAATTTTGATTGTTGATAAGAGTTTTCTGGTGGAGGTTTTAGCATCCTTTAGGTAAACTATCATATCATCTGCAAAACGGGATAGTTTTACTTCCTCTTTTCCAATTAGTACTCCTTTAATTTTGCTTTCTTGCCTTATTGCCCTAGCGAGCATTTCAAGCACTATATTGAAGAGGAGTGGTGATAGTGGACAGCCTTGAAGGGGAATGCTTCCAACTTTTCTCCATTTAGGATGATGTTGGCTGTGGGTTTCTTGTATATGGCTTTGATTACATTGCAGAATGATCCCTCCAGTCCAATTCCCTCTAAGACTTTAAGCATGAAGGGATGCTAGATTTTGTCTTAAAGCTTTTTCTGCATCAATTGAGATGATTGTGTGGTTTTTGTCTTTAAGTCCATTTATATGTTTTATGATATTTATTGATTTATGTATGTTGAACCATCCCTGCATCTCTGGTATGAATCCAACCTGGTCATGATGGGATGATCTTTTTGATGTGGGTCTGTATGCGATTTGCAAGTATTTTGTTGAGAATTTTTGCATCTGTGTTCATCAATGATATAGGTCTATAGTTTTCTTTCTTGTTTGTGTCTTTGCCTGGTTTTGGTATTAGGGTGATGCTGGTTTTATAGAAGGAATTTGGGATATTTCCTTCTGTCTGTATCCTTCTGAAAAGTTTGAGTAGTAATGATTGTAAGACCTCTTTAAGTGTTTTCTAAAATTCTGCTGTGAAGCCATCTGGGCCTGGGCTTTTTTTATTTGGGAGGCTTTTTATTACATCTTCAATTTCCTCAAGTGTTATGGGTCTAAGCTGTCAATCTCTTCTTGGTTAAGCTTTGGAGAATCCCAGAATTTCAAATATTCATCCATTTCTCTTAAGTTTTTAAATTTCGTAGAGTATAGGTTTTTGAAGTATTCTCGTATGATTGTCTGGATCTTTTCCTTATCTGTTGTGATGTTTCCCCTTTCATCACAAATGCTATTTATTTAGAGTTGGTCTTTCTTTCTTTTGGTTAGTGGGCTAGAGGTATGTCTATTTTGTTTATCTTTTTAAAGAACCAAATTTTGGATTCATTGATTTTTTTTGTATTGTTTTCTTTGTTTCTATTTCATTGATTTCTGCTCTGATGTTTGTTATACGAGAAGATCTCACAATTTTAAATATTTATGCACCAAACTCTAGTGAACCTAACTTTATAAACACAATCCTTCAGGACCTTAAGACACAGATTAATCCCAATATGCTAATAGTGGAGGATTGATCCAGCTGGATAAGTCAACTGACAAAAAAATAAAGAGAGAGACATCAGAACTGAACAACACAATACACCAAATGGACCTCACAGATATCTACAGAATATTCCATCCAAACACCAGAGAATATACTTTCTACTCAGCACCCCATGGAATATTCTCCAAAATTGACCACATACTGGGACACAAAAGAAACCTCAACAAATACAAAANGTAGTGCGTTTGTGTGTTTTACTATGTGTACATATGTGTAGGTATGTATGTGTGATGTATTTTTATGTGTTTGTGGTATTTGTATATATATAGGTAGCTGTAGGTATTTATGTGTGGGAATAAAGCAAGTGTGTGTGTGTGTGTGCATATGTGTTTGTGAATTTGTATGCATGTGTATACATGAGTGTCTGTACTGGTTGACTTATTCTTGCATTTCCTTTCCTTATACTTCCATCAGGAAGGTATTTGAATTTTTGTCTCAAAAACTTAATACAGAAAATGAGTAATATAAAATTATTTTGCACACTTCAGTTTGTAAAACATTTTATCATTACTGTTTGGCAACAGGAATAATGATGGACATGTCTTAAAGAATTTAGGGAGAAAATCAAATAGTAAAGTTACTTATGAAACAAAACTTCATAAGTAATAATTAATTCATAATTAATAAATTTTAAAATTTATTAATTTAAAATAATATAGCATTTCAAAGAATATATATCAAACTGAGTATTATTATATTCAAAGTTACTACCTTGGAAGTAGTTTTGATGTAGTAATCACTGCTTACTTTAAAAAAAATTACTGGGCTGGAGAGATGGGCTAGTAGTTAAGAGCGCCGACTGCTCTTGCAGAGGACCCTGGATCAATTCCCAGCACCCACATGGTGGCTGAGAACTGTCTTTGACTCCAGTTCCAGGGGAATCCGACACCCTCTTCTGACCTCCACGGCATTGCACGACATGAACGCACAGAACTACATGCAGACAATACATTCATACACATAAAAAATAAATAAAATTAAAATAAATAAATAAATAAATAAATAAATAAATAAATAAATAAAAACATTACTGTAGTGGTGTGTGGGTGAAGGTGCTGGTCACCAAGCCTGACCAGTTGTGTTCAGTCTTCAGAACTTATATACTGGAAGGAGAGAACCAGCTCTACACACTTACCTACTGATCTCCATGAATGTACCAAGACATGTTCATGCCCTGTCCATCACACAGGGAGGGGGAGGAACAGACATTCAAATACCAAATAAAATAAAAGTTTAGAACCCACTTTTGAAGGCAGCAGCACTGTTGTATTCTCAGTCTTTGGGTTCTCAGTCCTGAAGGCCACCCTAGAAAGAGCACTGTTCTTCCAACTCCACATTCTCTCCTTAAACAAAGTGCAGCGAGAGCCCTTAGTTCTAAGCATTCAATTACAAACCATTCAAAGCCCAATACTGACTAAACTTTGAACTTGGTTGAATCTTCTCTAAGGTTTCCCAAATTTGTATTATCATATTTAGATAGATAAATGTTTTTAAAGTACACTTCTAGAAGGTAGGTAGTATTCTGAAGAGATCCTCTGGTCTATTTTCTTACTAATTTTTGAGGTTTTTTTATTTATTTTTGTATGTTTATGAATGTACTGTCTGCATGTAGGTTTGTGCATCCATGTCATGCAATGCCACGGAGTTCAGAAGAGGGTGTCGAATTCCCCTGGAACTTGAGTTAAAGACGGTTTTCAGCCTCCATGTGGGTGGTGGGGATCGAACCTGGGTCCTCTGTAAGAGCAGTCGGCGCTCTTAACTGCTAGGCCATCTCTCCAGCCCCCAATGTTTTTTTTTGTTTGTTTGTTTTTGTTTTTGTTTTTTTGTTTTTTTTTTTTATATGTACCTGAGGCTGGTTTTGAAATCTAACTGCCAGAGTTCCAGGATCCTCGAAATGAGCCACTATGCTCAGGTATTTGCTTATTGTCCCACTGAAGATTCTATTGTATCTTAGGTATCTTAGTGAAACCACTGTCCTAAAATAATAATACACCGCTCTTGGCACTCCTCAAAGACATGAGACACAGCTTTTTAACCTTCCAATATAGACTGAAGACTCATGTCTCTCCAAGAATCCTCCAATCCTTCAGTGCCAGATGTGGACTACTGAGATACCCAGCTTGTGGAATAAACAGCTAAGGGGATGTCAGCCTCATCAGAATATAGACCGCCATTGTTGGACTGCCCAGGCTGTATCATGGAGGCCAGTACAGGGGGGATCAAGACAGGCTGAGTGCTTACTGGACTTCATTTGGGGGACCATGGGAGGGAAAGACCCCCATGTGGAGCAAAAGTGCAGGATTGATAGTTGTTTGGGATTGCCAAGGAGGAACTTTCGAGCACTTCCTTAAGGAAAACATGACATCTTTTAGGAAAAAAATCCTACAATTCAAGTGATATGTGTATGTATATATTTAGGTGTATATATAACTATGCATATATATATATATATACTGTAGCAATACAAGTTGGAGAGAACAACAAAAAAAGAACTGAAAAAAAAGACAGAGAAAGATGCAGGACATTTATGGCAGAATGCATGATCTGGGGTGGGGTGGGGGGAAGGGAAAGGGAAATATGCCTGAATTGAATTGAAAAATGATGTCTGAAATCCACAAAACATCAATTTAAAAAAGTCGTCTACTGCAAGAATGTACCACTTTATTTACCCATTCACTCAATGAAAGATGTTTGGGATACTTCCTGTTATTGATAACTATAAGCCAAGCCACTAAAAACATCCACACACAGATTCTTAAAAAAAATTCTCCTTTGGCTCAGTGTATTATGGGAAGTAGGTTGATTTATCTCTTTATAGGTAGTATAGGATTTTCTCACTGCTTTTCTGCTATTGATTTCTAGTTTAATTCTACTGTGATCTAAAAGCAGAAACTGTACGATTTCTATTCTTTTCAGTTTGTTAGAGTGTGTGTTATGGGTCAGAACGTAGTCCAACATGGTCAGTGCTCTGTGTGAGTGTTCAGAGCATGTGTCATCTAGTCATATAACAAAGCATTTGCTGATGTCAGCTACATGCAGTCGGTGGGGTGTGTTGCTGGCTTGCACTATAACTTTACTAATTCTGTTCCCTGCTGAAATTGTCCATTCATAAAGGGGCATTAAAATCTCTCCTTGCAACAGAGGATTCGCTTGGCTCTCTTCAGAGTTCTGTCAGTGTCTGCTTCATGTAGTCTGGTTCTGTTTCAGGGTGGTAATATGACGACTGTTGTGTCTTCTAGGTGCTTTAATCAGTTTGTATTGCTCTTCTACCTCTGTGAACTTGTTCCAAAGTTGGTTCACTCTGAAATTAATAATATAATCCCACCTTCTTTGACTAGAGTTAAATTGTCATATAGATCTCAATCATTTGCTTTTCATTGGTATTATTTTTAAAATGTTTTAATATTTAAAAGGGGTCCTTGTACATGAAATATAGATATTATTTTTCTGTTCCCATCTACGTCTTGTAAAAAATTATTCTCAATCATTTGGTTTTAATTTGAATTATTTTAAAACAATTTCAATATTTAAAAGAGGTTCTTATTGATGAAATATTGTGTGTTGTTTTCTCTTCCATTTGATTTCTTGTAAAAACTATTTTTAAATGCCTGTATTAAACTCTTTTCTTTCTTTTCATCCCTTTTAAAGGTGGTTATAAATAATCTAGAAAATTTCTAAACTGTTTAAAATATGTCTTCCTGTTTGTATGTGTGTGTATGTGTGTATGGCTTAGAGTTTCCAATATAATAAATGTTTACAACTCAATTCTACTTTAAAGTAACATTATACATTGCAAAAATAATTCATTTTGTTATTTTTTAATAGTTTTATTTTATGCCTATGAGTTTATTGTCTGCATGTGTTAAGTGCACCTGTGTCATGCAGTGCCTGCAGAAGTCAGAGAAGGGCATCAGGTCCCTTGGAACTGGAGTTACAGATGGTTGTTAGCTGCATGGGAATGCTGGGAATTGGATCTGGGTCCTCTGAAACAGCAGCCAGTGCTCTTAACTGATAAGTCATCTCTCCAGCCCCTCTTTTGCTCTTTATATCATTACTATTACTCATGTTTTTACATAAAAGGATACAAGCATAAGAAATATAAGCAGTTCTGTCAAGGACAAACCACTGGATGGAAAATCAGTGAGGTCTTCTGAGAATACTTTTTCAGTGAGAAGGTAGCAAGTTGACAGAATCTAAGGGAGTGACGCTGGGCTTGGTCCCACTTGCTTGCAATCCTGGCACTTGCGAAGTTGAAACAGGAAGATGGCAAGCTTGAGGACAGCCTGGAAGTCAGCAGTATCACTAGTGCCCGCTCTTCCAAGACAGGGAGGTGATGTTATTATATACACGCTGCTAGATCAGCATGAACACATTCTAGCCTGGGATCCTGATTTTATTCTATTTATGACAATTGTTTCAGACACTGGGATATTTCTTCTCAGGGTTGAGGCATAAAAATAAATATTGGAAAACTGTAAGCATCCTGGAAAACAAAATGAAGATTTTCTAAAGAGAGACACTATGTCCTTTTCCATGGTTATCAGACTATCCAGACTATGGGCCTTAGGGAATGTGACTTTTGCCCAAGAGCCCAGTCCTGAGAGATGGAAAAGTCTGGGGTTCTGATGCCAGCCAGAGGAGGAATATTTTCTCCTGGACATAGATTTCACAGAGTTCTGACAATTTGTCAGACCACCCGAAAGACAGAATGGAGCTGAGAAACAAGGCTGGCCCAACCTTGAGTGGGACAGCTTAGTTAGGATACTTCCTTCCCCATATTTAGAGCAAAGCATCAGGTCAGGATCCAGGAAGATAGACATGGAGGGGCAGTCACTGGACCTCTTTGTTCCTCTTCTCAATGGTGGCCACAGTAACTAAATCACCTTCTTCTGTCTTCCACTGCTACTTTTCTGTTTAATTGTCCTGTGGCGGATGCTGGTCAAGCCCCGTTTATTAGTGCTGCTGTGGCCCAGACTCTGATCCTAACTCCAATGAAGAGAAGAAATTCTGTGTAGGGATGGAGAATTTTACCAAAGGGAATTAAAAGCAACTTAATGGATCTAGCATAAAGGAAAAATCTATAATGTATACCAATCATTTGCTATAGTTCTTTCTCCTTCAACCAGAGAGCTGACAACTGTACTGCACAGTAGGTAAGAAGGAACAGAGAAGCTCTGAATGGAGAGCAGGATGAATCTACTCCTTACCACTACGTTCTCTGAACTCCATAGGAAATTCTGTACCATAGCAAGTATTTCTTTGTAGCACAGATTTTGGTGCTATCATGGATATTGCTCTCGTTTACTTAAGTTGAGGACACTGGGCTTATTATTTGAAATAACATGAAAGACAGTTTAATATAAAAATAAAAATTCAACTGGGGTTGTAGCATTGTGTTTGAAATCAACAAGACTATAAGAATCAGTTGCAAAACAATTTCTAGAAAGCCATAGTTAATTTCCATGTTCTACATTTTTGAACACATAAGGTTGGAAAGTATGGACAATGTATAGATTTTTTTTTGGTCTTTTTGGAGACAGGGTATCCCTGTAGTTGTAGACCAGGTTGGCCTTGAATTTACAGAGATCCTCCTGCCTCTGCCTCCCGAGTGCTAGAATTAAAGGCATGTGCACACTTGGCAATATATGGATTTTTAAAATAATACAATTTATAATATATTTTTACTTAATATGAATAAAAATGTGAAAAAGATGATAGCAACTTCATAAATATATCATTGAGAAACTGAGTTCATTATGTACATTTGTATGTAATTTTTATTAGTATTTGTTAATTATAATGGGATTTATTATTGTACTTCATAAATGTGCATAATGTTCTCTGTTCATAATTTCCCTAATTATTTAATCAGAGCAAAAGTTTTACCAATGACATAAGAAATAGGGTTAAGCTATCATACAATTAAGCAATCAAATTAGATTAAAATGTGTAGATTATTTTATCATGATACTTTTCACCCCCTGAGTTACAACATCATTTGGTAAACATAAAAGTCAAGCACAAAATCCCCATACTGTAGGTGAGAAGCTCAAATTACAAAATCAAGTTTGGAATGGGTTTGCTATATTTGGGATGAGTATACAGTGGATAATTTTGGTTTCAATAGAAGGACAAATTCGATATATGCTCCTTGGAAAATGGAGACGTGCTTCTCAAATCATCGAGTGAAATGCCAACTCCATCAGATCCAGGAAATACACGAATGTCAGTAATAGTCCATTGTTCCTAAGTTTCTAATTTCAATCATTGTGGGCATGCTAATGGTTTTAGTCCTCTACACATTAAAATGACATTCAATGATAAATTAGATTATTCAACCATAACTTTACTTAGGAAGAAACTTATTCCCCTGTGTACAAATCTCTTTTTCCTCCATGGAGTAGAAGTCCATTTCCTAGGAGAAATCTCTGGGTCAATGCCAGCAGTCTGCTTCAATTTCCTATTATCCAGGGATCCTGAGACTCAAACATCTGTGAAATTTCCAGTGGCTTCTTCATGCCAATGGAAAGTAAAATCTTTCTTGCTTTGATGGCATTTCCAGATGTTTTTAATGCTGTACATATGGCAAGGGCCATTCTTTCCTAATAAGCTGAGGTTTTTAAAGAATCACACTAGGCAACTGAAGTGCAGCAGACCCTGAAATCTATCTATAGATTGGCTTTATCTGAAAAGCATTTATATTCTTGACAACCAATATAATTATCTCAGAACTTATGCACAATGCTTTATGCAGTCATGATGATGAAACAATTTGTGAAATACACTTGGTTTGTTGCAAAAGGAAGTGGCTTAATTGTGGGCAAAAAATCCCACTATTGCTATTTTCATTTACTATCATGTTTTTGTTTTGTTGCAAAAATGAGGATAAAACAGAAGTTCTGCAAGCCTGTACAAGCAGAAGTGACACTGACTTTTGAGTGTTATTTTAATACACCCTTGTCTGAGTCCTCAATTATTCTACTCAGTTATTTTTTCCTTACATTAATAAGAATAAATAGATTTGGAAGAAAAAGAGTTAAGTTCTTTTAGAAAATATTTAATTTATTGTCTGTTATCTTTTATGTGAGACATTAAAGTAGTCCTGTAAATTCAGACAAGTCTTTTTTTCATGTACATATTTTTTTGTTATTAAACTTTTTCCATGGGTCATACACCATTTCTCAATTGAATTCAGAGTCACTTCCCTTTCCATGCCCCCCACCCCACCCGAGTCCATGCACTCTGCCATACATGTCCTGCATCTTTTCCTGAGTCTTTCCAGAGTTATTTTTTCAGTTCTTTTGTTGTTGTTCTCTCCAACTTGTATTACTACAGCATATAAATATATATATATATATATATATATATATATATAATATATTTATGTATACATTATGTAAAACATACATACATACATACATACATACATCACTTGAATTGGAGGCTATTTTTTTCCTAAAAGACGTCATGTTTTCCTTAAGGGAGTGCTCAAAGGTTCCTCCTTGCAATCCCAAAAAATTATTAATCCTGCACTTTTGCTCCACATTGGGGTCTTTCCCTCTATGGTCTCTCAAGTGAAGTCTAGTAAGCATGCATCCTGTCTTGATCCCCCTGTACTGGCCTCCATGGTACAGCTCAGGTAGTCCAACAATGGCAGTCTACATTCTGAGGAGGATGACATCTCCTTAGCTGTTTAGTCCACAAGCTGGGTATCTCAGTAGTCCCCATCTGTCATTGAAAGTTTGGAGGATTCTTGGAGAAATATGAGTTCTACCCTCCTCCCCCCCAAAAAAAACCCTGAGAGACCCCTGAGGACCAGATCCTCAATTGACCTTGAGAAAACAAAAAAACTTGGTTAATCTGGGCTGTGTGGCCTTAAGCGTCCAAAAGGAAAATACAACCAGTTATAAATAATCAATAAGACTAGAGAAACTGTATTGCAGGCATAGAACTTGAGATCTTAGTAAAAAGACAAAAAGAAAAAAGAGAGAGTACTGTTGTTTGGTCTGTCTTGAATTCTTACTGGCAAGTGCATCTATTCTGCAGCTGCCACCACTTTGCGACACAGCTTTTTAACCTACCAATATGGACTGAGGACTCAGACAAGTCTTTTTATTTTTTTTAATTTTCATTTTTTTATTGATGCTTTGTGTATTTCATACATCATTTTCCAATTCAGTTCAGGCATATATTCCCTTTCCCTTCCCCCCACCCCAATCCCCCCCATCCCAGATCATGCATTCTGCCACATACTGTCCTGCATCTTTCTCTCAGTTTTTTTTTTTCATTTTTAACAATAAGTAAATTTTATGAGTACAAGCATCTTCATGTAAAACCAATTTTGCAAGCAGTTGTGCCCAAACCCACACAGCCCTGGGTTCCCACCATCCAGCAGGGGGGGGGGGGCTGGTCTTTTCAATCAAGTTGATCAAATGAGTGTCCAGACTACATTGCTGTAGTTTCACCATTCACCCCAATCACAGCCCTTACATTCTACCATGCCCCCTCTTCCGCAGATTGTTCCCTAGGCTTAGAAAAGGGGCACAGGTGGATGAGAAGCAAAACAGTCTACTTTCTCTGGAGCTGTTGTCTTGGACTCTGGTCAATTCTGGCTGTTTTCTTTCATGGGCTGACAGTTTGTCCAGGAATAACCTTTTGATCCTACTAATAAAGCACAAGCAATTAGATATATAGGTATTTAAACAGTACTAATTGTTATGGTAGGTTACTTTGGTATAGACACTAACAGACAAGTCTTTTTAAAATGAATTTCCAAGACCAGCATTAACTGTAATGCCTAGAACCTGATTACAAATGCCACTTATCAGGCCTACTCTAGGACTGTGGAACTGGAAACTATGGGCTGTGATTTTGACACAGGTAAAGCATGAGAACCTGTGAGTCCAGCTAAAGCACTGTAAAAGAAATCTTGGTAATTTTGATAATCACAAAGAAGGCAGCAAGAATAGCCTCAGGGAATGTAAAATTTCGACATCATTCTTCAATTTGAGGGCCATTTTGTTGATAAAATAATGCCAAGTTTGGAAAGACTACATTCTCATAAGAATGTGTTACATCTTTGGAACATACAGAGAAAACCTTGGTGATAAACACTATAGTTGCTCAGGGGCAAGCAGTGATTTCACAGGATGGGTAAAGTTACATGTCTTAGCTCCTGAAGGCTGGCTCTAGGAATATTTTCAGCAAGAGCTTGTTGATGGGGTCACTAGCACCTTTGGCTCTGGGAGAACAGCACTGGCAGTAGTGGAGCAGATAAAGTTATTTAGACAGTGAGAAAGTAACCAGTTAAGTAAGCACTTTTTGTGCCTTTCAGTGGATAGCCACTGAGGTTTTCACCAAGCGCGGTTTTTGGTGGAGTCTTCCAAATTAGCACTTGAGTCATCTGTATTATGTGAAGTTTCTTGTCCACCTTTCAAGGAGAGACAGCAATGAACATTGATCACTTAACAGGAAAAGAGCAGGTTGTCCCTTTTAAATCTTCAAAAGTGTTGACAGTACATTTAAATGAATGAATACAAAACTGAGACAAGTGTGCATAGTCAAAGTCATAAAAGCACCTTGCATTCAGAGCTTAATAATAAGGAAAGGATGCATGATGGTATACCCTAACAGCATGACTTGTAAACTTTCTGTACCAGTCAACAACAAAAATCTTTTCAGTAGGTAGAGCAGGGATAATTTAATATAAAGATCATTTAATTAAGAACAATTGACAAAAGGAGTACTTATGTACTAAAAAGACTGCATGCATGATGATGAAAATCAGAGTGAACAAATTTAGCCATATTGGGCACTTGGTCACTATGGTTTCCTTCAACTCTGGCAAAGTGGATATTGTTACCATTGATGACCCCTTCATTGACCTCAACTCCCTGGTCTACATATTCCAGTGATTCCACAGACAGCAAATTGGAACGTGCATTCAAGGCAAAGAAAGGGAAAGGTGTCATCAATGGGAAGGGCATCTCCATCTTCCAAGAGTGATATCTGGCCAACATCAAATGGAGTGATGCTGTTGCCAACTATATTGTAGAGTCTAGTGGAGTCTTCACCACCCTGGAGAAGGTTGGGACCCATTTGAAGGTGGAGCCCAAAGGGTCAGCATCTGAAGAACCCATGTGTGTGACGAGTATGAACCACAGGAATTATGACAACTCAAGATTGTCACACATCTGTCCTGCACTTCAAACTGATTAGCTCCTTGGCCAAGGTCATCCATGCCTACTTTGTCATTGCTGAGGGACTCATGTCCCTAGTTTACGCCATCACAGCCACCCAGAAGACTGTGGCTGTTCCCTCTGGTACAATGTGGCATTATGGTCATAGGGCTGCCCTGAACATCATCCCTGAATACACTGGTGCTGCCAGGTTATGGTAAGGTCATTGCAGGGCTGAATAAGAAGCTTACTGACATGGCCTACCTTGTTCCTGTTCTTATCTTCAATGTGTGCATAGTGGCTATGACCTGATGCCTGACGGAATTTGCTTAATAGGATGACATAAGAAGGTAGTGAGGGCTGGAGAGATGGCTCAGTAGTTAAGAACACCAACTGTTCTTGCGGAGGACCAGGGTTTGATTTCCAGCAATTACATGGTGATTGGGCTTGGTGCTGAACACCTTTAAACCTAGCACTCAGGAGGCAGAAGCAGGCAGATCTCTATGAGGTCAAGGCCAGCCTAGTCTACAGAGTGAGTTCGAGGCCAACTAGGGCTATAGGGAGATCCTGTCTCCAAAAATAAATAAAAAGAAAGTGGTGAAGTAGGAATTAGAGGGCCCCCTAAAGGGCCTCCCTATATATAAATACTAAGTTTAATAGATCATTATATATCTTATAAGTCTATGTATATTACCGCTGTGTACTTCACAATAACACTCACTCTTCTATCTTTGATGTTTGGGCTGGCATTGCCCTCAAGGAACACTTTGTCAAGTTCACTTCCTGTTTTGAAACTGCATTTGGCTACAGCAATAAGGTGGTGGACCTTATGGTTCACATGGCCACTAAACAGTAAGCCCTGGGCCACCTACCCCAGCAAGAACATCCCAGAAAGAAGAAGCAAGAAGACCTAGGTTGGGGAGTCCATGTCCTAACTCAGTCCCAACACAGAATGTTTCCCTTCAGTTTCCCTCCCATATCCCCAGATGAAGGGAGGGACTTAGAGAGCCCTATTCTCTTGAATACCATTCATAAAGTTCATTGCACCTACGAAAATGGGGAGAGACATAATTAGTATCTCTAGCATGAAGATGAATGATCAGGAAAGGAACTAAGAATTAAGAACCTCGAACACACCAGAGAGGTTTTGTTCTAAATTCCTTTCTGTGCGTATGTTGAGAAGGTAGCCCCTGGGGAAATGCAGCACACTAGTGTGTTAAAGGGGAAGATACACACACACACACACACACACACACACACCTCAGAACGATGTAAGAAGGTAGGCCATATGAAAGTAGTAATTAAAGAAATGGATATGCAATAAGCGCTGCATACAAGAGGACATACGTGGGGAAACTCCAAGGCACAGCAGGCTCAGTGCATTCAAACAGGAACATATGATGATGGAGCAATATAACAAAGTGCTGACTAATAAATCAATGAGAGCTGTCAGCAGAGGGATTCTGGGACATTTGATTATCTTCACTTGAACAAGCCAACCATGGTTGTTCTACCTCATTTATGAGGTTCTGTGTTAGTCAATATCATTGCCAACTTGATTTGATTTAGGGTCACTGTCGTAGTTACTTTTTTGGTTGCTGTGATAAACCACTCTGACCAAAAGCAGCTAGTGAAGGAAAGATTGACCTGGCTTACACTAATAGGATATAAACCATCACTGAGGGAAGTCAGGGCGGGAACTGAAGCAGAAGCATAGAATGTGGCTCACTGGCTTGCTCCTCGGGCTTCTTTAGCAAACTTTCTTATACAGCTCAGCCTACCTGCCTACAGATGGTATCACCCATAGTACTTTGGGTTCTTCTACACATATTAGCTCTTAAGAAAATGTTTCATGGGCTGGAGAGATGGCCTAGTGGTGAAGAGTGCCAACTGCTCTTGCAGAGGACCAGGGTTCGATCCCCAGCACCCACATGGCAGCTGAGAACCTTCTTTAACTCCAGTTCCAGAGGAATCCGTCACCCTCTTCTGTCCTCTGGAACACTGCATGACACGGGTGCACAAACCTACATGCAGACAGTACATTCATATGCATAAAAAATAAATAAAATTAAAAAAAATAAAAAAAGAAAATGTTTCATGAGGTATGTATCTAGCTATAATATAAATAGCTGGAGAGATCATAAGAGCCTAGAGAAAACACTATATCTGTTACATACCTAGATGCTAAATATGTATCCTCATATTTGCAGACAAGCTTAACAGTCACAATTCATAAAAGAAGCTTCTTTTGTAACAAATGGAGACTATGGTATAATTCTATAACTGATCCCAAATGGAGAATAAGTGTCTATGATATGCCCAGCCCTAAGTGACACATTTACAATGGGACTTCTACAAGTAAGGCTCACAGAATGTAGTGGAACAGGGGAGAGAGAACACTAATGCATCTCTCAACTCTTATCAACAAAGCTGTTTCATGAGACAGAGGGCTATGAACAGAGAAGTCCATGACTGGCCAAATTATACAGAAGAGACTGCAGAGTGTGCTTCCCTGGGTAGGACTCCTATATTAAACCTTACTTACCCAAGGGTCAGGATCCATTGTCGAAGAGGGGGAAGAAAGAGTGTAAGAGCCAGGGGTGGTGCATGACCATAAGGAAACAGAGTCCTCTTTGTCCTTGGGACCCTGCTCATATGAATTTACACCAATGGTGTCAGCATGCACAAGACCCATGCAAACTCAATCAGGCAAAACCTAGCATAGAACTGGGCGAATGGGTAAGAGGCCTCAATCTTAGCTGAGGAACTGTTGGCAGCCAATCACTGCTTTGTGAGGGAGAATCAGTCTTCTTCAAAGGAATGACAACAGATAGGCTGACTGGGCTCCATTGGATAAATGCACACTGAGAGACATCTGGGTACACAAACTTGACTGATAGGCCTTAACATAAATGACAGAAGACATGAAATGCTGTGGGTGGGTGATGGGGGTGCAGGTGGGGGAAGAGTCTAAATATGGTTAAGGTCTTGTATGAAATGCACAAAAATTCAATAAAATATACATTGAATACAAAAGAACTCCTCACAGACACACCCACAAGCCAACCTGATGCAGTCAATTCTTCATCTGAGTGAGATTCCCTTCTTTCAGGTGACTGGAGGCTTCTGTCAGCTTGACAGCTGAACTTAACTCTGGCAATCACCATGAGGGTGTTTACAGAAAAGTTTCACCCACCCAAGGTGACCCTTTAGGTTGAGTCCTTTCCCCTGTCTTCTTCCTGGACCCTATGCTGTAACAGCCTTACTACAGTCCACAACCAACTCATAGCTTATTTAATTCTGTATGTCTAGCACATCATAGAGTGCCATAATAAATTAACATTTGACAATTAATGAGTTAATAAATACTTAACTATAAAGTCATATTGCTGTGACAAACCTGATCTTGGTGTTTTGGGGAAGGACTGTGGAGGCGTTTGGAACTTTGGGCTGGGAAGATCATTGATTGCCTAAAGATCGTTGCTGTGGAGCTTGGAGCAGCTGAGGCTTGGCACTACGAGAAGTCAGGAAAGACCATTGGTGGAAGTGCACCTCGGTTGCAGTGGAGACACCAGGATTGCAGGGATCATGGAGAGAAGCCGAGTCTTTGCACCAGGAGAAGTCAGAAGAGGCCATTGGTGAAGGTGCTGCCTCAGTTTCGGTGGCAACCCAAGCTTTTTTGGAGATGCTGGGACCATGGGATGACTACCAAGAGCAAGCCAGTGAACAGCTTTCCTGTGCTTCAGCTCCTGCCTCCAGAATCCTGCCCTGAGTTCTTGCCTTGGGCTCCCTAGGTGATGAACTGTGACCCAGATGTAAGCTGAATAAACCCTTTCCTACCCAAGTTGGTGTTGGTCAGAGTGTTTTGTCACAGCAATGGAAGACAAACTAGAACAGAAATTGGTACCAGGAGTGGGGTATTGTTGTGACAGACCTGACATTGGTGTTTTGGGGAAGGACTGTGGAGGCGTTTGGAACTTTGGGCTGGGAAGATCATTGAATGCCTAAAGATCGTTGCTGTGGAGCTTGGAGCAGCCAAGGCTTGGCACTGTGAGAGGTCAGGAAAGACCAGTGATAAAAGTGCTCCTTGGTTGCAGTGGAGACCCCAGGATTGCAGGGGTCATGGAGAGAAGCTGAGGTTTTGCAACAGGAGAGGTCAGAAGAGGCCATTGGTGAAGATGCTGCCTCAGTTTTGGTGGTGACCCCAGCTTTTTGGAGATGCCGGGACCATGGGATGACCACCAAGAGCAAACCAGTGAACAGCATTCCTCCATGGCCTGTGCTTCACCTCCTGCCTCCAGGGTCCTGCCCTGAGTTCCTGTCTTGGGCTCCCTAGGTGATGAACTGTGACCCAGAAGATGTAAGCTAAATAAACCCTTTCCTCCCCAAGTTGGTGTTGGTCAGAGTGTTTTGTCACAGCAATGGAAGACAAACTAGGACAAGTCATTTTATCAACAAATGGCATGCTAACCTGACAAGGCATTTATTTCAAATTTCAAGGTAAAGTAGTGTTATTTTCAATTAATTTCTTGTGCAATTCATAAGGAAAGTGGGAGAGAATATGTGGGTATTATGTGTTTCATTACATTTCCAATTTATCAAATACCTTATAATAAAATTCTCCTGAAATCTACACCACAATCCTGAAAGTACTCATCTTTCTATCAACAGGAGAAAGGGGCCCCTAAAATTTCTATTAATTAATTGGAGGGCCTATTTTCTCAGACTTCTTCTTCTTCTGACATATTAAAACTTAAACACACTTTTGACTTTCAACAGTGTTCTTTTCTCTCTTTTTATTGGTAGTGGACCTGTTCTAGATGCCCACCTAGACAAGTGGAACCTCTTTCTGTCTCTCTACCTCTGTCTCCCTCTCTTTCCCCCTTCATTCAATCTAGCATCTCTTCATCTGTCATCCTCGAATTTCTGGCTAACATTTTTAAGCTAAAGACAGAATGATGATTGAGAATATTGATCACTGAGTTGGCCTGACTGAGTAACTTCACCTTTGCACAGTTGTTATAAAAGGGCAATCTGTCCTTGAATAATTTGTTGCATGCAGTAATACGAACATTTCCACTAGGATTAGACTCAGTCTCTCTTAGTTCTCTTAAAATTTTATAACTTTAGCAAGGAATGTAATACCGACTTTTTAATAGAATTGAAAAAAATAGTATTGACACCACTATCACTTGAAAACATGATCTTATAAATTTAATTAAATATATTACTTGATTTTATATATATATATGAGCTAATAGATGCAAATGAAATCAACCTTTTAGTAAATAACAGCTTGGAAATACTTAAAATTGTGATGAGAATGTGAATGTCAAAAATGTCATTATTATTTTACATAACTGTCATATTGATTTAAACAGATGACCTTATTCTGTATCTACAGACTTGTGTATTAGGATTTACTGCATATTGTCTCTGGAGAACAGGTGGAAGGAAATTGAAATAAGTACCATACATCTATATCTATCACAACTAGTTAACTATGTCCTCTTGATAAGTGAAAAATGTTTTTTTCTAAAAGTATCTTGGATCACAAGCTCCTTTCAGCTAAACCTTTGGGACAGTGATATGGTGGCTGGAGGATTTGACTGAGACTGGACATGGAGACTGCTGTCAACTAATATTTGTTGTAAAATGCTTAATGTCATTGAAAAGGAAAAACAAAATGAATACTGGTACAACAGAGAGATCTTTTGGAATGTTTGTGGATTTATGGTTAAAGGTGAAGTAGACTTGTCAGAATGATTGATTGCTGTACTTGCTCATATCTGTTATGGACAAGCATTTGGGATGAATTCTATGGCTTTAGGGGTCTCTTGCTTCCCTTGCCCCACAGTGAGCCATTTGGGGTTTGCCATTTTCTTTGTAAGGTCTTCCTGGGTGAACACAAAGGAAAAGTCAAAAGTTAGGCATTCTGCAGAGAAAAGTGGAGTATGAAGACAGTTACAATATATACTATTCTGACCAGATTGTCTAATCAATTTTATGCAACAATAAATTGGGGGCTTGGCCTCTATCAATTGTTGATTAAATATCCTGGTTTCATAGGTTTCCATGGACATCTGTGGTGTAATTGTTTAATACGAACCTTCAAATCAGATGACTCTCTTTATCCTACCCAATCCAAAAATAACTACCCTATGTTACCTTGCTTTAGTTTCTTTTTGTATGAATAATGGTCTATATTGATACTGATCTCTTATTGTTATTTTGATAATAAATACATTTGAATGGTACTTGAAACAAATAGGGCTATTAATTATTATTTATAACAGTCACATGTCTATCCACAAGTGCATATACACTTGTTCTGGCATCAAAATTCATATGTAATATGTTTTTCAAGATATTTGGTTTAAAATCTTATTCAATTAAATCAAATTTAATTAATTTGTTTAATTTGATTTGGTTAAAATCATGTAAAGAAAATAAGCAGATATTGACAGCCTTATATTGTGTCAACTTGTGACAAATAAGCCAATTCAATTTAAAAATATAATTATTCATTGTGATGATTGGCTGCCCAGTAGAAGGCATTCAGTCTGAGTGCATTTTTACTTAATTGCTCCAATAATTGGACTTTGGGATATATAGAGCACAGAATGGTCAACCCCAACACTTGTCAGTCGTCTGCTAGTTTAGATTTGTCATGACTCATTAAGCACAAGTAGCCATAGAATTATTTTCTAGTTTCCTGCCACTCTCAGAAACCTGCAGTTAGTTTGCAAAAAATTTTCATGCTTGACAAAATGATTGTTTTGTATTTAATTGTATTTCATCTATGGAAATATAGTATCAATTTAAAAACATTGAATGTTCTGTTTGGAGACTACTTCTATTTATATGGATATGTACACACACTATTATATGTATGAGCATATGTAATGCCGTATCCAAATGATATACATTTGCATGTGCATAACAAATATGAACTATATATGACAATGGCATTCAATATCTGAAATAACCTTATAAGGTGAAGATAAAACACTGAAATTTGATTGCAGTAAGAAACCATAAAATAGCTTTTAATCTATCTTGAGATATTTAAAAGGAAAATATTTCTATGAATTCCTATAAATAATACAGTACAGTGATGTTCTCTCATTGTATATTATATGAAGAATACTAATCAACAAACACAAAATGTACTTTAGAGAATTAAATTACTTGTAATTAATTTAATCTGTAAATAAACTCGCCACTAAGAAAAATTCTAAATTTTTCATGTCTTTTGTAGAATTAGTATTTCCATTGAAATGAATATATAAGTAATTGGACACCAAATATTCCTGATGTTTTGTGATATAAACTAAAATACAAAATAGACAAAATAAAAAAGGAATTTCCAACTATGAAATTAAGTGTAAATAATCAAAATAAAACTTAGTTTTGCTTGGAATTACTTCAAAAGAAATGTAAAAGTGGAAGATCTTTAAGCAGTAAAAACTCCAATTAAAAATACAAGCAAAGCCTGTACAATTCCAAATTCAGTGATTTGAGTTCTTTTCTGTAAACCATCAAAAAATACAGAATGCTTCTTCAAGTCTATTACCCAAAATACATCAATGTTCCCTCTGTTCCTCTAGTCTCATTACCTGAGATATTCTTAGGAGTAATAAGTGAAAAGTGGAAATTTGCTTGCTAAACTACAGAATTTCTAAACATGGAAATAATTAATTTTTACTGAAAAAAGATTGCATCTCTTCCAAGTTCTGAGGCATGATTTTCGTGACCACTGCAGATCTGGGAAAAGGAAAGATCACTTAGGGAAACTGTTTCCCTCTGAGGCGTGGCACCACTGGGGAGAGCCAACCGCGTTTTTCCTTCTCAGCCACAGTTAACTGTGTATGGATCTGATGTGTCGGCCCCATGCTGCAGCCCTCAGGCAGTCAGAGCTCCAGTTCACTTCATCAGGAACTTTACCTATCCAGGGTCCAACTGTCTGGTGCCTGTAGGCTAAAAAGGGGTTTAAAGGAAGCAAAGGTTCAGGGCATCAAGAACTAAAGATGATCACAGTCACAATTTTCAGCTTCTGGGACCTAGAAACCTACAATCACAGTCCTGTCTGAGAGATTTAATTGACCAATATAGCCCAACTTGCCAACAAAAGAATCACTTTGGTTGATTATAGTCCACTTAGGAAATAAAGTCTGTGTATCTGAGTGACCAAGTGTACTGCAAACACCCCCACATACATGGATTCCGTTTGGATGTCAAATATTTTAATATGTATTAACGAAGTGTTCTTTTGACTTCTAGATTTATATTGCACAAAAAGAGAAGCAAATTAAGGATTAAGAGATCATAACATGCAATGTTATCCATAGAAATTAAAGGGAAATTATTTGGAAGCTTTAGATATCACTATGTATACAACTGACTGGATCCTAGTGGTCAGCAGAGTTCGTTGTCTCTTTCCCTCCCTCTTTCTCTCTCTTCTCTCTTTCATCCAACTCCATCTACTTCTCCACACTCTGTCTCTGAAAACCCTTATATTAGCCTACAGTTTTGGAAAGCCATCAAAAACAGTGCATTTTATTTTATGTTGAATAACATAATTTGTTTAACATCTGTATTCAAAATATGAGGCTGGGGAGATGACTTAGCTGACAAGAGCTCAGACTCTTCTTGCAAAGGACAGGAGTTTAATTCTCAGCATCTATCTCCAGCAGCTCATAACGCCTTTAACCACATCTCCAGGGAGATCTGACCCTTCTGGCTTCAGTGGACACCTGAACAAGCACACGTCCACAAACAAACACATGTAAAATAAACATAATTTAAAACACAGAATAGGAGATGGAGAGAGAGATGACTCAGTGGTTAAGAGCAGGAAAGCCTCTTGTAAAGAACCCTGGTTTGATTCCCAGCACCTACATGGTGGCTAACAACCATTCATAACTAAAGTTCCAGGGGACCCAGTGCCCTCTTCTGACCTCCATGAACAGTGGACAACACAAGTGCCCTTACAAACATGCAGGCAATATACTCATACACATAAAATAGAACTAATAATATAAAAAATTTTAAATAAAATAAATATAAATTTACATTGCAGTTTTAAAGGTTAATTTATTTTTTATATTATGCGTATGAGTGTTTTTCCTGCGTCTACATATGTGTACTCACTCATGGCCTGTGGAGGCCAGAACAGGGCATCAGATCCCCTGGAACTGGAGGTACTGAGAGTTGTTAACTATCATATGCTTGCTGAAAACCAAGCCATGGTCCTCTGCAAGAGCACTCAGCATTCTAAACTGCTGAGCCATCTCTCCAGCCCAGACATACAGTTTTCACAAGTATTTTAATAATTTTACAAGGACAAAAAGGTTAAAAAAATATGCCTTTTTTTCATGTAACAATCACATGATACCAATATGTCTCATAATTCACATAAATTGTCTTCTCCAGTTACCAGAGACATTTCTTTTCACAGAGACTGGGACAGAAAAGAAGAGAAGCTGACTTCTGGATCTGACTGTTCCTCCATTGTTAAAGGAAAACTGAAGAATTTAACTTAAACTGAAATGACATGAATAATGAAGTTAAACACTAATTTTAAATATGTTTTTGTGCTTTTAAAAGTACTCTCCTGTTGAGCATTTACACACAGCTCACCTAACTCTGAACAGAAAAGGATATAGCATCCCAATTTCACATATACAACAGTCAGCAGAGTTCTAAAGACCACATTTTCCAGCAAACAAGTATCAGTTCACCAATGAAATGTAACTATTTGAACAGGGAGGAAGGCTATAAAAGCCAAGTTGCCTGTGTGACAGGAGAGAATTGTATTTTGTATCTCTATACAGGACAAAGGTGTAATATTGACATCACAAAGAAAAAAAAAAGGTTCTGCGATGGATTTTTGATGCGGAAATTCCATCATATGCTGATGGCAACTGTAAATATACATATCAATAATCATTGTCTTTAATTTCATTAGAAACCTCTCTGGATTAAAAAAAAATGAATAAAAATGTCTAATGGCACTTTCACCACATTTTATCTTCCAAAGTTATGCAGTGCATTCATTGCATAGATCCTAAGAGCATTCTCTCTATAAATAAGAATCCTGAGTTTAACAACTCAATAAACAGAAGTTCTAATAGCCCTTTTCTGTGAACAGTATTGATTTTTATCTTAATTATTTCACAATATACATTTATATCAAACTCCTAACTTGAATAGGAGACAGCCACTACAGGCATGGAGGTCAATGAAGATGGACTGACTTCTCCGTCATAGTCACTATTGGATGCCATCTCACATTTTGGTACACAACACACACAAAACGTGCATATGATAGGAAAGGGGTGGAAGCATCTGAGCTTGCCCAAGGCCCATTAAGGGAAAGCTACATTCCCTTGTGTAAAAAATAAAATCCAGTCTCTACTTCTGGTTCTGGGCGAAGACATGATGCCCTAGGAAGCCCCAAAGATTATAATGTCATATACCATTGTCACCTCTCTGAAGGTTGCAATTTAGATATCTTTACTGTCAGTCCTATTTGCTCTTCTCAGTTCCAACTTAATGAAAAGAAATAAAGAAATAGAAAAAAAAAGAAACCCAACTTTTCCATTTGGTACTTTCTTTGGATATTGACAAAAATTCCAAGCATGGCTGTCCTAATACTGGGGAATTTCATTTACTCCCTGAAAATGCCCACCGACCTTGAAGCTTTGTGCAGATTTTCATTCCAAGCCTACATACTTTGACCTTCTCCTAAATGAAGTGGTTCTCAAGCTTCTTTATGAGCCCTGTTTCTAAATTCCTGCATCACCAAGACTGCATGTACAGGGGAAATGGGGTACCATCGTAGGGTTTTAATCTCAACGATAAAAGAATTTAAGGATGGACTCAAATGAAAGTTCAAGAACAATTTTATTAGAGTTTCAAAGAAAAACCTCCGAGCAGACAAGATGTAAACCTCAGCAACTTCCCAGTGGAGGAAAATTGAACAGAAAAATTAAATTAAATTAAATTAAATTTAAAAAGCCATGCCATTTAAGCTGACATGGAGGTCAGACACATGGCAGACTGATGGCCACCAGGAATGGAACTTTAAAGAAAGTAAAGAACTCTCAAATGTTGAGAAAGCTCAAGACATTAAGAAAATATGCTTAGAAAATATGCTTAGAAAAGAGATAGGAAGATGAAGAGGTTGAGTTTTCTGAAAAGTTCACAAGAGCAGGGAGACATATAAAAGCTGCATATATGCTTCCTGACAGGCTACTATGATTTGGGGCAGAGGTTCTGGGCAGGAAAAGTGCATCCCATCAACAAACTAGTTATTACAACTTCCCCTAAGGTGAGCCATCATCCTATGGGTAGTCCTGGCCAGGTAATTCACACAGGCCACTGAATGTTGGGAACCCCCAGGCCAGAGAATTTATTCTCTTGACTAGGGATTTTCTCTTAAAGGGTCCTTTATTCTACAGTAAAACTAATAATTTAAGAATTCAGAAGATAATAGATCTAAGATGCACAGTTCTTGTCTGGAAAGATAAGTTTCAAACTTAAAGCACAGTTTTGTGGAATATGTACGGGTTTCATATGATTATCAAGTGAAAAACATGAGTTAAGCAATCCTAAGACAGGAACTATCTCTAATTCTTTTGTAGAGCAAATATTCCATCTTAGCTAAAAGTATATCAGTTGGGTTAAATCAGACACTGTCTCAGCTGCTAGAATTACGGCTTTTATACTCGATTTTATTGTCCATTAGATAGACAGTGTTACATCTCTTTTTAAGTTAAAATTGCAACTGAAGAAGAAATACAAGAAGACTTTCCCACTCACAATAGCCTCAAAAACAATAAAATACCTGGGAACAAACCTAACCAAAGACACCAAAGATCTCTACAAAAAATAAAATAAAATAAACCCCTGAAGAAGAAAATTGAAGAAGACATCAGAAGACAAAAACACCTCCCATGCGCATGGATTTGAAAAATGAATATAGTAAAAATGTCCATTCTACCCAAACTAATATACAGATTCAACACAATCCAAATTAAAATCCCCAAGAGTTCTTTCACAGCTATTATAAAAGAAATCCTTAATGTCATATGGAAAAACAAAAGATTCCAAATAGCCAAACCAAGCCCAAGTGAAAAGAGCAATATGGGGGAGGGGGGGAATCTCTAAACCAGGCTTCAAACTATACTACAGGGCGATAGTCATAAAAACAGCTTGGTACTGGCACAAAAACAGACCTGTTGAGCAATGGAACAAAACTGAAGATCCAAACTTGAGCATATACAATTTCAGTCACCTCATATTTGACAAGGGGGCCAAGAAGACACAATGGAGGAAAGACAGCATCTTCAGCAATTGGTGTTGGCAAAACTGGTTAATCATTTGTAGAAGAATAAAGTTAAACCCCTACCTCTCACCCTGTACAAAAGTCAACTCCAAATGGATCAAAGACTTCAACATGAAACCCAAAACTCTGAAGGTGGTAAAAGAAGAAGTTGGCAGTAGCCTACAAGACATAGGCGTAGGATAAGACTTCCTAAACCAAACAGCAGCTGTGCCAGAATTAAGGCCAACAATTGACAAATGGGACCTCATTAAACTCAAAAGTTTCTATACATCAAAAGAAATAATCAAGGAAGTGAAGAGAAAATCCACAGAGTGGGAGGAAACCTTCACCACAGATACATCTGACAAAGCATTGATTTCCAGAATATATAAACTACTCAAAAGCCGGGCATAGTGGTGCACACCTTTAATCCTAGCACTTGGGAGGCAGAGGTACGTGAATCTTTGTGAGTTCAAGGCCAGCCTGGTCTACAGAGGGAGTTCCAGGCCAGCTAGGGTTACAAGGAGACCCTGTCTCGAAAAGACCAAACAAACAAACAAACAAACAAACAAAACCAAAACGAACAAACAAAAAACTACTTAAAAAACAAAGAAGAAATAAAACAAACGACTCACTCAAAAGATGGAGCAAAGAGCTGAACAGAGACTTCACAAATGAGGAATTAGAGATTTCTGAGAAACATCTTAAAAAGTGTTCAGTGTAGCTAATAATTAAGGAAATACAAACTAAAAGCACTTTAAGATATCTCACTCAGATAAGACTGGCTAGGATCAAGAAAACAAATGATACCAAGTGCTGGAGAGGTTGTGGGGAAAAAGGAACACTCATCTACTCCTGGTGGGAATGTAAACTGGTACAACCACAGTGGAAAGCAGTGTGGAGAACCCTAAAAAGACCCATTTCTAAAATATTACACAGTAGTTAAAAATATCATGCTGTTATAACTTAGCCTTTCTGGATGCTTAATGACCATACTAAAGGCCCATACTAATTTGACCAAGGGTCTTAAAGGATAACTTTGTTCCTTGCCCTCAGAGGTCAACTAAGTCCCAGGGGACCATGCATGGGGGCATCTCTTGAAATGTCCTGCAAATGTTAGTCACCAGTCTTCCTGTGCAGGAAAGTCTTGAAGATCGACTAATGGCACTTGAGCCAGTGTCCAGTCTATAAAGAGGAAAGTCTGCCCATGCTTCAAAAAGGGAAGCCTGGTCTAGCAAGACCTGACTTTGTCCTCAAGTGGATGGAACTGGTAATTAATTAAAAAACCAAAGGGAGCCATGGGGATGCCCCTCCCCCCAAAAAAACCTGAGTGACTCTTGAGGACCAGATCCTCAAGTGACCTTGAGAAAAATAAACCTTGGTTAATTTGGGCTGTGTGGCCTTAAACATCCAAAAAGAAAAGTATAACCAGAAAGAAGTAAATAGTAAGACCTGAGAAATTGTACTTCAGATATAAAACTTGAGAACTTAGACAAAAAGTAAAAAAAAAAAAAATATATATAGAGCACAATTGTTTACCTGTCTTACTGGCAAGTGTAGCTGCCCTGTGGCTGCCACTGCTTTTGCCATCCTTCAAAGACATGAGACACAGCTTTTCAACCTCCCAATATTGACAGAAGACTCCTGTCTCTCCAAGAATCCTCCAAACCTTCAGTGCCAGATGGGGACTGTTGAGACATCCAACTTGTGGACTGAGCTACTACTGGGGTTTCAGCCTCTTCAGAGTATAGATTGCCATTGTTGGACTTCCCAGGCTGTATCATGGAGACAAGTACAGGAAGATCAAGACAAGATGTGGTGCTTTCTGGACCTCATTTGGTGACCATGGGAAGGGAAAACCCCAGTGTGAAGCACAAGGGCAGAAATGAGGGTGGTTTGGACTTGCCAAAGAGGAGCCTTCAAATATGACATCTTTCAGCCTAATAAAGAAAAAAAAATCATATGCTGAATATGCTAAAACCTATGATACATGTGGCATTCATATATGCATAGTTTGGAGTGACGCATATTAGAAGGATTAACAATAACAACAACCACAACAGGAAAGTCTGCATCAAAGAACTGACTGAAAGTGTGAATTTCTGCTCAAAACATTAAACTTCTGCATCGAGAATTTTGAGAAAGACTGAGTAAAAGATGAAAAACATGTTCTGCGGAATGCATGAGCTCTGATGGGATGGGGGCAGGGAGGGGGACACGGGTCTAGATTTCATTTGAAATTTTGTATGAAATGCACAAAGCTCCAATAAAAAATTGGCTTTGAAAAAAAGAAAAGAAAAAAATAACAAACAAAAAATATTGCGTAATTTTACCAATTTTCAGTTTTCTGATATTTTCTTAATAGACCTGTTCTGGCAAAACCAAGAGCCAAACCAACAAAAGTTTTTAAAAAGCAGTGTGCAACCCTACTTTGGTTAGCTAATTATCATTAAGACATATTTTAATATTTATTTTTATTTTATATATATGCATGTATTGCCTGCATGGATATTAGTGCACCCATGCCATGCTGTGCCCTTGGAGGTGAGAAGAAAGCATCAGATTCCCTGGAAGGGAAGTTTTGGATGGTTATTAGCTGCCACGTGGATGTTGGGAAACTGAATCCTCTGCCAGAGCACATAATATGCATTATATTGTTAAAACCAAGAATATTATAATATGTATCTATTATTATTTCACTCTTTGTGTATTAAAATATAATACTGTATATTAATAAAAATTCCATTAAAATGCTGGGTCTGAAGGTTAGATAGATGGCTCACTGTTCTTTTTTAAAGTTAATTTTTATTGAGTGCACTTCATACAACATTTCTTAATCAAATTTAGACTCATTTCCCCCATCCATGCCCACACCTTACATCCCCCTGACCCCCGCCAGAGCTCATGGATTCTGTCACACATGTTAAGTCCTGTCTTGCATCTTTTTCCCAGTCTTTTATAACATTTTGATGCACAAGATTACTGCTATGGCCAGTTCTTTTGAATAGGTTTTTCTCTCTCCTTTTTTTGTTCCCTTTAATTTTATATTATTCCAAAATATGGATTTATACACTCCACACATAAATCAAAATTACAAATTCTGAAAATAAACTATAGGTTAATTCCAAAACACATTTAGAGATTCACATTTTAACAGTAAAGTTGCATGCAGGTAAAAAGATGTGTAACTTTACATTCTTTTTTTTAGAATATGAATACATATCTTCCATCCATATATGGTAATTACAATTTGTGAATACAAGTGGTAGGACAATTCTAGAGCCCGTTAAGAGATTTGCATTGGAATAGCACAGTTGCTTTCAGATGCAATGAAATATAATAATAAAGTTGCTCAGTTTGCCTGCCAACTGGGGATTTGGTGTTAGTATCCACAAATGAGGCAAACCATCCTCCCCTTTCTTTTCTGAGACTGTTACATCACGTATCATAATGGCTTTGAGTTCCATCCATTTACCAGCACAGCTCATGATGTCATCTTTCTTTACCACTGCATAGAACTCCATTGCGTAGATGTACCACATTTTTGTTAGCCAGTCATCAGTTGAGGGGCATTTGGGTTGGTTCCAGCTTTTTGCTATTATGAAGAGAGTTGCAGTCATCACAGTTGTGCATGTATCTTTGCAGTAGGATGCATCTTGTGGATGCAGGAGTGGTATTGCTGGGTCAGGTAGTAAGCTCATTTTGAGTTTTTTAAGGGTTCTCCTTACTGCTTTCCACAGTGGTTGTACCAGTTTACATTCCCAACAGCAGTGGATGAGTGTTCCCCTTTCCCCACAACCTCTCCAGCATTTGGTGTCTTTTGTTTTCTTGATCTTGGCTAGTCTTATTGGAGTGAGATGATCCCTTAGTGTGGTTTCAATTTGCATTTCCTTAATTATTAATGATGTTGAACACTTTTTAAGATGTTTCTCAGTCATCTTTACTTCCTTACTGGTGAAATCTCTATTCATCTCTTTACTCCATCTTTTGAGTAGGTTATTTGTTTTCTTATTTCATTGTTTTTTAAGTTGTTTATACATTCTGGATGTTAATGCTCTGTCAGATGTATCAGTGGTGAAGGTTTCTTCCCACTCTGTGGGTTCTCTTCACTTCCTTGCTTGTTTCTTTAGCTGTACAAAAGCTTTTGAGTTTGATGAGGTCCCACTTGTCAGCTGTTGTCTTTATTTCTTGTGCAGCTGCTGTTTGATTTAGAAAGCCTTTTTCTATGCCTATATTTTGTAGGTTTGCTGCCGACTTTTTCTTCTATCACCTTCAGGGTTTCAGTTTTCAGTTTAAGATTTTTGATCCACTTGGAGTTTATTTTTGTACAGGGTGAGAGGTAGGGGTTTAATTTTGTGCTTCTACAAATGGTGATCCAGTTTTGCCAACACTATTTGCTGAAGATGCTATATTTCTTCCATGAGCTTTTTTGGCCGCTTTGTCAAATATGAGGTGGCTGAAGTTATCTGAGCTCAAGTTCGAGTCTACAATTTTGTTCCATTGGTCAAGGTTGTTTTTTGTTTTGCCAGTACCAGACTGTCTTTATGACTATAGCCCTGTAATATAGCTTGACGTCTGGTAACATAATCCCCCAGTATTGCACTTTTCACTCAGGGTGACTTTAGCTATTCAGGGTCTTTGTTTTCCATGTGAATTTAAGGATTTTTTCTAATTCTGAAAAAGCTCATGGGGATTTTTGTGGGGTTGCCACCGGGATTTGTGGCGGGGCCCACGTAATCCTAGGACTACCCATGTGGAAAACCCGTGCAGGAAAGCATACCGCGTGTAGGTAGGTTGAGGTTCGAATGCAGAGAGAGAGTTTATTCCAACATGTCCACTTAAATATCCATCATGACTCAATTCTCAGGGCCCAATGCTAAATCTTTTCGTCATTACACTCCACCCCATGGGTGTGGCCAGGGAGGTACCATTGGCTTAGAGCCCACCCCGTGGGTGTAGCCAGGGAGGTACCATTGGCTTGGAATCCAACCCATCTAACTAAACTTTCCCACATCTCACCCTTTTAATTTTATTATTTTAATTTTTTCTGAGAGGCAGGGGAGCCCATGGGTGAGGCTAACAACCCAAAGGAACATGAGTTTTGAATAGCCAGCTGCTCAAGCCTGTTTTGAGTGCTAGGCAATGGGGGACAGACCAGACCTAAAACTTTATTTTCACACTAAGGCCAATTAATATCCAAAAATCCCAACCATGAAGTAAGCTGATTGTCAAGCATAAGCAATGAATGTAAGTAACATTCATGTAAAACCAATTAGCAAGCATCTATGTTTATATTTTGAACAACCCAATGTTCCCATAGTCCTATTGGAGAAGCTTGTACGCACAAGCATGTTGATCAAATAAGAGTCCAGTGTATATTGCTGTAGTCTCATGATTCACCCCAATCTCTCTGCAGCCCTTACATTCTACCACACCTCCTCTTCTGCAAGTTGTTCTCTAGGCTTTGGAAAAGGGGCACAAGTGGGTGAGAAGCAAAGCAGTCTGTTTTCTCTGGAGATGTCATTTTGGACACTAGTCTGTTCAGGTTGTTCCCCTTCATGGATTGACAGCTTAACCAGGTTACCTTTTTAATCCTACTAACAAAGCACAAGCAATTAGATGTACAGGCATTTAAACAATATTATGGCAATCTAAGCTGTGAGCACAGATGCAGATGTTTGGATGGTATGCTAATCCACAAACTGTGGTTTCTCTATAAAGGGTGACAAGTTCTTATTGTGGCTTATATCATCTCCTAACCACTAAAGGATATAGGCTTGTGGCATCAGCCATGAATTATTCCTCCAAGGAGAGAGCTAACAGCCAATTAAATTTGGGATATATATATAGACACATGGCTGTCACTGTTGCACAATATCTCCAGGCAGTTGAGGTGTAGCTGATACTTACAGAGGAGACTTGTTTGACTCAAAGAGACCAATATTTTGCTTTACTGCATTAGTGGCCTTTGGTAACACTCTCTGGCATTTCAGAGGCCAACTGCACATTAGCAAGTGATGTCTCAAAACGTTATTTCATGTTACACCAGGTCTTCGACAAGAGAGACTATAGACTTACCACCTTTTCCTTGCAGATATCCCATTTTTATAGGCAAAGGCCTTTATAATTTTGGGGGATTGGATCCCCCAGCTAACAACTCCTTGGCAGAATAATCCATTGCTGATATCAGAGCTCTCCTGTATTAATATATTTTGCTTAATTACACAGTTTATAGAGACTTTACTATTATCTACAGTCAGGGAATGACTTCATTACCATAATGTTTCTCTTTTTCCTATAAAAGGGGAGAGGTAGGAAGGTTTCTCAGCATCTGGAAGGTAAATTTCATTAGGGCACATTATGAATAGTTAACCCAAATAGAATTCAGAGAGATGCTCAGTGTCTGTGACTCAGGCAATCTGAGGTTCCTTTTTCTTTAATGTTAAGATGGGTCAGCCTCTCTGCTGGAATTTCCCAGTGCATCCTGCACAGCCAAAAGTTGTACATTTTCAGGCATTCAGGGTGGTATTTTTTACCTGTGGGGACATACAAATCTGCTCCCATTGTTAGTTTTAAGACCTCAAAAATTTATCAAAAGGTTTGGAATACAGAAGGAATATTATACCACCTCCCTCTTTTTGTTTTATTTTAATTTTTCCTTTTCTTGTAGGACAACTTAGGCATCTATAGATGCCTAAGTTGTCCTACAAGAAAAGGAAAAATGTTACAAAGTGATACTGTATAATACAGAAAAATATAGAGGCCATTTGTGTACCTTAACCCCAAAGTTATTGTTGGAAATTCAATACACATTATGAATAAAACAATTAACATTTTAGATTCCCAATTAATTCAAATGTAGTACCATTTTAACTATCTTCCTCCAAGCTCTTGGCCTTCTCCAGGCCTGGCATGAAAACCTGCTTTAAAGATTTTATAATATCTAGCTCTTAATAAAATTTTCTTTTACAGTTCTTATGCCCATTAGTCAAATAAAGACTGGCAAGATATGCCCCATGAGAAGTTGTTACCATCATTACCATCTTGATTTTTTGTTTGTTTGTTTGTTTTTGTGGGAGCTTCTAGGAAGCTTCCTTTGTCAAACAGGTGCAACGCAGTCCTGCTAAGGGGAAAGGGACGCACAGTGCCCACTTTGTGGACAGTGTGGGGAACTGGCCTCATTGCGTAGAGGACAGTCGGTCACTTCCATGACCTGACCCAAGAGGTATCTTCCTACTTGGGTCCTTAGCCTGGGACAACAAAACACATATCCCACTCTTGGCCAAAACTCTTCACCTGCCCAAACTCAAGACAGGAATTTCACACCAGCTATTCAGGTTGGTGGTCCACAAAGGAAGCCTTTTTCCAAACCAACTGGCCACCCACAACACCAGAACAAAATGCAGGCCCAGCCTGTATGCACACAAAAAAATTTAAAAATGGTGACCGCGAATTACACAATGACGTTATTTGGAATTCAAATTTTTTTATTTTCAAATTTTTATACCTTTCATTTTTTATTCCCAAATACCCAGAAACGTATTAACACTTTAATACAATGAAAACCTGGTTGCATCTTTGTTTTAGATGTTGAAAGGGCATAACTAGTAGGTGGCAGTGTAGATCCATTATTTTAATATTTTTAATAGATAACCCATAACCTTTGTTGAAATTGAATTATGTTTTGGCTGTTTAATATAATTTTGCATCTTGAGAAGGAAGGGCCACGTTCCCACTCAGAGGCAATGTTTTTTACTGGTATCATGGCTGTTAATATTATAATATACTTAGAACACAAGTACACACACCCAAACACATGTGCATGCACACATACATACACACATACATACACACATAATAAAGGTTTATTAGGTTGACCTGTAAGGGAAAAAAGTCATATTGTTTGATGTTCAATGAAAAACATGAATTTTTTATAATTTATTACAGGGTTATTTTTACATCATTAGAATAAATATCTTAGTAATGCATGAAACAGCTGAGATCCATATGCCACCTCTTAGGCCCATTTGTAACCACTTGCCTTCAATTAACTATACCTAAAGTTTACTATTATTTCCCTATCCTATCCCTTCTGGTTAATT
>VZQC01010238.1:218170-274754 GCA_009823505.1 Rhizomys pruinosus | reverse complement strand
TTGAAAAACTTTCTGTCTTGGGAAGGGTGGGAGGTGGGAGAGGACAACCTGTAGAATTATGAAAAATTGTTTTAAGGCCAAACATAACTGCTAAGGCTTAATATTAAATTCACCCTTGAGGTCACTGGCTTTTATAGCCTGCAGGAGTGACCATGCCAGGAGGCACATGCCTGGGAGGCACTGGATGCTCCCTCTGAACCAAATCAGAGGCAGACTCTCCATGAGTACAAAGCCACATGCCCTCAGACCGCTGTCTCATTCACCGAAACCAGCAGGAAAGACAGCTCCACCACAACAGATAGATATCAGGAGAGAGAGAAGAAAAAGAAGAAAAGGGCAAGATTTAGGGGTATGCATACCTAAGTTGTGAAAGTTTCCTTCTGCCCCACGTTCAGACGCCATTTGTAGGGTCACCGCTGGAATTTGTGGCAAGGCCCACTTAATCCTAGGACTACCCATGTGGAAAGCCCATGCAGGAAAGCATACCACGTGTAGGCAGGTTGAGGTTCAAACACAGAGAGAGAGTTTATTCCAACATGTCCGCTTAAATTCCATCATAACTCAATTCTCAGGGCCCAATGCTAAATCTTTTCATTATACTCCACCCCATGGGTGTGGCCAGGGAGGTACCATTGGCTTAGAGCCCACCCCATGGGTATGGCCAGGGAGGTACCATTGGCTTAGAATCCAACCCATCTAACTAAGCTTTCCCACAGATTTCGATTGAGATTGCATTGAATCTGTATATTAATTTGGGTACAATGGGCATTTTTACTATATTAATTTTTCCTATCCATGAGCATGGGATGTGTTTCCATTTTTTAATGTAATTTTCAATCTCCTTCTTCAGGGTTTTAAAATTTTTGTTATAGAGTTTTTTGGTGTCTTTGGTTAGGTTTATTCCTAGGTATTTTTTGAGGTATTGTGATTGGGAAGTTCTCCTTCTCCAGCTGCTTATTGTGGGTGTAAAGAAAGGCTACTGATTTTTCTAGGTTTATTTTGTATCCTGCCACTTTATGGAAACTTTTTATCATTTCTAAATGTTTTCTGGTGGAATTTTTAGCATCCCTTAGGTAAACTATCATATCATCTGCAAAAAGGGATAGTTTTACTTCCTCTTTTCCAATTAATATTCCTTTAATTTTGCTTTCTCCCTTATTGCCCTAGCAAGCATTTCAAGTACTATATTGAAGAAGAGTGGTGATAGTGGACATCCTTGCCATTTTTCTGCTTTTAAGGAGAATGTTTCCAACTTTTCTCCATTTAGGATGCTGTTGGCTGTGGGTTTCTTGTATATGGCTTTGTTTACATTGAGGAATGATCCCTTCATTCTAGTTCCCTCCAGGACTTTAAGCATGAAGGGATGCTGGATTTTGTTGAAAGCTTTTTCTTCATCAACTGAGATGATCATGTGTTATTTGTCTTTCAATCCATTTATGTGTTTTATGATATTTATTGATTTACATATGTTGAGCCATCACTGCATGTCTGGTATGAATCCAACCTGTTCATGATATATGATATTTTTGGTGTGGGTCTGTGTATGATTTGCAAGTATTTTGTTGAGAATTCTTGCATCTGTGTTCGTTAATGATATGGGTCTACAGTTTTCTTTCTTGTTTGTGTCTTTGCCGGGTTTTGGTATTAGAGTGATGCTGGCATTACAGAAGGAATTTGAGAGATTTCCTTCTGTTTGTATCCTTCTGAAAAGTTTGAGAGTAGTGGTTGTAAGACCTCTTTAAATGCTCACTGTTCTTAATCTCTGAGCCATTTCTCTGGGTCTGAGCTAATTTTCTTATTCTTTACATTTTTCCCCATTTCTAATACAAATAACTGCACACTGCCTTACTTAGATCTGCTATACCATTCACTATGTCAGAAATCTTGATGAAAGCTGTCAATCCATGAAAGGAAACAACCTGAACAGACTGGAGTTCAAAATAACAACTCCAAAAAAATTAGACTGTTTTCTTCTCACCCACTTGTGCCCCTTTTCCAAAGCCCAGGGAACAAACTGCGGAAGAGGAGGCGTGGTAGATTGTAAGGGCTGTGGAGAGATAGGGGTGAATCATGAGACTACAGGAATATAGTTTGGACTCCTGATTGATCAACATGTCTGTGCATACAAGCTTCTCCAACTGGTCTATGGGAACCTTGGGTTGTTCAAAATTTGGACATAGATACTTGCAAAATGCACCAATTACCTGATTGTATGACATAATGAGTGATGTCAATGCTATCTGCAAACAACTGGGTCTGGTATTGTGAATCCCTTAAAAAAAATTAATTAAAAAATAATAAATAGAAATTTTTTTTTTTTTTTTTTTTTTTTTTCTTCCTTTCGATGTTCAACTTTCAGTTGGCACTTTTTGGTGACAGCCTACTCAATGCAAAGGGCTGTATCTTTTCTTTCTCACACATTAAGTTGGTGACATTTGTCTTGTTGGGACCCACAAATCTTTTCCCAGAGTTAGTTTTAGGATTTTGAATGGCAAGTTTTTTGAAAAAAAGGTTGCATAGCTATCTGTATCCCCCCTTTTTTTAACCCATGAATCTCCAGAAGACAGTGGTATTATACGTAACGTATAGGGTGGAATCAAGGCACAGATTCATCAAATTCACTCATGTTTTTTGGTGCCGCAAAGGTTTTGAATACAAAAGACTTTCTTCACTCCCCCATAGAAAAGGAGAAATAGAAGATGAAGAGTCCTCTCCAACTGTAATTGGACAGCACTTATAGAGTAATCTCTTAGTAAACATGGCATAAACTGCCTTTTAATTGACTAATGGACATAGGAAAACGCCCTGTGAAAGGTCTATCCTCTCGTTCAGAACCAAATATTAAATCTGAGTCTCTAAGCGCAACTAGAAAATAGATAACAGGGCTCTGATGACAATGATTATTCTACCAGGAATGTTGGCAGGAGGATCTAAGGCCCCACAAAAGGATAAAGTCTCCTTGCCCTCTCAAACTGGATACGGCTAAGAGAGAGGCGATAAGGCCCTGCTGTAAAGACCTGACTATACATGGAAATTATGGAGAGCACAGCATTCAAGTATGTGACAGATGGCCTCTGGTACCAGAGAGTGTTACCCAATAGGTAATGGTAGCCATACAAACCCAATAAAGCAATATAGGGTTCCTGAGTCAAGCAAACTCCTCCGTCAGCACACAGCTACATCCCTCCTGCCTGGAAATACTGTGCAGCATGGCAGCCAGATGTCTGTATATATCCCAAAACTAATTGGCTTTGACTCTCCTTGGAGGAATAACGCCAGGCTGGATGCCACAAGCCTACGTCCTCTACAGTTAGAGAAGATAAGCCACGAGACCCTGTCATGAGTAAATAAAACAAATGTAATCATGGATAACATATACATCTCAAACATCTGTGTGCTATAGCAACAAGTAACCTACCAATCAGTATGAAAAGTCTAATCTAATGTATTAGCATAAGCTGTTTAAATACCTATATATCTAGATTGCTCTGTGCTCATTAGTAGGATCAAAGTTAATTGCCTGGGCAACTGGCACCCCATGAAAGGAACCAGCCATGAATTGACTAGACCAAGACAACACTCAGAGAAATAGACTGCTTTTGCTTCTATCCACGTGTGCCCCTTTAAAGCCTAGGAACAATCTGTTGAGAGGACTGCGTAGAAAGAATGTAAGGGCGCGATTGGGCTGAATGGTGAAACTACGCAATTAGCTGACACGCATTTGATCAAACTTGATTGAACAGACAACCCCTCACCCCCTGCTTGATGGTGGGGCTGTGGGGGTTTGTGCACAACAGCCTGTAAATTGGTTTCATATGAAGGATGCTTGTAATCATGGATCATCACGTTATAGCTTAAAATGAAAAAAAGAACTGAAAGAAGATGCAGGACATTTTATGGCAAAATGCATGATCCGTGATGGGGTGGGGGGTAGGGGGAGGGAAAGGGAAATATGCCTTGATTGAATTGGAAATGATGTATGAAATGTCAAAGCACCAAGAAAAAAAAATAAAAATAAAAAAAAGACGCATAACGTTTTCCAGATAAGAAATGTGTGTTCATATTGCAATCCAGTACACATACTTAGATATTCAAATGATAATAATTATATATTATTTTAAAAAGTAATATAATATATTATTATTTTACATATTAGTAACAGAATAATTTTCTTATATTCACTTTTGAAAAATGTGTTAATTATAGTTAATGCCTAAATTCACCTTTTAGGATTATCATTAAAGTTTTTTCATTTTTTTTATTTTTTAAGCCAATTTTTTTTTTTTTTTTTTTTTTTGTACAAGATTATTTTGATTTTGTACAAATCAAATCTAGACCTGTGTCCACCTCCTGCCCCCCACCGTCACCACGCTTATGGCATTCTGCAAAACATGCTTTTCATCTGTTTTTCAGTCTCTATATCAGAAATTCTCAATGCAGAAGTATACTATTTCATGCAGAAGTTTACTGTTTTTCCAGCAGAAGTTCACCAGTTGCAGTCAGTTTCGTTGCACAGACTTGCCTGTTGTGGTTTGTTTGTTGTTATGTGGTTGTTTTTGTTGCTATTCCTTCCAATATCCATTACTCCAAAATATGCACATATGCATGCCACATTTTTTTTTTTTTGTAGATCAGGCTGGCCTTAAGATTTTTTTTTTTTATTAGGCGGAAAGATGTGATGGTTTGAAGTCTCCTCCTTGGCCAGCCCAAACTACCATCAGTTTTTCTGCCCTTGTGTTCCACACTGGGGTTTTTCCCTCCCCATGGTCAACAATGAGGTCCAGTAAGTACCACGTTCTGCCTTGTTCTTCCTGACTGGTCTCCATGATACAGCCTGAGTAGTCCAACAATGGCAGTCTATACTCTGAGGAGTCTGAAATCCCAGTAGGAGCTAGTCCACAATTTGGATGTTTCAGCAGTCCCGACCTGGCACTGAAGGTTTGGAGGATTCTTTGAGAGACGTGAGTCTTCAGTCCATATTGGAAGGTTGAAAAGCTGTGCTGTCTCATGTCTTTAAAGGATGGAAAAAGCAGTGGCAGCCACAGGGTAGTTGCATTTGCAGTAAGACAGGCAAAGCAACTGTGCTCTTTTCTCTTTTTACTAAGATTTCAAGTTTTATACCTGAAGTACAATTTCGCAGGCCTTACTAATTATTTATGTATTTCTGATTTGATAATTTCCTTTTCAATGTTTAGTGTAGTTCATAACATCATTTCTTCAGTCCTTTTAGACAACATTCCCCTTTCAGGCCCACACCCTCCCCAATCCTGCAAGCTGCCATACATTTATTTCACTTTTTCTCAGTCTTCTTAAAGGTTTTCTCTGTAGAGGTTTTATGTTTTGGTCAGAAGTATAAGTGTTTCAGTTCTTTGATCCATTCCTTTTGTTGTTTTTCCCTCCCCATGTTATTTGCTCCAAAATATGCCCATTTATACATAACATATATATCAAAATTATAGCCTCTGAGAAAAAAAAAAAAAAAAAAAAAAAAAAAACATGTTTAGGGATTTACTTTTTTTCCCCTTTAATTTTATAGCACTCTAAAGAGGAATAATATTGCTCCCCATATACACAATTACAAAGTTTGAAAATACATGGTTGAAAAAAATTAGTGCTTAACCCGTTAGGGATTCACATTAGAGCAAGTGCAGTTTTCGATAAAAGAATTAATATATAGATATATATAGATATATATAAATATATATATAATATATATTATTGCTGCAATCCACAAAGTGCGGGAAACCAGGTTGTTTTTTCGCCCTGTGTACTTGACTTAGCATAATAGATTCTAGTTTCATCCATTTAAATGCAAAGTTCACGATTTCAACTGTCTTTACCGCTGGATAGAACTCGCATTGTGTGATGTACCACTTTTTAATTACTCATTCATCAGTTTGAGGGACATTTGGGTTGGGTCCAGCTCTCACTATTGTGAAGAGAGCTGCGATAAACATAAATGTGTATGTATCGTTGCAGTAGGATGAGTTTTGGTGTGTATATACCCAGGAGTGGTATGACTGGGTCAGGTGATAAGCTCATTGTGAGTCTTTTAAGGATTCTCCAAACTGTTTTCCAATACTGTTACAAATGTCTATATTCCAACCAGCAGTTATGAGTATTCCCCTTTCCCCACACCCTCTCCAGCATTTGGTGTCTTTTTTGTTTTCTTAATCTTAGCAGGTCTTATTGGAGTGAGAGATGGTATCTTAAGTGGTTTTAATTTGCATTTCCTACTTTGAAACCCAAGAAGAAATGGATGAAGATCCGAAATCCTAGAAATCAACAAAGCTTAACCAAGAAGAATTTACAGCTTAAACAGACCCATAATAGTTGAGGAAATCGAAAATTTTAATAAAAATCCCTCCCAACTGACAAAAGCCCAGGCCCAGATGATTTTCACAGCAGGATTCTACAAAAACATTTAAAGAGCTCTTACAACCATTATTACTCAAGATGTTCAGAAGGATACAACTGAGGGAATTCTCTCAATTCCTTCTATGAAGCAAGCAATCATCACTCTAATACTAAAACCAGGCAAAGATACAAAAAAAAAAAAAAAAAGAAAACTATAGACCCGCGCATTAATGAACAGAGATGCAAAAAGTCTCAACAAAACGTGCAAATCACACAGTGATTTGCATCAAAAAGATCATCCATCGTCTTGAATCAAGTTGGATTCATACCAGAGATCAGGGATGGTTTAACATATGTAATCAATAAATATCAGAAAACACACAAATGGACTGAGAGACAAAAAACAGACGATAGCTTAATTGATGCAGTAAAAGCCTTGACAAGATCCAACATCCTTTAAACTTTAAAGTTCTAGCGGGAATTAGACTGGAGGGAACATTCCTCAACATAGTGGTTAAAGCATGATACAACAAACCCCCTGCCACATCATCCTAACTGAGACAATTTAGAAGTAATTCCCTTAAAGGCCGGAACCCAGCAAGGCTGCACCCTATCACCACTCCTCTTCAACCAGTGCTTGAAACACTTGTTAGGGCAATAAGGGAAAAAAAGGAAATTAAAGCAGTACAATTGGAAAAGAAGAAGTCAAAACTATCCCTTTTAGAAAAGATGGATGATGTGATAGTTTACCTGGGGGATGCTGAAAACTCCACAGAAAACTCCTAGAAATGATTAAACACTTCAGTAAAGTGCCAGGATAAAAATTAACCTAGAAAAAATCAGTAGGCTTTTCTTTAGACCCAACAGCCAGCAACTGGAGAATAATATAAAGGAGACCTTCCCAGCTCACAATAGCCTAAAAAGTACCTAGGAGCAAACTAACCAAAGAGATCAAAGATCTCTACCAAAAAATCTCTTAAACCCCCAAAGAAAGTAGATTAAGATGAGCAGCAAAGATGGAAAGATCTCCATGTTCATGGATTGGAAATATTAACATAGCAAAATGTCCATTTCTACCCAAATTAATAGACAAAGCCAATGCCATTCCATTAAATCCCCATGAATTGCTCACTACTTGGAAAAAAAATCCTAATTTCATAGGGAAATACAAAAACCCCAAATAGCTAAAGCAATCTTGATCAAAAAGTGCAATACAGGGGGATTTCTATACCAGATTTCAAAGTATGTTACAGGGCTATAGACAAAAAACAGCCTGGTACTGAAAAAAAAAAAAAAAAAACCCAGCCTCATTGACCAATGGAAAAAATTTGAAGATCCAAACTTAACACAGAAAATTTCAGCCACCTCTTATTTGGACGATGGGCCCAAAGTCGCAGTGGGAGGAAAGTTGCATCGTCCAAAATGTGCTGGCAAAACTGGATCATTATTTGCAGGAAAAAATTAACCCCACTTCTCACCTTGTACAAAAACAAACTCCAACTGGAATCAAAGGCTCAACGTGAAACCAAAACTCTGAAGTTGATAAAAAAAATGTTGGTAACAACCTAAAAGACACAGGTGTAAGAAAAAACTTTCTAAACAAGACAGCAGATGCATGGGAAGTGAGGTCAACAAGTGACAAGTGGTACCTCATTAAATTCAAAAGCTTCTGTTTGAAGATTTTTTCAAAAGAAACAATCAAGGCTGAAGAGAAAACCAACACAGTGGGAGGAAACCTTCACCAGTGATACATATGACAGCGCATTAACATCAAGAATATATAAATACTCAAAAAACAAAGCGAAATAATAAACAAATGACCCACCCACTCAAAGATGGAGTAAAGAAGCTGAACAAAGAACTTCACAAATGAAGATACACACATATACTCACAACATTGGAACAGCGATCACATCGTTAATAAGTTAAAGATAATTCTTTCTTAACCAATTCCTCCTTCGTGTATGAAAATAAACCTGTTTGACTTACAAGAATTTCATTAAATACTGGGTCGAAGATAAGAGATAAGCTCAGTAGGTTTAGAATACTTGCTTTTCTTTCAGAGAACCAAACTTTGGTTCCTAGCACTAATCAAAGACTGTTCTGGGGACCTCTGCGTCTGTGGGCAAATCACACACATGAAGAAAATCACACGCACACACACCCAAACCACACGGAGTCATATGATACACATAACGCATAGACACGCATAGACACACACACATACACACACACAAATACAAGAAAAATATCTTTGTGTGTCGCGTGAAAGGTGACTCAATTAATTGATTAAAAGACCTCATTCACTACTGATCTAGTGAGATAGCTCAGCATGTGAAGGTGTTTACCTCCAAGTCCAGTACTTCCTCCCAAGATGGGAATATGAAAACTCATCATCTGGCCAAGAAAGAATTAATAATTTTAATGTGACTTTTGGTTAACCTGTGTAAATTTACATTAACAAGGTTAATGTGGTATTTCAAAATGTGGATACATTGTGGAGTGATCAATTCTAGACATCTCTTACCCAGCCCTGTTATCCTCAAATCCTCATTTGCCGTGGTACCCTTTTCACATTATCTGTTGTAATGTCCCCAGTATGGGGGTTGTCAGTACTTTCTTCGTGTCTACTTATTTCACCTAACATGCAGAGTTTAGTCCCACACTAAAAACAAGAAAAATTTGGTACATCGACCATGCTTTATTTATTGTTAGACATTTAGGTGGAATTTATATCTTTGGTATCACAAATGGGTATTTAATAAATATAGGCATGGAGATATGTCATATGAGCTACACAATATTGCGGATTTGCCTAAAATTTCTTGAGGAATTTCCTTGATATTCTACATAACACCTGTGTTGATTTACATCCCTAACAACAGAATATGAGAATTCCTTTCAGTCCACATCTTTCATTAGTTCATTTTCTTTATGGCAGTCCTGGACATTGAACCCCAGTCTCATGCATCCTATAGACAAGCGCTCCACTACTGAGCATTGTCTACATCCCAACTTCTACTCCACNTTTATTTCTCTCCAAATACCCATGATATAGACATTTCACAAATAACAGGGTTCAGTGAGTTGTGCACATTTTACATATACTAGAAGGCTGAATATTTGTTACTGTCAGACATATAGCATTTTTCAGAGTTGATTGAAGTTCTGATTTTATAATCATCAATGCTAAGAACACCTCCTCTGTATAAAAATGTGGAACAAAATGGCAGAACTAAGACTAGGACTATTTCAGATATTATTGGAAATTCTGTCCTAATCCCAAGCCAAAGTTAATTTAATGATTTTTTTGAGTTCACATTTTTCTCTTTAATTTTATATTACTCTAAAATATGAATACATACCTTCCACCCATATACCACAATTACAAATTCTTTTTTTTAATCTTTTTTTTTAATTTTTATTTATTTCCGTATGTGTATGAATGTACTGTCTGCATGCAAGTTTGTGCACCCGTGTCGTGAAATGCTGCGGAGGTCAGAAGAGGGTCTCTCGGATTCCTCTGGAACTGGAGTTCTCCTGGAACCGGAGTTTCAGACGGTTCTCGGCCGCCATGTGGGTGCTGGGGATCGAACCCGGGTCCTCTGCAAGAGCAGTCGGCGCTCTTAACCACTAGGCCATCTCTCCAGCCCCACAATTACAAATTCTAAAAATAAGTGGTAAGTTAATTCTAGAGCCTGCTAAGGGATTCACATTATAACAGCACAGTTGCCTTCATATAAAAAGTAATATAACATTAACTTTGCTCAGCTTGCCTTTTCAACTAGGGATTTGGTGCTAGCATCCACAAATGAAGGATACCATCTGTTGTTTGTTTTCTGGGACTGTGTTACTTCACTTAGCAAAATGGCTTCGAGTTCCATCCATTTACCTGCAAAGTTCATGATGTCATTTTTCTTTACTGCTGCAGAGAATTCCATTGTGTAGATGTATCACGTTTTCTCTATCCACTCGTCAGTTGAGGGGCACTTGGGTTGCTTCCAGCTCTTTGCTATTGTGAAGAGAGCTGCAATAAACATAGACGTGCTTGTATCTCTGTGATAGGATGAGTCTTGTGGGTATATAAGTGGTTTTTATGTGCATTTCTCTAATTACTAAGGGTGTTGAACAGTTTTTAAGGTGTTTCTTAGCCATTCTTATTTCTTTGTTTGAGAACTCTCTGTGTAGCCCATCATTTATTTTCTTGCTTCTTTGTTTTCTGAGTTCTTTGTATAGTCTGAATATTAATCCTCTGTCAGATGTGTAGCTGGTAAAGATTTTCTTGCATTCAGTGAATTTCCTCTTCACTTTCTTGGTTGTTTCTTTTGCTGTACAGAAGCTTTATAACCTAATGAAGTCCAACTTATTGATTGTTGACCTCAATGCCTGAGTGGCTGATGTCTGATTAAGAAATTCATTTCCTCCGCCTACATTTTGGAGGGTACTGGCTATGTTTTCTTCTGGTAGTGTCACAGTTCAGGTTTTATATTAAGGTCTTTCATCCATTTGGAGTTGACTTTTGTATAGGGTGAAAGGTAAGGGTCCAATTTCATTCTTCTACAGGTAGAGACCCAGTCTTGACAGCACCATTTGTTGAAGGTGCTGTCTTTCCTTCATTCTTGGCAACTTTGTCATATATCAGGTGGCTGAAATTGCATGTACTCATTTTTCAGTCTTCGACTGATCTACATGTCTATTTCTGTGACACATCATGCTGTTTTTAAGACTATAGCTCTGTAAAATAATCTGAGATCTGGTATGGTGATTCCCCCCAGTGTTTTTTCCCAAGATTGCTTTGGCTATCCGGGGTCTTTTGTGATTCCATATGAATTTTTGGATGACTTTTTTCTAGCTCTGTGAAGAATTTCATGGGTATTTTGATTGGCATTGCATTGAATCTATAGATTGTTTTTGGTAAGATGGTTATTTTCACAATATTGATTCTACCAATCGATGAGCATGGTAGATATTTCCATCTCCTAGTGTCTTCGTCCATTTCTTTCTTTATAGATTTGAAATTTTCATTGTAGAGATCTTTAATGTTTTTGGTTAAGTTTAATACTAATATTTTATTTTTTGAGGTTATTGGGAATGGGGGAGTTTCTTGTATGCTTTTTCTGATTGCTTGTTATTGGTATATTACTGATATATATATATATATATATATATATATATATTATTGCTTGCATCCACAAATGCGGGAAACCAGTTTGTTTTTCTGGGCCTGTGTTACTTCAGTTAGCATAATATCTTCTAGTTTCATCCATTTACCTGCAAAATTCATGATGTCAGCTTTCTTTACCGCTGCATAGAACTCCATTGTGTAGATGTACCACATTTTTGTTATCCATTCATCAGTTGAGGGACATTTGGGTTGGTTCCAGCTCTTCACTATTGTGAAGAGAGCTGCGATAAACATAGATGTGTATGTATCTTTGCCATAGATTGAGTCTTGTGTGTATATACCCAGGAGTGGTATGACTGGGTCAGGTGATAAGCTCATTTTGAGTCTTTTAAGGATTCTCCAAACTGCTTTCCATACTGTTACAAATGTCTATATTCCAACCAGCAGTTATGAGTATTCCCCTTTCCCCACACCCTCTCCAGCATTTGGTGTCTTTTGTTTTCTTAATCTTAGCAGGTCTTATTGGAGTGAGATGATATCTTAAAGTGGTTTTAATTTGCATTTCCTACTTGAAAACCCAAGAGAAATGGGTGAATATCTGAAATCCTAGAAATCAACAAAGCTTAACCAAGAAGAGATTTACAGCTTAAACAGACCCATAATATTTGAGGAAAATCAAAATTTAATAAAAATCCCTCCCAACTGACAAAAGCCCAGGCCCAGATGATTTCACAGCAGGATTCTACAAAAACATTTAAAGAGCTCTTACAACCATTATTACTCAAACCGTTCAAAAGAATACAAACTGAGGGAAATCCTCTCAAATTCCTTCTATGAAGCAAGCATCACTCTAATACTAAAACCAGGCAAAGATACACACAAAAAAAAAGAAAGAAAACTATAGACCCCGCTCATTAATGAACATAGATGCAAAAAGTCTCAACAGACTACTTGCAAATCACATACACAGTGATTTGCATCAAAAAGATCATCCATCGTCTTGAATCAAGTTGGATTCATACCAGAGATGCAGGGATGGTTTAACATATGTAAATCAATAAATATCATAAAACACACAAATGGACTGAAGGAAAAAAACAGACGATGATCTCAATGGATGCAGAAAGAGCCTTTGACAAGATCCAACATCCCTTTACCTTTAAAGTTCTAGAGGGAATTAGACTGGAGGGAACATTCCTCAACATAGTTAAAGCCATGTACAACAAACCCACTGCCAACATCATCCTAAATGGAGAAAATTTAGAAGTATTCCCCCTAAAGGCCGGGAACCCAGCAAGGCTGCACCCTATCACCACTCCTCTTCAACACAGTGCTTGAAACACTTGTTAGGGCAATAAGGGGAAGTTAAAGCAGTACTAATTGGAAAAGAGGAAGTCAAACTATCCCTTTTTAAAGATGATGTGATAGTTTACATAAGGGATGGTAAAACTCCACCAGAAAACTCCTAGAAATGATTAACAACTTTAGTAAAGTGGCAGGATACAAAATTAACCTAGAAAAATCAGTAGCTTTTCTTTAGACCAACAGCCAGCAACTGGAGAAGAAATATAAGGAGACCTTCCCACTCACAATAGCCTAAAAAAGTACTTAGGAACAAACCTAACCAAAGACTCCAAAGATCTCTACCAAAAAATCTCTTAAACCCCCAAAGAAGGAGATTGAAGATGACAGCAAAAGATGGAAAGGTCTCCCATGCTCATGGATTGGAAATATTAACATAGCAAAATGTCCATTCTACCCAAATTAATATACAAATCCAATGCCATTCCAATTAAAATCCCCATGAATTTCTTCACAGACTTGGAAAAAAAAATCCTTAAATTCATATGGAAATACAAAAACCCCAAATAGCTAAAGCAATCCTGATCAAAAAGTGCAATACAGGGGAGATCACTTTACCAGACTTCAAACTATATTACAAGGATATAGACATAAAGACAGCCTGGTACTGGCAAAAAAAACCCAGCCTCATTGACCAATAGAAGAAAATTGAAGATCCAAACTTAAGCACATAAAATTTCAGCCACCTCTTATTTGACGATGGGCCCAAAAGTCTCAGTGGGGAGGAAAGATGACATCTTCAGCAAATGGTGCTGGCAAAACTGGATCATTATTTGCAGGAAAAAATTAAACCCCTACTTCTCACCTTGTACAAAAATGAACTCCAACTGGATCAAAGAGCTCAACGTGAAACCCAAAACTCTGAAGGTGATAGAAGAAAACTTTGGCAGCCACATATAAGACATAGGCATAGGAAAAGACTTTCTAAATCAAACAGAAAGGTCAACAATTGACAAGTGGTACCTCATTAAACTCAAAAACTTCTCTACCACAAAAGAAACAATCAAGGACGTGAAGAGAAAACCAACACAGTGGGAGGAAACCTTCACCAGTGATACATCTGACAGAGCATTAACATCAAGAATATATAAAATACTCAAAAAACAAAGAAATAAGAAAACAAATGACCCACCCACTCAAAAGATGGAGTAAAGAGCTGAACAAAGACTTCACAAATGAAGAAGTAAAGATGGCTGAGAAACATTTTAAAAAGCGATCAACATCGTTAATAATTAAATAATAATTTTCTTAACCAATTCTCTTCGTGTATGAAAATATAACCTTTTTTATTAACAAGAATTTCATTAAAATACTGGGTCTGAAGATTAGAGAGATAGCTCAGTAGTTAAGAATACTTCCTTTTCTTTCAGAGAACCAAACTTTGGTTCCTAGCACTCATATCAGACAGTTCTGGGGACCTCTGGCTTCTGTGGGCACATACACACACATGGAATACAATCACACTCACACACACACACACACACACACGGAGTCATATATACACATACACATAGACACGCATAGACACACACACATACACACACACAAATACAATAAAATGCTTTGAAAAGAGTCCTGAATGTGACTCAATTAATTGATTAAAAGACCTCATTCACTACTGATCTAGTGAGATAGCTCAGCATGTGAAGGTGTTTACCTCCAAGTCCAGTACTTCCTCCCAAGATGGGAATATGAAAACTCATCATCTGGCCAAGAAAGAATTAATAATTTTAATGTGACTTTTGGTTAACATGTGTAAATTTACATTAACAAGGTTAATGTGGTATTTCAAAATGTGGATACATTGTGGAGTGATCAATTCTAGACATCTCTTACCCAGCCCTGTTATCCTCAAATCCTCATTTTCCTTGGTCCTTGTTCACATTATCTTTTGTAATGTCCACAGTAATGGGGGGTGTGCAGTACTTTTCTTCTTGTCTAGCTTATTTCACCTAATGCAGAGTTTAGTCACACTAAAACAAGATAAAATTGTGTACATCTACCATGCTTTATTTATTGTTAGACATTTAGGTGGAATTTATATCTTTGGTATCACAAATGGGTATTTAATAAATATAGGCATGGAGATATGTCATATGAGCTACACAATATTGCGGATTTGCCTAAAATTTCTTGAGGAATTTCCTTGATATTCTACATAACACCTGTGTTGATTTACATCCCTAACAACAGAATATGAGAATTCCTTTCAGTCCACATCTTTCATTAGTTCATTTTCTTTATGGCAGTCCTGGACATTGAACCCCAGTCTCATGCATCCTATAGACAAGCGCTCCACTACTGAGCATTGTCTACATCCCAACTTCTACTCCACTTTCTTACTGTCCTTTGTTCTTTGTGTACAATAGCCCTTGTAATGAGGATGAGATGACTCACTGTTGTTTTAATTAACAGTTTTCTGGAGGCTAATGATAGTGAATACTGTTTTCATATTTTCACATATTTTTATTTCTTCTTTACTTAGGCATTTGGGATATCAATCTTTGTAAGATGGATAGATAACATATATATTCTCTGATTCTGTAGGTTGATCTTTCATTAATTTGGTGCAGACATAACCTTTTAGCTTGATGAAATATTTATTTTTATTTTTGTTCTCTGTCTTTTCTCTGGCTTTAAAACCTTTGTCCATCCAATATCAGAAAGTATTGAACCATAATGGCTACCATTATTGCTCTAGTAGGGTCACAGGTTTAGGTCTCACATTTAGGGCTTTGACACATTTTAAGTAATTTGGGGGCAGAGTAAGAAATAGAGGTTGTTTCAATCTTGCGCATAGATTTATCCAGTTTTCTCAGTACTATTTATTAGTCTGGCTATTTCTTCTCTGCTACACGTTTCAGGGACCTTGGTCTGGAATCAGTTACTAGTAGGTGTTTTGTGTGTGTGTGTGTGTGTGTGTGTGTGTGTGTGTGTGTGTCTGTGTGTGGTGATCCTTATTGTGCTCTGTTGCTGTGTTACTAAGCCAAATGACAGCAATATCAGATTAGAGAAACAACCTTAAATAGCATTTAAATTAAGAGAAAATGACCTGTTCTCAAGTTAAATTAAATTTTCTAATTTAAAATTTTATTTTTATTATTTTATGTGTTTGTTTTGTCTGGTGGCACATAAATGCACCCGTGTCATGCAATACCCAAGATGGCCTTAAGAGGACATTAAGATCCCCTGGAACTGGAGTTACAGATGGTTGAAAGCTGCCATGTGGGTGCTGTGAATCAAACTGTGGTCCTCTGAAAGAGCAGCTGATACTCTTAAACTTTGAGCCATCCCTCCAACCCTGCCAGGTTAATTTCGATGACCACAATTTGGTTTCCAAGTAGAGTCATTCCATTCCTCATACTCTTGTATTGTTCTGAATTCCAGTCATGCTACTAGCAGGATAAGAATAAAACATAATGAAAGAGAAATCAAACTGTCATTTAATTTTATTCTTAAAATAATAAAGTAATTTAAAGTTATTTTGTCATCAAAGTAATTGATTTAAAGTAGAAAGTATAAATTTTAAAGTTACTTGGGGCTCATTATTCAGAATTCATTGTCAACTAAAGCATTTAAAACACTGCTTTTATAAACATGAGAAAAATAAAATTTTAGAGAGAACAACTACAATAACTGATGTAGGTAATGTTTCCTAGTGGGAAAATACATTATCATAAGAAGAACACTTACCATAAAACATTCCAGAGGGGAGTGATTAGAATTATGTCCCCTTCCACAGTGCTTACACAACTTGAAAACAGCCAGTTAAATCAGTTCTGATTTTTAATTGTACCTAACAAAACAACTAGTTAGTCACTGGCTGTGCCAGTCACCTTTCAACTTGCTCAGAATTAGAAGGGGAAAGATTGAAGTCTGTTTTTTGGCCAGTTGTAGACAAAATTTTGGTTAAAATGTCAAGGGCTGGTATAGTTTATAGACTTTTACATAGTATAGTTATCCATTTTCAGTTGGAAACTGTTCTGTCTCTTGATAACCTGGGACTTTAATTGAATGTAGGATTGTCCTCCTGGAACAGCAAATTGATACAGGTGCACACAGACCCTCAGGACCTAGGAATGGGTGGAGGTGGAAACAGCTAGCAGCTGGTGGCTGAGATATAATTACTGTCAATATGTAAAATACAATTAGCATCAGCATGCAGCCTACATCCTAGACCTGACTATGCTGTCTTTGACTTTTATGATACCTCTTTCCTCAAACTGTCTACCCACTAAACACCTGCTGCTTTTGCTGCCTAGGCTTACTTAATGTAAGTTAAAATATTAACAGCAAACATTTTTTTTCTCAACTTCAACCTGACATATAAAGCAACTGAATTAATGATGAGTGCTGATTCCTTTTCAATAGTCATTCCCCACTTCTACCTAAAAGTGGCTATAAATCTGTCACAACAGCACATAACTCTTTAAAATTGTAAGAACTTTTACTATCATATGGTCATATTACCAAGATCAGGTGGCAAAACTCTAGCAATATTTATACTTATATAAGAATAGTAGGGTAATATTTGACAAAGAAGTCACACAAAAATGTTACTGATTTTGATGTATGGAATAAAAAAAAAAATAGGAAGATGTAAATCTTAGTAAGATGGAAGAAGGTAAACATCTAATGAGTTTTCCCTTCAGGAAAACTAGTGAAGACATTTATCAACTTAGAGTAAATAGTTCTCTAAATAATTAATTATTCATGAGCCATTTGTAATTCAGAATATGTTTTCTTAGACACATTGAGTTTAGGATGGGTTTAAGGTTACAAGGGATTCAAGAAAAGTCTCTGAAATCAAAACATCAAAATAATCTAGCGAGTTTTTCATTGTAAAATTCATACATAGGCCTGTGGACATGGCTCAGTCCGTAAGGTGCTTTCTGCATAAACATAATAACCTGAGTTAGGATCTCCAGTCCACATGTAAAAAGCCATGTATAATAAGGAGCATCTATAATCCAAGCACTAAGGAGGCCTACCTAAGAGGCACTGAGAGGTTGCTGGCCAGCCAGTTGTTCATTTCATGCATCTTCCTACAGCCCTTTTTTCAGTGTTTTGGGGTGAACCGAATCAGTGAGCTCTAGGTTCAGTGAGATAACCTGGCTCAAAAATAAAAAGAGGTAATTGGAGACCCTTGTTGTGTGACTGTTCCTGGGGAGATGTGAGAGCACATCTGAAGGAAATGGACCCAACATGGGACCTCTGACCACAGAGCTTCTGGTCCTCCACCCCCTACCCTAAGAGCATCCAATTTTATATCAGGACCAGACTACCTCCAGGCCTCTTAAAGGAGCTTCCAAGAAAGGAAATTGTTACACAGCACACTTGATATCAAGCTCTAGATTGCCCAAGTCCATGGACACATACCCACAAAAACATATGTGCACACAAAACAAAAAACTCATGCACATGTACTTCATATCAGATTCCCTTTATCTATCCCTCTTTCTCTTCTGCCTTGATCTCTTTATTTGTATAGATTTTAAGTTTTATAATTTTCCCCTGATTTACACTATAAGTTCTCATATGATTCTTCCTCATTTAACAAAATGAACTTGAAGTTTGCTTTCCATAACTCAGTATTAAGTGACTTATTTCAAGCATTTAATGCTGGAGAATTTATTAGATCATAGAATTTCAGTGAAACAATTTACAAATGAAAGAGTCTTGTGAAATGCAAAGTTCAGTCCTTGGTTTGTTAAGCTTCTCCAAGTTGTGATATTTGGACAGTCAGATGTTAGTAGGCTTTGAAGTACACACGGTCACCATTCTCAGTACATTGCCAATCACAGAGGAACATTAGATATGCTCTTGATAGGAATTTTACACAATGGTGGTGCTGACTACCATCTTTCCCAGGAGCTATACCAAGATTCCATGTGCACAGTGTTTTCTGAGTAAGGAGATGGTGTTAAGATAACAGCCAACAGAGCCTTGACAAATGAGGAATCTTATTCTCGAAAATGCAGAATTTTATCAATGATGTAATCTAATGTCCCATCTACCTGAGGTTCTGTCAGTTTTATCAAATTCATCACAATAATTATCAAGACATGACAGAAGATAAAAATTCAAGGTGATTGCAAAAACTTAATCCATTTAAAAAATGATTCATGAATTGGATAGCTGCTGATATAAAGATTTAGGAAAGAGACCTCAAGCTGAGCTGAGGAAGGTGAATCCTTTTATAGAAAACAGCCAAAGATCAGGCTGGAAAGATAGTTCAATATGTACACACCAAATGTCCTTAGTTTGTCCCTAGGACTCACCAAGAGGAAGTAGAGAACTGACTCCTACAGGTTTTCTCTAAACCCAACCCACTCACTACAATATCTGTGCACACACATATATAAGGACAATTAATTTTAAGAAGCCAAAGAAAATCCAGTAGAGGAACACTAAGAAAGTTGGTTACCTTAGCTTTCTTTACCTAGAGGTTAAGGAGAGAGGATTGAATATTGTCATAGTTATTTTTCTGTTGCTATGATAAAACATGTGACTAGGGAACTTATAAAAGGAAGAGTTTGAGCTTACGGGTCCCAGAAGAATCAGAGTCCATTGTAGTGGGGAGGCATGATGGCAAGAAGGTTCCAGAGAAGGAGGGGCTTTCTCATCTTCAAGTCAGCACAGGAAGCAGAAGGCAACTACAAATTCCCAAGGTTTAAGAACTTTCAAAGCCTGCCCCCCAGTGACATGCTTCTTCCAGCAAAGAAATACATTCTGAGACCAACCCAAAATTAGTGCCACCAACTGAGGACAAAATATCCCAAAACTTGGAGTTTATGGGGGACATTCATTCAAACCATCACAGATATACTTGCTGAAACTGCTCTGCTTAGGGGTTTAGGAAGTCAGGTGAGCAGCTCAACTCTGGGTTGCCAATGAAGAGGTATAGCATGAGTGAGTCCATTTTGGTTACAATGTTGGAGCCCAATGCAAGAGCACACTCCATGTCAAAGGCTCCTACAAATAAGTTTAACAGAAGTAAACTGCAGTTTTTTTTTTTAAAGCATCTAGGATACTTCTGGAAAAAGTGATTATAATGAGATGTCCCCATACATAGTCAACTCCCAGTTTCCTTCTAGGCTGTTGTATATTTAGCAGCAATGTCTTAGTAAAATATGAGCTTTGTAAAGGTCAATCCATGACCCTCATACAATTACAATGTTTCAATGATTTCATCTTATTCAGATCTTACAGCAGGTCAAAAAAAGACTGAAAATTCCCCAAATTATATACATATAGGGTCTCAAGAATACTGTAATGAATATACAAATGTATACAGAACATAGCAATTCCAACAAGACAGTAGTAAGTTGCATTTCTCCATACATGTGCCATTTGCATTTCTATGATCAAAATTACACCATTATCAAATCTCTAGAAAACATAAATAGCTAAACATTGCTCCAGAGATAATATATAGTTATTATTCTGTCCACTTCAAATTCATTCAGAATTATTCTTAACAAAGCCAAATGTTCCATTTGACCATTAAGTCCTCACTTTTAAGTCAGTAAGAGATACAGGTGTTTTGAATGATTTTTGACATACTATTTTATTAACACTTTGAAATTTCATAATGCACATTTTAATGATATTCACTTTCCATCCCTCCTCATAATTCCTCCCAGATTCACCTCTTCACCTTTTTAAATTCAGGGCTTAAATTTTTTTTTTTAGACAAGGTCTCTCTGTATCCCTGTCTGGCCTCAAATTCTCAGATATTTTTCTGTCTGTTCTTCCAAAGTGTTGGGCTTAAAACCATGCACCACCATGCCTGCCTATTTTGTTTTGTTTAACAATAATCCACCAATTCCAGTTTGTGCTATCCATATTCTCCTGGGTGTAGGGCTCTCCACTGGAGCACGATGGAGCTATCAGGGTCACACATTGAAAGAAATTTATCCCTCACAAGAAGCCATCAGTGTCAATAGCTCCTTGGCTAGGGGCACAGCCTCACTAGCTAATCTTTCTTCCTTATCATGCTGGTGACTGGCTGGATCTTGTGTAGACAACCACAGCTAATGTGATTGCATGAATGTGGTTATCACATTATGTTCAGAAGACTCAGTTTTGCACTGGTCCTCCCAGACTTCCAGCTCTTTCAATTTTTCCACCCCTTCTTCCATGATGGTACCTGAGCCTGGAGAAGAGGGTTGCGATATAAATGTTCCTTTTGAGCCTGAGCAGTTCACATTTATTCTCCACATTTCGACCAGTTATGAGTTTTTGTATCAACAGTCCTGGATGTCACAAATAAACTAATAAGGTCTTAGAGCTTCACTAATCTGTGAGTGTAGAGATTCAAATTTAGAGGGCAAAATAATAGTAGTAGGGTCAGGCTGGGGCCCATGAGCTCCCTAACCATGAGTTGTTGGCTATATTTATATTATCAAGACCCCCCCCCCCGTGGAGTGGGCCCTACATCCACCCAGATAGTATTTGCTTACTTGCCTAGCATTTATGCCTCTTTTGTGCCAGTACTATACTGCCCGTAATTATGGTTCACCAGTGTTCCCACCTGTGTAAGACTGTATAAACAACTCTCCCTTTCCCCCAGCCTGCATAACACATTCCAGTATTATGAAAGCTAGCCAGTAGCCAAGAAGCATCCTGGTCAGTAGCAAAATGAGTTTTGTGTCCTGTGTCCCAAGTGTGTGGTGGCTTCAGCTACAGAATCTTACAATCAAGTTCTGTTGGCTAACTAAGAGAAATGAGGATAGTCTGTATTGTTCACTGTTCCTGTGGGATATCCCTGACCAAAAGTTCTAGGGGCAATATCGAACACATGGCACTATTTTTTATTTTTATTTTTTCTGCCACTTATGGCTCCTGGGAAGAGCATTATTCCCTCTCTATGATAAATTGAATTAAACTCTTTTATATGAATATATACACAGATATATGTATAACAAGCTTATGAAATAGTTTCCATATGACTCATGGTCATCTTAATTCCCTAGTAGGAGATGTACATCAGTAAGATGCACTACAGACTGTATCAGACTAATGGCTGAAGGCCTGTGCCCTGGAGGGAGACTCTGCTATTTTCTTTCTTTCTATTTTATTTTATTTTATTTTATTTTATTTTATTTTATTTTATTTTATTTTTTTGGTCTTTTGAGACAGGGTCTCCCTGTAGCCCCAGCTGCTCTGGAACTCACTCTGTAGACCAGGCTGGCCTTGAACTCACAAAGATCTGCCTGCCTCTGCCTCCAGAGTGCTAGTATTAAAGTGGTGCCCCACCACGCCCAGCTCCCTGTGGCTAATTTCTGTAAGAGTGTATGGTATCAGAAGACTCACTGTAACTCAGGTTTCTGTATCTTCAATTTTCACCATAATGGTCACTGGCATTTAGTTCTTTCTTGTTTTTGTTTGTATTATTTTGTATCAATTTAATATTTTATATTTATTTAAAAGTTTCTCCTGCGTTTATTAGTTTTTTGTGTGTGTGTGTGTGTGTGTGTGTGTGTGTGTGTGTGTGTAGGGTGTGTGTTTGATATCAGATGAAAACTTGTAGCAGCTGATTTTCTCTGTCTAACATGTGTTCCAGGACTGGAACTACAGTTTTGGTAGTGATGGCCTTGATTGGAGATTTTTAATATGCATTTTTATTATCACAGCTTAAGAGATATTAAAAAACTTAATATAAAACACACGTAAATTCATTTCTCACCTCAGGATCTTGTGAGATCTTCCATACATTTTATACATATTTCATAAATTATATACTGAACATTGCCTTTGAACAGCCAATTGTATTTTAAATATATTATATGATAATAAATGTCTTGGATCTATTTCCATGAAGCCTCATTCTTGACAATCTCCACTGGATCCCCAATTGTGTCTTTTAGGGTTTAGTGCAGCTGTAATTGTTCAGCTCTTTCAAATTTTGCATATTCTAAAGTATCTTTGTTAAACAGTTGACATTTAAATGCATCTGTCTTGGCTGAGGCAGAATGTGGGATTGACACTTGAAGGTGCTGCCCCGCTGTGTAGTCTCCAGGACTGTTTCTCATGTGAAATCTCCTGTAACCTGCATGTTAATTCTGAACAAACCATGCTGTAGGTCTTAACATGTGTTAAGGATTTTCTCTTTATTATTGGTTTTGAACAATTTGATTAAAATATGCCTTAGAATCTTTTGTTTCTTATATATAGGTTTCATTGAGATTACAGAGTTTTGGGTTTTATAGTTTTCAATAAATTTGAAAAAAAAATGTGGACCAATGTTCTTCAAATATCTTGCCTAAACCAACTTCCTCTTCATCATTAGGAAATTCTAATCCTGAATGTTTTTCTGCTTACCATTTTACCATAAGTTTTATATGTCTTTTCCATTAAAAATGTCTTTTCTCTATCTTTATTTTAGGTTAGGTTAAAATGTCTAATGTAGTAATAAAGCCAGTGTGTTGTTTCCACATCAGATTTTGTACTTTATATTTTCATATATTTAGCTTGAGGATTCTCCTAATGTCTGTCATGGCATTTTGAGAATGTAATATACATATATATGACACATGTTAAAATATTTATAGTAACTATTAAAATCCTTCTCCAACTACTCTAACTGTATGTCAAACTGTGAGTCCTGGGTTTGACTAAAGCAATTGTGTATTCCCTCATCATGAAATGTATTTTCTCTCTTCTTTATCTACTTCAGTGTGTTAATTTTTGTAATGAGAATTGATGACTGGATCCAGGGTCTCCTCCCTGCTAGGCAGGCACTCTAATGCTGAGCCACTTTTTCTGTCCTTTGTAATTTACTTAACTTGTTTTTATTTTTTTAATTTAATTAATTAATTAATTAATTTTTATGTGTATGAATGTACTGTCTGCATGTAGGTTTGTGCACCTGTGTTTTGCAATACCACGGAGGTCAGAAGAGGGCATCAGATTCCCTTGGAACTGGAATTAAAGACGGTTCTCAGCTGCCATATGGGTGCTGGGGATCAAACCCGGGTCCTCTGCAAGAGCAGTTGGCACTCTTAACTGCTCAGCTATCTCTCCAGCCCTTAACTTGTTTTTATTGAGACAGTTTCCCATGTAGCCAAGGTGGATTCAAACTCAGTGTGTAGCCAAGAATTGCCTTAATTCCTTATCCTCCTTCTTCCTACTCCCGAATCTGGCATTATGGGCATGTGCAACCATGCTTAACCCTATTTTAAGTATTTATTTTATTTTATTTTTTTTATTTTATTTTATTTTATTTTATTTCTATTTATTTTATGTGAATGTGTGTATTGTCTGCATGTTTGTAAGCACACCCATGTCATGCAATGGGCACAGAGGTCAGAAAAGTGTGTCAGATCCCCCTGGAACTGGAGTTATGGATGGTTGTAATCCATAGCTCATATAATCCATGAGCCCTGATAAACCACTGAGCCATCTTTCCAGCCCCATTTTAATTTTTATCTTTCATTTTGAGACAGGATTTTACTAAGTTTCCAAGTTGTCCTTTATCTCACTTGATAGCCCAAGAAAACCTTGAATTTGTCCTTCTGCTTCAGTCTTATGAATAGCTGGCGTCACCTGCTGAGGCTACTAGACGTAGACTTCCTAGACTTCCTTTCAAAAGTAGATGCCGCCCCACGCCTTTAATCCTTAGCACTTGGGAGGCAGAGGGGCAGGCGGATCTTGTTGAGTCAAGGCCATGGTCTACAGAGTTGAGTTCCGGACAGCTGGGGGCTACAGGGAGACCCTGTTCTCGAAAAGACAAAAAAAACACAAAACAAAACAAAAAAAAAAACAAAAAACAAAAGTAAGCTTGCCTACAAGACATAAGCATAGGAAAAGACTTTCTGAATCAGACCGCAGCTGCATAAGAATTTCAAGTCAACAATTGACAAATGGGACTCATTTTAAACTCAAAAGCTTCTGTACAGCAAAAGAACACATCACGGAAATGTGAAGAGGAAAACCCCACAGCGTGGGAGTGGGATGAAACTTTCACCACTGATACTTCTGACAAGAGCATTGCTTTCCAGAATATATACTACTCAAAACAACAACGAAGAAAGAAAAAATGACCCACTCATACAAGATGCAAGACGACAGAGACATTCAACAGGAGGCGGTAGAATAGGAATTAGAGATGGCTGGAAGGAAACATCTTTAAAAAAGTGTTCGACAGTTGCCAACAATTAAGGAAATGCCAAATAAAAAACCACTTTATAGATATCATCTCACTCCCAATCCAAAGACTGGCTAGGATTCAAGAAACCAAAATGATACCAAGTGCTGGAGAGGTTGTGGGAAGGGGAACACTCATACTACTGCTGGTGGGAATTGTAAACCTTGTACACCAGACTATGGGGAAGTGTGGAGAACCCTTGGAAGTCTTAGAATGAACATGCCACCCTACCCAGCCATAACACTCCTGCATAACCCTCAAGACTCATCTTCCCACAAGATACATGCACGCATGTTTATTGCATCTCTCTTCACAATAGCAAGGAGCTGGAACCAAAGTGCCTCTCAACTGATGATGTGGAGTAGAGAAAAATGTGGTCACATTTACACAATGGAGTTCCCTATGCAGTGGTAAGAACGCTGACATTGAACTTTGCAGGATCTAAATGATGGATGAGATATTCAATATGCTAAGTGAAGTACCTGTGGTCCCAGAAAAACCAAATGATGGAATGGTATTCCCTCATTTGTGGTTGCTAGCCATGAATTACCATTAATTGTATGGCAAACTGAGCAAATGTCAATGTGGACTGAAAATCAATCTGTGAAAAATAAATAAAATTAATATATTGAATCATAAATAAATAATATAAATAAATAAACTAAATAAATTGAAAAAAAAATTTTGAAAAAAAATATTTTTTTCAAATTTTTTATTATTTCACTTATGAGGTGTGGTGGTTTGCATGAGTGTCCCCCATAGGCTGTAAGTATTCAGACATTTGTCTCCAGTTGGTGGCGCTGTTTTTGGAGGTCTTAGAAGGTGTGGCCATGCTGGGGGAAGTGTGTCACTGGGGGCAGGCTTAGTGAGTTTTAACAAGCCTCTGTGGTCTACAGTTGCCCTCTCTGTTTCCTGTGCTCTTTGCTAGATGTGACCCTCGGTTTGCTGCTCCAGATCCAGCCACCACGCCTCCCGCCACAATGACTCTAATTCCTTGGAACCGCTAATTGTAAGCTCAAATAAACTCTTCCTTTTATAAGTTCCTTGGTCATGGTGCTTTATCACAGCAATAGAAAAGTGACTAATACATAGGGCTAAGGCAGAACTCCCTGACAGTGAGGTAAGATTCCTCTGACTTGTCTTTGAATACAGATGATTTTTCTATGTAGCCATTGAACAACTCCTCCTCCTTGGTCTATTCCTCCCTGAATCATTCTGCACCTGTGTTGGTTTCTCTCCTGAATATGGGTTGAGTACTTGACTTTATGCTTGGTCATTGCTCATACAACATTCTGCTTTCATGTGTGTGGCATGATCTTGTCCTGCTCTGCCCTCCCTGTTGTGCTCACTTTAGTTTTCCCCAAGGCTCAGTTTTTCCTCCTTTATTCAGAGTTTCACCAACCTCTGTCTGGCTTCTTCTTCTCTGTTCTTTAACTTGGAAATTCTCATGATAGAGCAGCTGTAATGACTGAGCATGCTCTGTAATGACAGAGTAACTGGGTAACTTCCATGTCTGGGACACCATCATGTTTCTTTAAAGCCAAGATTTCATATAGTGTCTTTTCAGTGTTTGCTATTTCAGAATGAAGGGTAAATTCAGTTTCTTTTATTTTCTCTTTGTTTAAAGCAGAAGTTTGTTTACTATCTTTTGATTCTACAAAAGATGGTCAAATACACATTCCAGCTTACATGGAATCTTCAGTTGATTCCTTAAAAATTTATATATTCTGAAGGATCAGAATATTTTGTAGCAGCTCAGAACTTCCAAGTGAATGCCTTGAAAATTCAAAAGGTAAGTGAGGAATCCCAAGTGAGACTGACCTGCAAATAGGACCCAGAAGGAGCAGGCATTATAAGCTAAAAGTGAACATGCTTATAAAGATGCCCATTTCCAATCTGAGTTAAACACCCCAAATACCTCTAGTGGCAAGCACATAATTAAAGACATCTAAGATTTATTTTGATTTGTATCTCTACCTTAGAGCAAGAAGGCTCTCTGTAAATTTGAAAATTTAAAAGCCCACAGGCCCCATACAACCATCTTTTAGTTGAGCTACAAATTACAAAATGATAGAGTATTGCCATTGAATTAACTTACAGTTTCTTTTATTTTATTAAGCATATAAGGTATGCACATGAAAATATGTTGTGATTGGGGGGTTAACCAAATGCTTTTTGAGGCACAGATATTCTGGACATATATGCATTAAGGACTTTTAAGAATTCTCAAGGGGCTAGAGAGATGGCTCAGCGGTTAAGAGCACCGACTACTCTTGCAGAGGACCTGGGTTCGATTCCCAGCACCCGCATGGTGGCTAAGAACCATCTTTAACTCCAGTTGCAGGGGAATCCATCACCCTCTTCTGACCTCCGCAGCACTGCACTACAGGGGTGCACCAACTTACATGCAGACAGTACATTCACACACACATAAAAAATAATAAACAAATCCTTTTAAAAAAAGAGTTCTCAAATCCTTACAGTGGTCTTATTTGTACCAATAGAATTATGAATAATTGAAATTTAATATATACATATATATGAGAGATAAATAGGATAATTCTTGATTTATTATAAAATATCTAGTATAATAAAATACTTATAAAATATTTACATAAGTTCAGATGCATACCTTTAGAATTTAGATTCTTCTCATTTAGTTTTCTCTGACTCTATGGAAACAAACAAAAACAACTTGAATACTTAAACAGGAATTGTGTGAATTGGAGTTCATCCCTATTGCCCATAGGACAGGTGTGGATGTCCAGGATCAAAACCGAATTAGTTGTAAAAATAAAAAACACTTTTGTGTTGCCAGCAAGTTTATGGTAACAGTGTCATCTCAGCTTGAAACAAAGTAACTATTTAAGTACTTAATGTAATGCACAGATTTTGAGATCTATAATAAGAACCGTCTATAACTCCAGTTCCAGGAGAACTCCAGTTCCAGGGGAATCCGAGACCCTCTTCTGACCTCCGCGGCATTGCACAATATGGGTGCGCAGACCTACATGCAAACAGTACATTCATACACATAAATAAATAAAATTAAATTAAAAAAAAAGGATTGTTTTTAAAAAGTAGGTTTCTATGATTTATTTTATTGTTTATGTGTATGTATCTCTGTGTGTATACCTGGCTGCTGAAGCCAGAGGAAGTAATCATTTACCCTGGAGCTGGAATAACAGACAGTTGTGAGCTGTCCCATGTGGACACTGGAATCTGAACTCAGGCCCTCAGCAAGAGCAGTGCCCCCTCTTTATCAATGAGCCATCACTCTACCTCCCTGGAATAAGAGTCCTTGAAAAAACGAGTAACTTTTCTTTATAGAATAAATTTGTTCTGCTTAAATCTCTATTGTTCTTCAAATGAGAGCATAAAATGACTCACAAGCTTTTAAAGAAAAATCATCAAAATAATTAAAGTGAACACACATAAAAGTAAATCAGGGCTGCTAGAAAAAGAGAACAATCCAGCTACAGCAGCAGACATGAGATCTACTGTCAGAGGGCTCTGCAAAAGTTCCCTATGAACAAACCAGCTACAACAGCAGCTGACACTAGATGTACTGTCAGAGGGCTCTGCAAAGCTTCTCTATCAGTTCCAGGCAAACAGCACCAGAGAATCACACTTACGTCTTTGTGGAGACTAGGACCAATGACAAATTAAGCAATAAAAATACAGGCTGAGTGGATGCACTCACACCTCCCTGTACTCCTCTAAGTTAAACAACTAACAGCTTGCATCCCATGTGTGTCAGATGGCCCTTCGATCCGTTGTGCCCATACTTTCAGCTTTGGAGTATTTCTGATATTTTTATTCTCTGATATAGTCAGCATCTCTATGCATATTTCTTGTGGTAATAATTATGACATGTTTTAAAAGATATTTCATAATTCTATTTTGAGAGATTCATTTGGTTTCTATATGCCAGGCCTCATTATTGGCTGTTGGCTAGAGCCAGAACATGAAAAGACCATGGCCTGTTAGCTTTTCCTTTTTTGCGTAGTGCAGACCAAAGATGTGTCAAAAATTTTAGGTTCTTTTATCATTTTACTGCATGTTATCTATCTTATTGTATGAATTGTATGAAGTTTCTGCCTTTAAATAATTTACATTTAATGGAGAGCTAAAAATGTTATAATATGATAGACTGAAAAATAAATCCAGAAAGGCTTTCTATTAAGTAGGTATTATTTTTGGGGGGTGGGGATGGAGACTAAGAGAGAGAACAAAGAAACTGAGGTAATACATAATTCAGTTACAATAAAAATTCATCTTAATTTTCTCAAGTAAATTTTACTAAAACTCTGAGATTTAGAACTTATAACACTGAAGTGAGGAAAACCTGCATATACAGATTTTTTTTTTAGAGATTAAATAAGTTTACTGAAAATATATTTAACTAGTCAGTGTTTGGTATAAAATACACCTCCTTTGAAGTGGACTTATCCTCAGACAAGCTGGGTACTACAAAGATGGAGTCTGATTTGCTTAGAGGGAGAGGCTAAGAGTATTGCCCAGCACACAGCCAGATTTCTGAGATGCTTGATGATGCATGCTGAGGCAAGGGGAACTCTGGGAAGCCAGAGGCACATAAAAAGACTGCCTCTAAAAGCCAAAAAATAAAAAGACCGCCTCAAGAGGCTGGTGGTTCTTCGCCATTTTGTCACCCCGAGGAGATGAAAGCAGAATTCATGCCAGGACTCCTGGCCGGCATGTTGGGAAAGGAGAATCACTTCTAGGCTAGTGAGTGTACACTTCCTTCCACTACTTTGTAGCAAGCTTGATTAAACTCTCTAGTCTTAAACTAACATTGGAGAGTCTGCCCCTTCTTCTTCCTGGTAACTGGAGAACCAGCAGAAGAGAGGGATACTATGTGCATGTGTACCCCCAAGAGGAATTTTGTGGCTAACCCGGGGAGGCAGTCTTTGTGACAGAGTGGGAAAAAAAGCATCAGTTTCATTCATACTTTCTCAGAATCTCAGAACTGCAACCAGGACAAGTCAGAGTATTCCTGAAAAGGAGATGAAGTGGCCTGTATAAACGCCATAATTCACAGTGATCAAAGCTACGAGAAAGTCTGTCTGGATAAACAAATAGATGTAGGCAGTGTGGGGCAGGACCAATGCCTCAATAGGGAAAGAAGTTAAATGCATCTAACACAGAGACAATCTGGAGAAGATCTAGTGTCAAGGTAACTGTTATAAAGTTTTTTAAAATGTTTTATTTTATTTTATTTTTATTTTTTATAATGCTTTTATTGATGTTTTGTGTATTTCATACATCATTTCTCAATTCAGTTTAGACAAATTCCCCTTTCTCTTCCCCCTACCCCATCCCAGATCATACACTCTGTCATAATTATCCTGCATCTTTTTCTCAGTCTTTTTTTATGTTTAGGAATTCACATATTCCTCCTTTAATTTTATATTACTCTAAAATATTAATGCATAATTTCCACTCATACACAGTATTTACAGAGTCTGAAAGTAAGTGGTGGATCAATTCTAGAGCCCGTTAAGAGACTGTGTTACTTCACTTAGCATAATGGCTTCGAGTTCCATCCATTTATCTGCAGAGTTCATGATGTCATCTTTCTTTATGGCTGAGTAGTATTCCATTGTGTAGATGTACAGCATTTTGTCATCCATTCATCAGTTGAGGGGCATTTGAGTTGGTTCCATCTCTTCGCTACTGTGAAGAGAGTTGCAATAAACATGGACGTGCATGTATCTTTGTGGTAGGATGAGTCTTGTGGGTATATACCCAGGAGTGGTATGGGTGGTTCAGGTGGTAGGCTCATGTTGAGTCCTTTAAGGGTTCTCCACACTGCTTTCCATAATGGTTGTACAAGTTTACATTCCAACCAGCAGTGGATGAGTGTTCTCCTTTCCCCACAACCTCTCCAACCTTTAGTGTCTTTTGTGTTCTTGATCTTAGCCAGTTGTATCAGAGTGAGATGATATCTGAGAGTGGTTTTAATTTGCACTTCTGTAATTATTAATGATGTTGAACACTTTTTAAGATGTTTCTCAGCCATCTTTACTTCTTCACTGGTGAAGTCTCTGTTCAGCTCTTTACACCATCTTTTGAGTAGGTCATTTGTTTTCTTCTTTGTTTTTTGAGTAGTATATATATTCTTGACATTAATGCTCTGTCAGTTGAATCACTAGTGAAGATGTGAAGATTTCCTCCCACTCTGTGGGGTTTCTCTTCACTTCCTTGATTGTTTTTTTTTTGTTTGTTTTTTTCTTTTTCAATGCAGGGTCTCCCTGTAGCCTCAGCTGGCCTGGAACTCGATCTGTAGACCAGGCTGGCCTTGAACTCACAAACATCCACCTGCCTCTGCCTCCCAAGTGCTAGGATTAAAGGCATGCACCACCCTGCCTAGCTGTTTCTTTTGCTATACAGAAACTTTGGAGTTTGATGAAGTCCCATTTGTCAATTATTGACCTTATTTCCTGTACAGCTACTGTCTGATTTAGAAAGTCTTTTCCTACACCCATGTCTTGTAGGTTGTTACCAACTTTTTCTTCTATCACCTTCGGGGTTTTTGGTTTTATGATGAATTCTTTGATCCACTTGGAATTGATTTTTTATAGGGTGAGAGGTAGGGGCTTAATTTTGTTCTTCTTCAAATGGTGACCCAGTTTTGCCAGCACCATTTGCTGAAGATGCTATCCTTCCTCCATTGAGGCTTTTTTGCCCCTTCGTCAAATATGAGGTGGCTGAAATTGTATGAGCTCAAGTTTGGATCTTCAATTTTGTTCCATTGGTCAATGGGTCTGGTTTTGTTCTAGTATCAGGCTATCTTCATGACTATGGCCCTATAATATAGCTTTAAGTCTGGTAGAGGTAGAGCAACCCCCCCCCCCATATTGTATGTTTCACTCAGGGTTGCTTTAGCTATTTGGTGTCTTCTATTTTTCCATATGAATTTAAGGATTTTTTTTTCCAAGTCTGTGAAGAAGCTCATGGGGATTTTGATTGGGATTGCATTGACTCTGTATATCAATTTGAGCAAAATGGACATTTTTACTATATTAATTTTTCTAATCCATGAGCATGGGAGATCTTTTCATCTTTTGATGTAATTTTCAATCTACTTCTTCAGATGTTTCAAATTTTTGTTGTAGAGATTGTCGGTATCTTTGGTTAGGTTTGTTTCCAGGTATTTTATTATTTTTGAGGCTATTGTGAGTGGGAAGGTCTTCTTATATTCCTTCTCCATTTGTTTATTTTTGGTGTAATGAAAGGCTACTTATTTTTCAAGATTAATTTTGTATCTTGCCACTTTACTGAAACTCTTAATTGTTTCTAGAAGATTTCTGGTGGAGATTTTAGCATCCCTTAAGTAAACTATCATATCATCTGCCAAAAGGGATAGCTTAACTTCTTTTCTGATTAGTACTCCTTTAATTTCCTTCTCTTGTATTATTGCCTTAGCAAGCATTTCAAGCACTATGTTAAAGAGGAGTTGCAATAAGGGGCAGCCTTTCCAGTTTCCCACCCTTAACGGAAATTATTTCAATTTTTCTCCATTTAGGATGATACTGGCAGTGGGTTTGCTATATATGGCTTTGATCATGTTGAAGAATGTTCTCTTCAGTCCAATTCCCTCTAGGATTTTAAACATGAAGGCATGGTGGACCTTGTCAAAGGCTTTTTTCTGCATCAATTGAGATGATCTTTGGGTTTTGTCTTTCAGTCAGCCCATTTATGTGTTTTATGATATTTATTGATTTTCGTATGTTGAACCATCCCTACATCTCTGGTATGAATCCAACTTGGTCATGATGGATGATTTTTTGATGTGGGTCTGTATGTGATTTGCAAGTTTTTTGTTGAGAATTTTTGCATCTATGTTCATTAATAAGATGGGTCTATAGCTTTCTTTTTTGGTTGTATCTTTGCCTGGTTTTCGTATTAGGGTGATGCTGGCTTCATAGAAGGAAATTGGTGAATTCCCTCTGTTTGTATCCTTCTGAACAGATTGAGTAGTAATGGTTGTAAGACCTCTTTAAACGTTTTATAGAATTCTGCTGTGAATCCATCTGGGCCCGGGCTTTTTTTAGTTGGGAGATTTTTTTATTACATCCTCAATTTCCTCAAATATTATGGGTCTGTTTAAACTGTCAATATCTTCTTGGTTAAGCTTCATTGGTTCCCAGGATTTCAAATATTCATCCTTTTTCTCTTAGGTTTGCAAATTTAGTGGAGTATAGTGCTTGAAACACTTGCTAGGGCAATAAGACAAAAAAAGGAAATTAAAGGAGTAGTACTAAGTTTTTAAATGCCAGTTCATATGAATGAAATGAGCCAGACCATAAGGTGGGCTAGATTAACTCCATTTTGTTCAGAAATATATTTTGTTTCGGACCTTAACATAAATCTCTGCTGTGCTTGGATTGAAGGCATACTGAGATAAAAGGTGTGGGCCACCACACCCAGGTGGTTTGGGGAACTCTTAGGCATTTAACTTTCCCAGGCCACAGGATTCAGGATTGCGTATGGGCCTATCCTGAAGCAAAAAGTCTTAAGGTGTGGTGGGATTACCTAATTAACTGTACTGCTGCTATTTGTAAAGTGCTTAATATGTTAATCAAATACTTCTGCTCTGTTAAATCCTTGTTTAAGACTGGTTAAAAGCTTTGTAAAAGCAAATATATATATATATATATATATATATATTGCTCGCAAATCCTAAGTGTCATATCCTGTTGCCTCTCATTGGGGGGCAGTCCTGGCCAAGCTGGAAGAAGAACGCCGTTGTACTGTTTTGATTCTCCTGACCCATTACAATCGAATATTATAATACTCTTTCATGGATAAAAGAAAAAAGAAACTTACCTTTGAACTGGTTTAAGTAGATTCATTTTTGTAAGTTCCATACTAGAAAACAATTAAAGACTAACAGCAATTGTATCCACTGTCTATTTATGTTTCATATATAATCATAAAACACACACTCGATCATATATTATATATAATAGTCAATTATAAAAATTAAATGCTTATTGCCCTTTCCATTAATGTGTTTTATCTGTAAACATTATATTTCTATTCTATTTATAAGATAATACATCTATTGTGGTGGCTCAGCAAAAACAATCAAACTTGTAACGCGGCAACCAGTTGGCTGCTGCTTCAGCTTTAATATTCGGAACAAAACAATTCCTGGGTACCATATTCATATTAAGTTAACTAAAATTGAATCCATGAAAATATTAGTTTAAGGACTATTTCTATCTTTAGTTTCTTACCCATTTATTTCTCTGTTAAGATCTGATTTTAACACCAAACCCTAACGTTTTCTGAGTGACAAACTCGACATTTTACCCTTGGTACTTTTAGGCTATTTTTGTTGTTCTTTTACAATTCCTTTACTCTTTTATATGCCTTACAGGGAGAAAACATGGAAGTTCTCTTTAGGGCTTCATTTCTTAATCTTAGAAACAATCAAAGTTACCATATGTGCATAACAATGACTGTGTACAAATTGATTTGATCAACAAGAAAGGAAAGGATAATCTCTGTGATTTTGCATTTCTTTCAACTTTCTTGGCCCAGCGACTGACTTACTCAGCCTCTAATTCGGATTTTTACAAGTATCGCCTCACTATACTTAACTTGTCTATTCTTATTTTTTGATATGGGGTCTAGCAACTAGCTTGACGAAAGAATCTCATTATGTAGACAATGCCTCGTCGTCGCTTGCGACATAGTAAGACTATCTCTGTCTCTGGTCTCCCAAGGGCTGGAATTAAAAGGCATGTGTCACCAGACTGGGAAAATGCACTATCATTTTAAAATATCAATATTAAATAATTTTCAACAGATGAGAAAATCCATAGACTAAAGCCTAACAGGTATATATTTGTTATAATATATTTATATATACTATATACTATCATATATATTACTATCATATATATATATTCCATATGTATCATATTTCCATAATTATAATAAATGTTTATCATACTTTCCATTTCTCGATAATTTTATATTTGTATGTCATATCTAATAAATTTACATATGTAAGTTTATTAGATATGACATACAAATATAAAATTATGAGAAATGGAAGTTCCACCATATCTGAATGGTTAATTAAAACCATGTGCTAAGTTTTTGATGTCATATGCTTAGTAAAAGTCTAAGAATGGCAAATATATCATGTGTGTATATGGATCAATGTAAATAAATTAATTTATTAACCTGATGTTTGCAAGGAACATTTTTCATACATGAGGCAGTTAAATAATCAAAGCCAGCAATAAACATAATTAGTACATTCAAAGTTGAAACTGTACTATAGTCGGCATTTAAACTCTTAATATGCTCATTATTCATCGCCACAGCTGATATGGCATCCGAATTCTAGCGAGGTACAGTTCACTCACACTGAGCATTTGCTACTTCCATGTTTGCTTGTAAGTTTTGTTAATCACAACTAGATAAGTGAACATTTGTTGAGATGCAGCCATCATCTAGCCATTACTGAAACTTAATATCGTCACATTACTGACAGTTTTTTATTTTCAGCATACTGTGAATAGGAAACAGTTTTCTTTGTGTATAAAGTTAAATATAATGTGATGCTAGAAGAAAAAAAAGTCTTTTCACTTTGTTCATGCCAACTGTGTTAAAACGCATTTATTTCTTTGGATGAATTGAAACATATTCATCTCGTATTTTCTAAAAACAAATGTATATTTACTTTGGGAAATAAAAACCAAGAAAATATTTTTCTGCCGACACTTAATTCCACCAACGTTAACCCAGTGGAGAGTACAGGGTTGTCAACGTGATTAAATATGCATTCGAACTGATCTCGAATTGTCTGGCTTTTCTTTTCTTTTTCATTGTATGATTTTTTGCAGAATTTCAGTATGTGAGTATTTGTATTTGCATAATTTTCCCACTCTCCCACAGCTCCACAAACATTTTTTGTACTTTCTTTTGAAGAAACAAAAAAAAACATATATTACTAGTGATATATATATATATTATATATATATATATTATATCCTATGCTCGAGTCCATCTTGTCATTTAGTGTGACTGCTCTTAATGTGTTTAGTGCTGAGCACTTGGGATTAGATAATCAGGGAATTAGTCCCTGGTGAAATCTGATCCTCCCTTCCTCAACATCTATTGGCTGCCCGTATCCTCATCTAGGGGTAGGACCTGTGAAATTTCCCCCATCCATCGTGGCATGTCATCTGGTTTTGTCATGAAGCAGATTTTCTTGAGCTGCCATACCACAGAAAGTTCCTGGGCTCAGCTTCCCTGTCATGACCATAATGAATTATCTATTACCAGTTGTCTTCATCCTCTGGCTCTTAAAATCTTTCTATCTCCTCTTCCTCAGTGTCTTAACAAAATGCAGAGAATAAGAGAGTGGGTTGCCCAGGCCTGAATAACACATATATGATGCATCCTGGTATCTAAGGCTGAGGGAACATTGCAGATTTCTGCTTTTCCAAAACCAGTGTTTCTCATGATATCACAGTTTAGATATGACATACAAATGTCTAACACAAAAGAGCTTCCTATATTCAGGCTTGTTCAGACCATTGTTTTCAGGCCATGTGTTAACAGCATAAAGGTTTGAGAGAAAATATTGCAAATACTTTATTTTATGCCATATTAACATACATAGTGAAGTACTTGATTTAAGGTAGTTTTCTGTTAACAAATATGTACATTAACACAGAGCAAAGGACAGAGAGGGAAGTATAAGTTACTTTTCATTTCTAAGACAGTGAGGCCAGCCTGGAAGTCATGAGATAGATTATGCTTCATCACTGCACGAGAGAGAGAGAGAGAGAGAGAGAGAGAGAGAGAGAGAGAGAGAGAGAGAACAGGAAGTGGAGCCAGTCAGTGAACTGTCAAATCTTGCCCCCAGTGACATATTTCTTTCACAAGGTTTTGCATCCTCAAGGTTCCATAGCTTTCCCAAACAGTGTCACTACTTGGGGGCCATGTGCTCAGATACATGAAAATGTGGTAGACATCTATCATGACCACAGGTGGGAAATACAAACAAGTTAAATTAAGACATACATAAAATCAGCTATATGAGTAGAAACACAGGGGGAAAACATTCCAATAACACCTTTAACAATTATGTTCAAACACCTTTAACAACTATGTTCATAAAGACTTTGGTAATATTTATTTTTATGAGTTGTCATAGAACCCCAAATCTGGTCTATCATTCTTAAGCTGTGTATCAAAATATGATAATTCTAAAGCCAAATCAGAGAGAATAAAGTCATTAGAGCCTCATCATATCACCTCATCATGTCACATCAGACCATCTTTTGTTTTTCTTTATGTATTTTCAAGCGACATTAACTTTAAGACCTTATTTTTAGCATTAAACTGTTATGGTGATGCAGAATACATTCAGTACCTAAACTCTAAATCTAGTGTTGACAGTTGAAAAGCAAAAGTCTCATGTAGTTAGCTTATGGGAATGGAAATTGCTTCTATCTTTATAAAGGAAATTGGCAATATATCTAAAAATTTCAAATGTATGTTATCATTTGATCAGCACTTCTAGGAACTTAACATTTTATGAGAAGCACATGCAAAAAGATGAACTTCAAAGATGGCATTATTTACATAATAAAATTTAAAAATTTGTCTATTCAATGAGAAGGTTTTTGTAGGTACACTACAACATAAAATAGTGCCGCATATAAGAATAATTGTATATTCCCTGGTGCATCAGAGCCTGCTTTTACTTCAAGAACTCCAGAAGCAGAGGCGGGCAGATCTCTCTGAGATCAAGGCCAGCCTGTTTTATATAGTGACTTCTGAGGCAGCTGGATCTATAGGGAGACCCTGTGTCAAAAAGACCAACAGAGGGAAAAAAGTATAAAGATATATTAAGGTCCTTGTGGCCTGAGTTGTAAGGCTTCTTATACATTCAGCTTATAGTGGGCCTAGTACTCTTTTAAGCAGTTAATTAGACTTTATAACATTCATGAGAAATACAGAAATTCTACCTTGTCCATTGTTTTGCTTTGCACTTTTTTAGTTACTTATGATGCTATAGTTTGAAATATAAATGGAAGTAACCAATTCATAACTTTGTGATATTTTTATTTTATTATTGTAACTTTATATTTTATTATTGTTAATATTTACTATTGTTCTTAGTCTGAGTATTTTGCTGTGTAAAGCTTGTGCATTAAAATTTATAATAGGGATATGAACAGAGAAATGTAACAGACAGTATCAAAGCAGTCTTTGGTTTTCAGGCATCTGTTGGATGATTTTGAATATGTTGAAAAAATATTTATACATTACTGTTGTTTTCCACATTATATCAGCTATCATGCCAGTGAATGGGTTAGTTAAGGGACTTTTGTGAGGTCATATGCTTAATAAAGAGAAGAAAGTACAGCCCAGCAACTCTACTACAGAGGATTTTCAATGACCCATCACATTAAACTGTGTAAAACTGTATGTGTATGTGTACACACTATAAATTTAATATTATTTTTCAAAATTTTACAAATAGTACCTGCACTTCTAATGATTTTCAAGTATGATTTTATTGTTTTTGAACACTGGATTAAACAAGCTTTAGAACTATATTTAAATCTCCTGAATGCTCTTAGCATCTGCTAAGGAAAATTTGAAAGGTTATATCAGTGATGCCTTAAGAAAAAACATTGCAAGGAAAACGAGTTCAGTTACTCTTCCCCAATACTTGGTAATTTCTTTTTAAAGTCTTTGAAAAGATTTTTTTTCTTAAAAATTTAAAAATGTTTATATTTAGTTTTGGGGAATTCCATATAACATATTTGGTTGTATTTATAAACTCTTCCCTCTCTGCTCCTCTCTTATAGATCCCTGGCCAGATTTCATGTATTCTGTCATATATATTAAGGCCTATTAGTCACTTTGTGCCCTCAAATGTCCTTTGGTGTGCATCCATCCATACACGGTAAATCTATCTAGAGTCACACCCTTAAGGAAAACCAACTCTCTCCCTCCCAGCAGGTATCAGCTGCCAACAGTTCCTTAGGGAGTGTCTAGATTTCTTTCTCACTTCCCTGCTTCCATGCTGGGATTTTGTCTGTTTTGAGCTTACATGGTTCTTGTGCATGCTGTCATCATTGCTGTGTGTTCGTATGAGGAACCACCAAGCTGTCTGGATAGCTCTTTCCTTGTCGTCATCCACTTGGTCTAATTCTTACAATCTTTCCATCCCCTCTTTGGCATGATCTTGGGTAGCAGAGGTTTGATGTCAGTGTCCAACTCAGGCATAAGCCCTCCACAATCCCTTATTCTCAGCACTTTGGTCACTTATGACTTAGGAATTCCTTACATGGCATTGACATAATGTGAAATCCTTCACTCTATTCCATTGTAGCTAGAGGTAACAGCATGAAAGAGAAGGCAGTGGATTGACTAACTCTTGTTGCATGTGCTGTGCCTTCTTGATTGAATGTTCTACACATATTTATCAAATAAATCTCTTTATAAGACTGTTTGAGGTCGTAATATTCTCCTCTCTATATATTGAAAGAACCTGAACTATGGAAAGACTATTTCTCTCTGTCACAGAGCTAATAGCAATCCAAACTCTTCTTGTTTTCAAATTTCATGCTCTGTTTTTAACTTTTGCGTGTTTCTAGCCCATACATTATTTTCTCTACTCTGTTTAGAAGCTGAGATGAAATCCAGAATTTTTCAAAATGCCTCACTAAAAAGAAATTGTTTTCCACTAGGAAATGTTGCCTTTTCAACCCTGAAGGAAAGAGTCTGATATTTTAAACACCATATGTGTTTGCTTGGTCCTCTTTGCACTATAACTGGTATGAATTTATTCTGTGGGAAAATGCTGCATTTAACAGGAATGTCTAAGATGCCTTGTGTGATTGTTTCAGTATGTGTAATTGAACCAAAGGAAGCATTACTGTAAACTCCTTTTATTAAGGCAAAAAATTTTAGAACAAAAACGGATGCTGTTCTCCTCCATTCTCAATTAAAAGGTGGGAAGTTCCTAAAGGAAGCCCTGTGAGCAAAAGGAAAAGCGAAGCTGAGGAGTTATTTAATTGTGCCCTGGATTATACATTTATGGCTGGAAACAAACTTTTCAAAAGCAATGAATGTCATGATTTCTTCTACCCACTTTGTAGGCAGTTTAGAGCTCATAATAAGAATCGCGGTCCTCTGCGATATCACGCAAAGCTGTAGTACCCCGCTTGCACAGCTCTTGCTCATTAAATAATTTTCATGTATAAATGAGCCCAAGAATTCTTACCATCAACATTTGTTGGAATGTCAAAAATTGGTCTATGAGATTAAGAAACCATTTTTTAAAATTAGGTCTCTGTGATCTTTGTTGGTTATAGTTGTAAGTATAAACTACTTTAAAAAATTATTTGAGAAATCAATACATGCATATATTAGGTTCTGAGTAAATCCCTCTTCCTCTCTTCAGTCTCCATCCCTACCCTCGCCACCTTTCCCTCCCAGCTTTATGTGTTCTTTTAAACCCCCTGAGTCCACTTAAGGCCGCCTGTATGCGCCTCGGCCTAGGGCCATCTGGTAGAATATGGGGAGTCCGTGGGGGCTGCATCTCTGTAGAAAGGTGACTTTCTCCCTCCCAACAGTAGTCAGTAACCTACAACTCCCGTGGCTCTGGTGGGACTGAAGAACCCTATCCTGTGTCCATGCTGGAACTGTAATCCGCTTGAATTTGTAGTAAGCAAGGTTGATAGGAAAGCAAAACTAGTGATTACTAGTCTCTTTTGGTAGCGCTCATAGCATACTATGGCTATATGAGAGCTAGCCAACAGTGAAGAAGAGTTCCAGTCAGTACCAGTGTTGCAGGGATTTCCTTGGGGGGGGGGTACCCACACATGTAGCCCTCCCCCCAATCTGGCTCCTTAGTTACCAGGCAAAACAAGAACAGACTCTCCAATCTTAGTTTTGAGGAGACTGGAAAGTTTAATCAGGCTTGCCTACAAAGTGATGGAACCAAGGTGTCATTCACTAGCTGAGCAGTGATTCTTCTTTCCAAACATGGCTGCCCACACTCCTGGCATGAACACTGTGTCCTCTGTCCATGGTGGTGAAATGGTGAGCACCAACAGTTCCCACCCCAGAGTCAGGCTTTTTATATTCCCTTGGCCCCAACATGGCACCAGTGGCTTCCCAGAGTTCCACACGCCTCAGCAAGCATCATGTGTTCTCAGCAGCCATTGCTATCACTGTCCCAGGCACTTGGCTTTGCTCTTAGCCCTTCCGTCTAAGTAAACTGGACTCCATCTTTGTAGTTCACAGCTTGTCTGATGATAAGTCCACTTCAAACGGAGTTGTATTTTATCCCACCAGTGTCCTATGATCCAATCACATGGTGTTTTCAGCAATAGGATCATATCATTGAGTTCTGGTGGGGAACAAAGAGCAATATGGGCAATAGTTCATATTGGTTTGAGGATCTATAAGACCCTAGTGACCAACAACTTGAAAGGATGTAACTGACTTGGCACTAAGCTTTTTGTTTTATAGTTTATGACATCTGGGAGAAGCATTAATATAAGTCAATTCCATTTACACTCTCTTTATGTATATGTGTATAGTTTATGATGCTTGTAAAATACTAGTTTTTCATACGGCTTTTTCAAAGGTCTTTAGTATTAGGTATCACTCTTTGTACCAACTCCTCTACATTCCCTTCCATCTCCCACCCAACTTAACATTTTCTGCCCCAATATTCCCCTTTTCTCCTTCATATCAACTGTGTTCTATTATCTCTTCTCCCTTGAATGCCTCCACACACAAGAGCCTTTCTATTTTCTTGACTTCTATGGGTATTATAATTTAAACATACATATATCACTAAAGATTCAGAGCAATGACACACATCCGAGAGAGAATATGGCACTAATATCAAGAAAGCCAATGGCCACAAACGCTGGCAAAATCTGGGTGAAGGTGAACCCTTATTTATGGGTGGTGGCAATGTAAACTGGTGCAGCCACTATGAAAACCAGTATGGAGGCTCCTGAAAAGTGAGAAATAGACCTATCACCTAGCAACAACTCTTGAGCATATGCCTAAAGAAATATATGTCCTAAGAGATGGCTATTTACTCATATTTCACTAAACTGGCAACTTACAGTGATTTTAGAAAACAGTTGATTTTTGGTCAGAGCATACATATTGTAACTTGAAGAAATAATTTTAACTCATACCAGATGGGGTTAGATATCCTGCATAAGTTCTATATCTCTAGATCATATAGAATACAATTATATAAAAGCATGACTCACAAGTTTTATCAGAGGTACCATTTGCTGCTAAAAACAGGATGCTTATTTGAAAGAAACATTCCTATTTTTTGATAATGGAGAAATTGCTTGAATTATCAGTGAGGGAACACTTGCCTCAATGTCCAGATAAGAAGACAAATCCAACACAAACCCATATTTTGGAGTGATATTCTAAAAGCATAATCATTTTGTCACACAGACTTACCTCTGCTACACAGTGATGCAGTTATAGTTAAACGCTATGACTTTCTGGCTCTGTGGCTGCACTTGATTCCAGTGACAAGCATGGCGGTTATCTTAGCAACAAGTAGGAAAAAATGTACCAAAGAGTAAAGCACCTTAATCTTAGTGAAAATAATGAGCAAATAAATAAACTTTTGTGCTATTTAAACTTTAGGGAGCTGAGCTGTTTGAAAATATTCCCCAATCTCACCACTTCTAGACATTTAGTTGATTTTCATTTCCCAGATTCTCATAATTACACTAAGCTATGGAAATAGTACTAGCTAATGAGTTTCGATTGTAGTTTCCACAAAATAGATTTCTACTCTGATAGAGAAGCCTACTTAGAACTATGTCAAAGTGAGTGATAAAATGGACTACATTGAGCAAGTTGAGCATTAAGTTGGTGATGCAGGAAAGGCATAGTATAAGCAAGAAAAGAGAACCTATTTTGTGTAAAAGCTATTATTGTGATTGGAATAGGAAATACCAAGTTTCATGTACTGATTTGTCCTCATCTGTGGTGCTGTTGAGAGGTGACAGGCTATGAAGACATGTCACCCATGTGTTGATCTATTGAGGAATTCACTCAGGATTGATTAATAATACAAGACAGGGAGGAAGTTGGAAGAAGAAAGTCATAGGGGACCAATTAGGAAACATATGTTTTGTTCATGGCCTCTTCCAGTCCACTCTTTCGATGTTGATGTTGGCTGCCTTCAAATGAGGAGCTTTGTCCTGACCTGGCTTCCCACTCTGCACTGTTATAGTCCACAGCATTGGAACCACCTGACATGGACTGAGATATCAAACTGTTGAGCCAAAATAAATTTTACTTTCTTCTTAATATCTATCTATCTATCTATCTATCTATCTATCTACCATCTCTATCTATCATCTATCATCCAATTTTCAGATATATTTTCAGAGTAGCAAATGCTCACTAATAGAGGGGTAGTTTATTATCATAATATAGCTTAGTCTTTGCTTGTCTTTGTGTTCACTTTTATTTAGACATGAGTAGCTACAGAGTTCTCCAATGTATCCCATTATTTTAGAGGCCAAAATGAAGGTTATAGATTGGTGACTATCAAAGGCAGAATTCCATAAATTCTATCCCTGCTACTGTGTAAAGGAATGATGAATATTTAGTAACAGATTTAGTAACACATGATGAACTGTAGGGCAAGTTCTTCATTCAGGGATGGCTGTGTCTACACAATGCAGTTGTGATCAACTGCCATGTCATAGGAGAGAGATATACAAAGCAGAGTTAGAAACTGCCAACTGTTTCATTGGTGCCAGCTTTGATAAAGTGCTATAACAACAAGGCTCTCTTAGCAAAGGGGTCACCTGATTTGCAAACAGGAAAACAATGTGTACAGTTAGTAAATTAGTCCTTTTATAGGTAATGTTTAATGCCATTACTTCCCAAACTTACCTGTTAAAAACATAATGGCAATAGCCAATCAGCAACAAAAGCGCAAGGCATGGCAAACTTGCGATACAGACACCTTGACCTCGGTCCCATTAATAAACCTGTGAATGAGTGATTCTAGTACCTAGAATGTCTACTCAATTTATAAAGTAACCCAGAAAAAATAGATACTTGTAGCATGCTGGGAAAGGTGCTTAGTTCTTCCAAGAGAACATATTCTCCATGACAGTCTAGATGGGACCAAGCAAGTTATTGAAACAGAAATGGCCTTTTGGATGCTGCAAATGGAATCCATCAGAATCAATGGATGGATGGCCTACTGAAGACACACGCTTCTGTAGGTGGCATGGCACATCTCCAGTGGCATGCCGTATTTAAGACCTGCAATGGGCCTGTGACTTGTATCTTCTCTCATCATTCCTTTTGATAAGCAGATTATTGTGGTTATTCTTGGCTATTTTTCTTTTGTATTCATTTGAGTTCACATGCTCCCTAAATAAAATTTGTACTTTTAGTTTATAGAATTCCAGATTGAAATGAGTTACATTTGAATCTGATACAGAGAACACCACAGGTTTTATCGTTGGCACTTGCAATTCTACTGAATAAGGCTGTGCAAGTCCTTGTGTGACACTGGGTGAGGACATTTATTGTGTGAGGAGGGTTAAAGGGATATTTCATATTCAAAGAGTACAATTTAATAGTAATATATGCTTATAATATATCCTCACTTTGTTTTCTCAATGCACAATACTATTGAGCTTTCTCTTGCTTGTTATTCATAAGCCCATATAACTTGATACATTTAATGGTTATACTTTTCCTTTCTCCTATGCTGAGGCATGGTGATAAATTGTGTATATTCTACTTGTGTGCCCTTACCATATTACCATACTTCCTTCATTTGAGTGAAACATGATATAAGGATAAATCCATTTTTTTCTGGATTGGGAAGAGTATTTTTCATTTAATTTTTTCTTCCTTTACTCATTGAACATATTTAATCAACCAATTAATTAGATACTATTATAATTCTATTGCTTGCCTGTCTACATTTAACACTAACCTTTCTGTAGAAGATGGTGACTAGGTCTCATGTATATATCAGCAACTCATCCTGTCAAGCATTTATCAACTAGTACATCCTGATTTTACAACTCTTTCTCTTCCTGAAGGGCAATTCAAGCCATAAAGTTGAGTTAAATTTAGGTTAAAAGTGCAGTTTATGAAATTATATGAAGACTCTGCTCAACTTAGAGAGGTATCTGCAGTAGGAAACATTCAAAAACCTGAAGCAAGAAAAGATAAATGATTAAGAACAGTGGTTCTGGGGGAAATGTTTCAGTGTCTTATTGAAATATGGATTCAGTCAAAGATATTGTGTGAAGGCCATAAATCCTTGTCCTGGATTGGTTTATAACATATAAAGAGAAACAAAACTGTGTCTTAAAAGAACAGATGCACTGAAAATGTGCACAGAAGCAGACTAAATAAATGCTTGAAGTGAAAAGCAAGTACCCTCCTGCATCACAGTTCCTACAAGATTCATGGCTTGGGTGACTCAAACACAAACTCCTTGAGCCAGACACTGACAGCACCAAGATATAGCATTGCATGGTTGCAGCAGTGCACGGCGGCAGGAAGAGCAGAAGAGGCCCTCCAGGGTGCATCTGGAACATCTGTAGTTCTCTGCTTCTACCAGGAAAATTTCTCCCCCCGTTGCATAACAATAGTTTTTCTGGCTGATAGTAATAAAATATATTGAAGCTACAGAAAGTTTCTTAGAGTTGTTATTTATTTGAAGAATTCCAAATAATATACATTTTATTTTATCATAATTTCTCAGAAACAGTCTATTGAGAGCAGAAATTCTATTTGGTGTCAGAGAATAAAGAGAGGAGGTAACAATTTACTATGAGGGAAAAGCTAATACCTTGGGGCTGGAGAGAGGGTTCTGAGGTTAGGAGTGCATGCTGCTCTTGCAGAGGACACAATTTCGGTTCCCAGCACCCACGTCAGGAGGCTGCCAACTGCCATCTCCAGGGGAACCAATGTCTCTGGTCTTTGTGGGACCTAGCACTGTGTGCATATAACCCCCCCCAAAGAGACACACATACATACACATAACTTTATAACGATGCAATTAAATCTAAAAAATAGAAACAAAATCTATTAATTTAAATGTATGCAATAACAATCCTCTACAGGAAAATACATACCCTTGTGTGTGTGTGTGTGTGTGTGTGTGTGGTGTGTGTCTGTGTGTGTGTGTGTGTCTGTGTGTGTGTTGTATTTATATTAGACATTGATTTATCAGGTTTGAAACTCAATGAGTTAATTCAAAAGAATGAAAAAAACTTGGTCAGAGGATCAATGGTAACAATTCAATTTGCTCTAGGGCCTGGATAGATGGCAGACAGGGCTCTTGCAGAAGACCCAAGTTGGTAACCAGCACTCACATGGCGACTAACCACTGTCTGCAACTCAAGTTCCAGGAGATCTGACACCCTCTTCTGACCTGAGAAGGTACTACGCTTATATACATGAAGGCAGTACACTCATACACATAAATTAAAATAATAAATGAAAATTCAGTTTGCTCTAGATGAGGTTTCAGTTAACAATACAATATTTTTGCATTACATGTTGTCTTGAAAAATCTGAAAATTATTATTAAAATCATGTGTCTAATAGTGACTTTATTAATATTGAGTTTTCTACTTTGTCTGGCTACTTAGGCATGACTCATGTCTCTGTATGAAGGAAAAAGCATAAAAGGTAAGGGAATCTTTGTCCACTCAAGAGGGTTATCATTATTGTAAGTGAAAACTATTTATAATAAAAGATAATTATATAATTTTGTACTGCTTCTCAACAAAAATATTTAGCAAAAATTGGGAAATAACTGACAAAATTGCGATGTCTCAGGGGATAAGGATGCTTGCTGGATAAGCCTGGTGACCTGAGGTCAATCGCCAGACTCTACAAATAGATGGAAGTAGAATACTGACTCCACAGATTTGTCTTCTGATTTCCAGACATGCATTGTGGCATATCTGTCCACATACACATCATGCACACACAATAATACAAAACCAGTTTTCATGACCAGGAGGATGGGAGAAATTTGGCAGGTCCCACCTGAAGATGAAGTACAGTCAGTGGAAGCTGAGGGGGAAGAATCAGTTTTCCCCGAGGACTAGTTATAAGAAACAATCTCAAGTGATCAGCCCTAAACAGGAGTACACATGGGCAGCACAGGTATATACAATGCACCACACGTATATGTACATTTATGAAAATATGTATGTATATGTAACAATAATAACCAAAGAAGAGAGCAAGAAATCATGAGGGAGAGCTTGGAGCTGGTGTTGGAGCTGAAGGGGAAATGGGAACATAGAAATAATGTAAATACTCAGGGATGAAAATCTCAAAAAATAGATTATAAAAATGACTAAAAAACCAACTACAATGAAAGAAGCTCATTTTATAGTTTAATTTAAGTACTGGTCTAAACATACACAGAATCTTTCCAAGTAATGCAATTTTAATTGATTCCTTAGATAAATCAATGAATATCCATAATTTGTAGAAATAATTTGTCTTGTTATATAAAGATGGTTTGTGGTGTATTCCTGCAGGAAATTCAATGTGGACCCTCCCATTACGTCTCTTTTCTTCCATCTCACCCCACACCTTGAAATACTTCTCATTAAGCAGCAGAAATATGTGAAAACCCCCATCCTGGAGGCTGACAGAAGCAAACAGATATGCAACAAGGTTTACATGATTTGTCATCTGGAAAGAGGAAGCATGTTTGTGCTTTGGAATAAATTTAAGTAATTTGTACATGACGAGCTTTCTCTTCTTTCATATATAAATATCACAAATGCATCTTTCAGGTAAGCTTTGTAATTTTTCTTCTGCTCTCTTACTTATAATTTCTCTATCGCAAGATCCCCTCTACACATATTTATAGCACCATTGACAACATTCTTAGCATAAAAATGTTCAGACTTTACTAAAATGGAGTGCATGGTTTAAGGAAACAGTATAGTCAATAGGGCTGTGTGGCACTAAGAATAAAGAATGAATAACTTGCAAAGAGTATATATTCTCTGATATCTGAAAAATGTACTTCATTAATATGAAATGCTTGGGTGCAAATTAGCCTACTCTTGTAATTTAGTCCTCTGCCCATTAATGTAAGCTCTAGAGAGAGTAATGATATGGCATATTAAAAATATGAAATAAAGCCATTGAAGTTTAAATTGCAGAACAAAACAAAAAGTATTAGGTGGTTCCCCCTTTAATTTTGCTGATGGTACAATTCTTATACATGATTCCCATGATGGTTTCTCATGCTATTAAGAAATCTAATTAGCTATTTAAGGCTGTATTTTGAAAGAAATGGTTTACTTAATAAAGAAAAGTAAGCAATTGAAAATGCGATTTTTTTTAATCTGTAGCAAGAAGACAGTGCACATTATGTTTAAAAATAAAATCTAGCCCTTACCTCTAACAAAACAAATTATACAATGACCAGAAAAATGTGATAGTAAATATAATTTTTATTTTGTAAAATACAGGATTATTTATCTTAATTTATATACATATCCAGAAACTTAACTATGCATAAAGTTCATAAAATTATTTAAGTAATATATTGCACTTAATTGTTTCCTATCTCAAAGTCATTTTTTCAATACAAAACAATTTTTATTTCTATAGTCTACCCAAAATGCACACTAAATGTGAATTATTCAGTTATTCTCTACTAGACAATTGACTAGTTATAAAAATCTGTGGGGCTGGAGAGATGGCCTAGCAGTTAAGAGAGCTGATTGCTCTTGCAGAGGACCCAGGTTCGATCCCCGGCACACACATGGCAGCTGAGAACCATCTTTAAGTCCAGTTCCAGGGAAATCTGACACCCTCTTCTGACCTCCACTGCATTGCACGACACTGACATGGGTGCACAAACCTACATGCAGACAGTACATTCATACACATAAAAATAAAGAATAAAAAAGAAAAATCTGTTTTACATATAAGCTTTGTATATACAGAATAATTTTTGTTAAAGTTTAAAAAAACTCATAACTTAATCCTGGAATGAGTTTTGTGTCTTTAGGAGCTATTCTGTGAACTGTTACACATCCACTCATAGTTCATTACTATTCCTGGGCAGTTAAAAATAGTGGCTGCTCTTGCAGACCACAGGGTTCAATTCCCAACACTCACATAATAACTAACAACTGCCCCTGACTCCAGTTCCAGGGGATATGTCTCCCTCCACTGGCCTCTACAGGCACCTACATACATGGTAGCAAAATACTTATACATACATGCAAAACAAAATAAAAAAAAATCAGAACAAAACCCAAGTCGTTACTATTCTCATGTCTCTAAAACTTCACATGAGGTGGTAAGATAAATGCCCAAGAAGTGAAGTATGAATTCTCCCCATTCTAACACATTTATTTATTTTTTTAATTTAATTTATTTATTTTTTATGTGTATGAATGTACTGTCTGTATGTAGGTGTGCACCCATGTTGTGCAATGCTGCAGAGGTCAGAAGAGGGTCTCGGATTCCCCTGGAACTGGAGTTCTCCAGGAATTGGAGTTACAGGTTCTCAGCAGCCATGTAGGTGCTGGGGATCGAACCCAGATCCCCTGCAAGAGCAGTCGGCGCTAACAACTACTAGGCCATCTCTCCAGCCCCTGTAACACGTTTATAGATACATGTTTATTACCAAAATGCCTGTGTTTTCTGTTTAGTTATTTTAATTTCCTTATCTAGGAATCCTTATAGATGGTTCTCCTTTTGGGCAGTTTCAATTTTATACCTCATCTCTATCTCATTTCTGAGAGTCCTTTCTTTTTTTTTTTTTACTTAATAGTTTATATTACAATAAAAACTGTTTATGCTATGAATAGTGTTAGCTTCCTATAGAGACAGCAAACCTCAGGAGCAGGTGTCCCACTCATCTGGCTCCCACAATCTCTCCCCCCCATCCATGATATTTACTTAACCTTAAGTCTAGTGGTTGTATTGTAGATGCATCAACTAGGAGTGTCCATCCATAATCACTATTCTATTCAGCAAATAAACAACCAATTGAGGAAAGAGAAAGCCCACAGAGTAGGAGAGAAAGTTTGCCAGGTATATATCTGATAGAAGGTTAGTATCCAAAAATATACAAAGAACTAAAAAATGGGATTTTTACATTTTAAGTCATCCTGAAGATAAGATCTAATCATCAAAACTGTAGTTGGGTTCTATTAAGTAAAATGACAGTAAGAAAATATTATTTGGTATACCTAGCATAACCAATTACATAAGTAAATCAGGTAAAATAACATAACTATAGCATATTTTGCTATGTTAGGATAGCTAATACTGAGATGATTTAGACTTAGGTAGTAAAGTGCTTACCATACAAGCGTGTAAAACCCTGAAGCAATGGTCTATTCTGTATTCCAAGTACTGGGGAGGCTGAGAGAGCTGGATCCCCAGGGCTTGTTAGCTATATAGTTAGGCTGAATGATTAAGCTCCAGGTACAATGAGAGACCCTCTCTCAAAATAAAAGGTGGAGTGGGATTGATGGTGATAACTAGTGCTGATCTCTAGTCTCCATAAAATATAAAGCAGAGAATGACTAATGAAGACACAGAGCATTGATCTCTGGTCTCCACGTGGATATTAACTTAAGCTCACATACACATGAACATCTCTCTCTCTCTCTCTCTCTCTCTCTCTCTCTCTCTCTCTCACCTCTCTCTCTCTCTCTCTCTCACACACACACACACACACACACACACACTACACACTCCACAACCCACACCCTACACCCTATACCCAAAAGCCACACAAACATAAAGACTAGTATAAAAATCAATCTTCCACAATTTCAAGTATTAGTTAATGATGATCTAAGGGAAAAATAAGAGAAATATAATTGCATCATGTTTTATAGTGAGTAAAATGTAAGCCCTTGGTGTTCTCGTTTGCTTCTTATTGTCTCATAGACTATTTCTCCTATACACAAGATTTACTAACGCATAATCAACAATGAAATTTCCATATCATATCTCACATATTGAAATTTAATATTAAAAATTCTAACAAGTAATTTCTTTCAATGGTTTTACACAAACAAAATATTTCATAAACTAAATTTTTCAGTGTAAAATTAAGAGAATGAAGTTGCTGAGTTAATATTTGGGTATGATTCTATTTCAAGTCTGTTTTGTGCCAATGCCATACTGGTTTTTTGTTTACTACACCTCTGTAGTATGACTTTAAATCAGGTATGGTAATACTTCTAACAATATTCTTTTTGTCAAGGATCACATTTTCTCTCCAGGATTTTTTGTGGTTGCCTATGTTCTTTTAAGTTGTTTTTTTCTATTTCTGTGAAGTATGGTGCTGGAATTTTGATTGAGATTTCATTCAGTTTGTAAAATGGATTTGATAGGATTGTCATTTTCCACAACATTAATTCTTTAGATTCATAAGCGATGGGAACTTTCAATCTTGAGGTATCTTTTAAACTTTTTTTCTTCTTGCATTCTGTGATTTGTGTTAAGGGCCATCAAGACAAGTTACTGTCAGTGTTTTTCTTTTTTAATTTTTTTTAAATTTTATTTATTTATTTGTATGAATGTACTGTCTGCATGTAGGTTTGTGTACCCATGTTGTGCAATGCCGCGGAGGTGAGAAGAGGGTGTCGGATTCCCCTGGAACTGGAGTTCTCCTGGAATTGTAGTTACAGATGGTTCTCAGCTGCCATGTGGGTGCTGGGGATCAAACCCGGGTCCTCTGCAAGAGCAGTCCGCACTCTTAACCGCTAGGCCATTTGTCCAGCCCCTACTGTCAGTGTTTTTAACAGTTCATTGTATAGGCCTTTCAGTTTCTGGCTTAAGATATGCCACGGTAATTTTTTGAGGCAATTGTGAATAAGACTGTCCCTGATTTCTTTCTCGGTGTATTTGCCAGTTATGTACAGAAAAACTAGTTGTTATGATAATTTCATATTCAGCCCCTTTACTGAACATTTTTATTAGCTCTAAGCATTTTCTTCTAGTGTCTTTAGGATGTCTTATATACAAAGTGGTATCATCTACAAATAACAATGTTTTGACTTTTGTTCCTACTTGTAAATCTTTGTTTTTCTTTGAGACAGGGTCTCCCAATAGCTCCAGATTGCCTGGAACTCACTATGTAGACAAAGCTGGCCTTGAACTCACAGAGATCCACCAGCCTCTGCCTCCTGAGCACTGGGATTCAAGATGTGTGCCACCATGCCCAGCCTCTATTTGTAAATTTTTTATTTGCTTCTCTTATTGTGCTAGTTAAGTTTTTAAGCAGCATACTAAACAAAAGTGGAAAGATACATATCCTTGCCTTGTTCCCAATGTTAATGGAAATGCTAGCTTTTGTTCATTAGCTTCTTGCTGGTTATGTAGCTGCCAATAGCCATTGATATGATGAGATATTGTTCCTTCATCCTTACTGTCCTCAGGGCTTTATCATAAAAGGATGTTGGATTTTGTCTAAAGTCTTTCTGTCAATATTGAGATGATCATGTGAATTATGACCTTAATTCCATTTATGTGATATGTCTCAACTTTTTGTGTGTATGTTGACTCTTCCCTGCATCTATGAATTGAGCCCAACTTCATCATGGTAATAAAGTTTTGAAGGGCAGTTATGGTACATACTGCTTCACAGGAGGGTAGTGGAGAAATATTATGAGGGTCGAGAGAATTTCAAAATGGGGTTATAGGGGTGATTCTTGTGTTTTCTGATTTAGTTATGGCTAACATTTAAAAATATTTATATTTTTATTTTATGCATTTGAGGGTATCGGCTGCATGTCTGTAAGTGCACGAACTCTGTGCAATGTCTATGGAAGTCAGAAGAAGGTGTTGGATTCTCCTCGAACTTGATTTATGGACAGTTGTTAGCTGCCATGTGTATGCTGGGAACTGAACCCCAGTCTTCTGCAAGAGGATGCAGAGCTGTTATCTGCTGAGCCATCTCTACTGCCCCAAATATTTCATACTTCTCTAAAATATTTCTACCAGCTTATGATAGGACATATTACCTATGTCAACAAAACTACATTTTGGTTTAAGTAACATATTGTTGAAAATTATCATTTTTTTTTTAATATATTTTTTTATTGATGCTTTGTATATTTCATACATCGTTATCCAATTCAGTTCAGGCATATTTCCCTTTCCCTCCCCCCCCCAACCCACCCCACCCCATCCCAGATCATGCATTCTACCATGACTGTCCTGCATCTTTCTCTCAGGTTTTTTTTCCCATTTTTTAGCAATAGGTGTTAATTTATGAGTACAAGCATCCTTCATGCAAAACCAATCTGCAAGCAGCTGTGCCCAAACCCACACAGCCCCCTTGGTCGTCTCACGGGGTTCGGCGAGGGCCCATCTTTTGCCTTGCAGACGTGAACAGAGTTTCCGTTTTACTTCTGCTCGCTCCGGTCCCAGCCACGCAGAACTTGTGGGGGGCTCGCGAGTTGTAGGTCAAGATGCCATAACCTTCGCGCAGACAGTGGCACGGTATACAGCTACAGGTGGAGTGTGTCTGGCATCAGAAAATATTTTTTATTTTATTATTTATTTTTTCTTTAGTAGTTATTTTTTTTTCTAATAAATAGTTTTTATTTGATGCTTTTTGCATTTCATACATTTTTCCAATTCAGATTCAGGCTTATTTCCCTTTCCCCTTCCCACCCCCCCCCATCCCAGATCATGCATTCTGCCTATAACTGTCCTCATCTTTCTCTCAGTTTTTTTTTTTTTTTTTTTTTTCATTTTTAGCTATAAGTGATAATCCATGAGTACAAGCATCCTTCATGCAAAACCTATCTGCAGGCTGTTGTGCCCAAACACCTACAGCCCCACCATCCAGTGGGGGGTGACAGGTTGTTTGTTCAATCAAGTTGATCAAATGAGTGTCCAGACTACATTGCTGTAGTTTCACCATTCACCCCAATCGCAGCCCTTACATTCTACCACGCCCCCTCTTCCGCAGGTTGTTCCCTAGGCTTAGAAAAGGGGCACAGGTGGATGAGAGGTAAAACAGTCCACTCTCTCTAGAGCTGTTGACTTGGACTCTGGTCAATTCTGGCTGTTTCCTTTCATGGGCTGACAGTTTGTCCAGGAATAACCTTTTGATCCTACTAATGAAGAACAAGCAATTAGATATATTATCTTTTATGTGATTAACAGTTCATTTATCCCTACAGTTTATTACTTTGATTTTGCTTTACAAATTGATTCAGACTAACTCAAATTCCACATTGCAAAAAATCATTCACATATAGTAAGGGAATTATTTAGGTTTCCAGGAATCCTCAAGTCCCCTGTAAAAACTCTTGAGTTCAGAAACTACACCTTGGAACTTTTCCTTCCTTCCTTCCTTCCTTCCTTCCTTCCTTCCTTCCTTCCTTCCTTCCTTTCTCTCTCTCTCTTTCTTTCTTTCTTTCTTTCTTTCTTTCTTTCTTTCTTTCTTTCTTTCTTTCTCGTTATGCTTTTCACATCTTCACCAACAATGTGAAGTGATTTTTTGACTTATAAGTTACAGTCTAGGAATGGAACAGTGGTGATTTATGGTCAGAAAAATGATTTCAACAAAATATTCTTAAATCAAACATGAAATTTATTTAGAGTGTTGATAGTAAGTAGTTAATCTCTTTAAGAATAAATATTTACAATATAATTGTTTAATCAGCAAATACAAATCGAAGACATATTATGCCACTTGGATGTATTAGCCCTCATGGATATAGCTTTCTTTATGACTACAAAAAAACACAAAGTTGAGTATAACAGCCATATACTGAGGCACATACATGAAAAAAGGGTTTATATAAAGTTAATAATATCTTAAAAGATAAACTAAGAAACCTTAATAAATGTAAATAGAAAAACTTCATATTCAATCTTAAATCCTTTCATCTTTTGCCAAAATAGAAGGTGGTAAGTTCAGTTCACTAATGTTTAGAAACTATAAATATTTTTTGTTTGTTTGTTTTTGAGACAGGGACTTGTCATAGCCCCAGCTGGCCTGGAAATCTCTAACTAAACCAGGGTATCTTAGTTCTCACAAAGATCATACTTTTCTCTGCCTCCTGAGTGGTGGGATTAAAAACATGTACCATAGTATTCAGCTCGCAAAATATAAATCTTTTAAAGCAAAATATTTTAAACTATGTAATTCTTGGTGCAGAAAATCAAAATAGTAAATCAAAATACCATTTTTAAAGGTGTGATACTATGTAAAGTATTTCTTTGGATTAAGTCCTTGGCAAATCTAATCAACTGTAAAATTGGTGACTGTTAAATTAGAAAGTATCATGGTTATGGTAAATTTTATGGCTGGCATGGCCTTGAAGGCTAAGTTATCAACAAAGCAGACTATGTAAATCACAAGCACTTTCAACAACCTGAACTTTATTTCTGGTACTCACAGTGGAAAGGCAGCAATTTGGCCACTTATATAAGGTGATTTTCCCACTCATGATAGCCTCAAAAACAAAACAAAACAAAAATACCTACAAACAAACCTAACCAAAGACTCCAAAGATCTCTACAGAAAATGTTTAAACCCATGAAGAAGGAAATTGAACAAGACATCAGAAAATGGAAAGACCTCCCATGCTCATAGAATGGAAAAAATAATATAGTAAAAATGTCCAGAGATTGGGGATTTACTGGGACCATCTGAAGCACAGGAGTGTCCAAATGGATTCTTTGGAGAACCTTCAGAACAGAAAGGGAAGAGTGAGTTAGATTTCCAATAGAAAGCCTGAAGCTTAGACAAGTCAACACTCCATAAGCAAGGAGAAAGGGGGAAAAACAAATCAATAAAACAAACAATGAAGGCATCTGAAGGAGGCAAGCAAAGCAAGCCTTCAACACAGTGAAGAAACATTTGGGATTCGCATTGGGATAAAGGCCAAGAGAAACCCACATGCCAGGGACACGAAGATGAGACAACATGGGAAAGGTGCAGGATAATTCCACACCAAGCTCTACCAACTCTGTGGAAGATTCCTACAGTGGGATGCCCCTGGGGATGGCCCAGGACATAGATATTAGAAGTACAATTGTGAACATACTTAAAGAAGTCCAAGACTATAAAGAGCTAGTCAGAGAATTAAGAAAAGAGAATGAAAAATCCAAGAAGGACCTAGAGAGAGAGAATGACAAACTCAGGAAGGAAGTAGAAACAATGAAAAGATCCCATATTGAAAAAGGTAAGGGGGGCTGGAGAGATGGCATAGAGGTTAAGAGCGCCGACCGCTCTTACAGAGGACCGGGGTTCGATCCCTAGCACCCACATGGTGGCCGAAAACCATCTGAAACACCAATTCCAGGAGAACTCCAGTTCCAGGGGAGTCCAACACCCTCTTCTGACCTCCGCGGCATTGCTCGACATGGGTGCACAAACTTGCATGCAGACAGTACATTGATACACATACAGAAATAAATAAATGCTGGGTGTGGTGGTGCACGCCTTTAATCCTAGCACTTGGGAGGCAGAGGCACATAGATCTCTGTGAGTTCGAGGC